>BPTQ01000009.1:165579243-165603063 GCA_019973895.1 Chrysanthemum seticuspe
AGCTTCCCTAGAGGGCTCACAAGTAGACTGGGGTGCAGGCTTGGGTGTTGGTTCAGGCTTGGGAAGGTCAGACTTCTCATTTGAATCACAGCTTTCATAGGAAGTAGACCCTTGATCCGATGAATTGTCACTGTCAGAGCAAGAGACAAAATCATTAGATGAGGTATCAGGGTCTGGCAAGTCTTTTGACTTTTTGCCATATAGGTGATGTGATCCATCAAAGTCAATAGTGATGGATAGGTCTGTGGGCATGAACTCACCTCTAATGGGACCAGGGACAGCATGCATATTACCTTCTTTAACATAATTAGCTAACCCTGCTGATGTAGGTTTACGCCCATCATACTTAGCTTCTGGACCTACATATTTTTGAAAACCTAAACCTATAGGACATGTCTGAGATTGACTAGTATAGATGATTCTATTTAAGCTTTTACCAGACATTTGCCATTCATTATTCCTATCAATTTCCTCAGCTAGTTTTGCCTTAAGCTCTAGGTTCTCAGACACAGCTTCATCCTTTGCATTCTCAGACAGTTTTAAGTAATTATTTGCAACTTCTAGATCAAACTGTAACACTCTTATTTTTTCTTCATAAGCTATTTGATTCTTTTGAAACCACACTTTTTGTCTTTCTACAGTTTTTAATGCGAGTTTGTGAGCTTCATTATCAATATAGCATGCATCAAACTTAGGCTTCATAGCATCAAATTCTTCTTTAAGTTCATTGTATCTAAGACTACAGCCAAATATACAATTGTGTACCTGAGATAGTCCCATCAAGGCAAACTGATCATGCCTTTCATCCGAAGTGCACCTTGCAAGCAGTCCAAGCTTGTCAGTGTCATGAGCTTCCTCATTAACAGGTTCATGTGCAGTCCAGTTGACCTGTTCATCCATGGTGAGGAGAGCTGCTGAAGCTCCAGCTTCCTGCTGTTTCTGCTGATAGGAAAGGTATTTGGCTCCATCTCCATCCTTTCTGTCCTTGCATTCTCTTGAGAAATGCCCCATCTGATGACAAGTGTAGCACTTGACTTTCCTCCTATCAAAGCGAGCTGGTTCCTTTCCCTTGAAAACAAACTTCCTTCCAGCCTTCTCTTCAAACCTTTTGATGTCCACTGACAGCAATGCCACCTGCATTTTCAGCTTCATTTCCTCCATTTCAAGAGGGTCCACCTGATCAAAGTCTTCATATGCAAGATACTGCTGAGTGTCATAGTCAGCAACAAACGAATGAAGAACATCCTCCATCACACTGCTAGTCTTAGGTTGTGAAGATTGTGGAGTGGGACGAGTGTTATGTGGTGGAGTGGGAGAGCAGGATGCTGGAAAGTAGTTGGAACTAGGAGATGATGGAAAATAGTTGGAGCTAGGAGCTTGTACCATCATGTTGGAATGAGATGTCCCAACAAAAGCTGCATGATTAGAAGAAGATGTACGGTAGGGAGTCCTGACATCTGGTTCAAGAGTTCTGAGTCTGTTGTACAGCTCATCAAAAGTGAGCATGTCCAACCCTCCTTTAGCCTTGAGTGCTATGCTAACATGCAACCATGATGGCGGCAAGGACCGCAAGAAATTTGAGTTGCAGTCTTCATTATCCGGTTTAGCATTCAGCTGGTTCAGCTGACTCAAGATCCTATGGAACCTGTCGTATCCCTTGTAGATACCTTCTTCTTCTGATATGTTGAAGTCCTGAAACTGTTGTCTTAGCATGGACTTCCTCATTCTCTTTGATTCTTCATTTCCACCGAACCTTGCTTTGAGAGCCATCCATATGTCTTTAGCATCATCCATATGGTGAAAATCACATAGATGATCTTCAGGTATGGCTTGAAGCAAAATGGTTTTTACTTTATGCTCTCTCTGCATGGCCAGCACTTCTTCAGCAGTTTTTGGTGGAGCCATGATAAATTTCCCATCTCTGTCAGGAATCATCTTCTTTAGACTATTTCCTTTCTTCACTACTTCCCACAGATTCCAATCAATATTGGAAATCCAGTTTTCCATTTTCATAGTCCAAAGTTCATATTCTTCCCTCTTTAAATAAGGGAATTTACCATTGCTGTTTGTGAGACTGAGCTGTTGCATGGAAGTGGTGTTGGTGTTGTTTGTGTTGGTGACTTCATTTTCATTATCGGATCCAGGCATGGTGAATGAATGTTTGATTGTATGGGGGTGAGAATGGTTCTTAGTATCGTAGAGACTTTCCCGAGGCTCTGATACCACTTGTTAGAAACACACAGACCTTGATAGATCTTAAGCACTCGGAGATCGTTAGTGTTGCCTATGTAATCACAAGCAAACTAATAGAAGATCTCTACAACTTGGTATTGTAGCGGAAAATAAATACAAGTTATAATAACTTAGAACACTTTCGATCCTCTATGGATCTTTGATTATCGAAACTCTATGTTTCGGATAGAATACAAGACTTGAGAAACTTGAGAAAAACTTATCTATTACTAACTATCATGGTTTCTTATATAGGCAAGAAACCCTAATAAGCGTTGACAATTTACGCTTCTACTACTAAACTAGACTAAGCATGCATCTAGACAAGCATGCAAGTAATCATTTTGTTTTGTTAATCATCGTGTTTATTCTGAGTAAGCTCTACATAATACGGCGCCAACCTATACACACGGCGCTGACTTTTACTCTAAACTGAGCTTATCTCTCCTACGTGGTTCCCACTTTCAGCAGTAACACACTGTCTGCTTTAACACTTCTGCTGAAGTATAACTTCGGCAGAATCCTTTCTTCTTCGGCAGAATCTCTTCGACTGAAGCTTCGGCAGAATCAGTAGTTTATGCTTCGGCAGAATCAGTAGTTTTCCTTAATTCCCAACACTTGTAGTCCTTGACGGAAAATTATAAAAAGAAGTAAAGGAAACAAGGCCTTATAATAAAAATGTTAATGAAATAATGGAATGACCGTAGTAGAATGTGAAGGTATTAGTCAATGTTGACTTGTGAAAGTCAAATGCGACCTAAGATTTCCTAAGTGACTTATTGTTGTTCCCTATTCACTATCGTTTAAAAACAATTAAGTACTTAAAACAATTTAACAGTGAACAATGACTGAAATTAAAGCAAGTAAAACACACAAAGTAATTTTCAACATCATATTCTTTATTAGAAATTAATCAAAAAGAATACGTTACCCAAGTACTTGCGGAATAGTACTTGGGATTGAAATGACAAATTTTGGTGACTCCTCTCTAAGCTCAGGCTAAGTCTGAGCACAACTCTTAGAGCCCACTGAGCTATCTCAGGAACTAAGTTGTATTTGGAGGAGTGAAAAGATGGCTTGCGTGTATGTGTGTTTTTACAATTCACAAGCTTAATCTTTTCACTCCATCTCTTATGCTATTTATACATGTATGATATTTGACTCTTTCCTAAGTGACAAACTGACATCATACAGAAGACAAGATACTGATGTATTTTGTCTTTGTTTACAAAGACTATTCTAGGTAAGAGACAAGACTACTTTCCTAAGTTCAGTGATGACACTGAGACTGATCTTTTGCTATTCAGGGAAAGTTGACTTTGGTTGATAAGTACTTCGTCTTATCTGATTCAAAGTTATCCCGCCATGTCCCGCTCATTCTTCAGTCTTTACATCCTTCAGTCTTCTACTTCAGTTTGTCTTCAGTGTAAGTAGTTGGAGAGGAGTCTTAGGGATTCAGTGAGTTATTGTCATTACTCACTGAATCCATCATCTTCTTCTTGACTCAGTCTTCACCCTTTAAGTTCCGCCTTACTGAGTAGAGAGACTTCTTCTTCGCCTCATACTGAGTATCCTGAAGATGACTCACTGAGAGACTATGCACTCAGTGAACTGTTAGTGTTTAACGGACTAAACACTTGGGCTATTTTCTATTCAAATCCTAGATTAAGGGGTTTGGGTATTTACTGAACCCAACAGTCTCCCCCTATTTGGATATACAAATAGCCTAAGTGGTTGATCAGTGTAAGTGAGCAAATGACTTCTTCTTACACTGAATGTACTAATGAATACAATAAGGAACACTGAATATTTTAACAAAACATACATCGTTTATTGATCAAATTACAAGGTTCCTATCACTAGTACAAAAGATAAATCAAAATGATGTCAGTCCAGATGGATTCCCAATGCTTCAAGCTTGAATTTCTTGGTGATGAGTGTTTCCCTGTCAGGATGGTCTCTTATCTTGGCATTCAGGTCTTGACAGAACATGATGTTTGCTGGGGTTTGGATCTGAGAGGCCACTGGTATGTAGCTCAGCATTGCAGCTACACCAACCTGATCAATATCACTCCATCTTTGAAATGTTGGGTTTCCATAGACATCAATGTGGAATAACCCTCTTTCAGGCTTTTCAATCACTAAACAGTTCACGAACTTAACACCTTCTGGCAGTTCCATGTTGCATTTGAATCCAGGAACTTTTATCTCAGGCTGGAACTCAACCCTTTTCCTTTTGCCAGTGGATGATTGTGGTTGAGATCCTTGAGGTGCAATTAAGGCAGGTTGAATTCCCAGTTGTGCTGGTGCATCCCTCAGTCTTTCATATCTTTTACTGAGCATCTTCATCAGCTCCTTAACCACCATATTTTGCTTCTTTTCTATTATTGGACCGAGTTCATCGAGTTCAGTGATCCCAAAGTCAGTGAATTTTAGGGGATCATGAACTTCGAAATGTCTTTTATCAACCCCTTATAGACGTTCATTGCCAGTGGTTTGGATCTGGGGATGATTTTGACATCTGTGATCTTTTCAAGTAGCCTTCGGCTTGTCATTTTCTAGTTGTAGTGCTCAATTCTACTTTGCCTGAGGGCTTCAGCTTTCTTCTTCTTTTCTTCCAACTGTTTTTTCATTTCAGCCATTTTTGCTGCCTGGGCATCCTTGAACCTTTGTCCTGCCTGACCCTTTTCGAGCTTCTTTGGATCAATTCCCACATTGTCAGCTTCTTCGGAAATCACTTTAACCAGTGTTTCCTTACTCTTCTTATCATCTTCAGCTTGTTTCAATCTTCTTTCTTCTTTAGCAAGATATTTGGTTAGCTGTTGAGGTGTGAGAAGGTATTCAGTGTCACCGATTTTGTAGGGAATCTTCTCAGGCTCAGTAATTGTCATTTTGCCTTTTCCTTTCTCCTGGCCTGAGGAAGATGATGCAACCAAGGGTGGTGTTGTTGTCATGATAGGTGTTGTGACTGTCAGTGTTGTTGTTGTTGTTGATGTTTGTGGTGGAAGTGATGAGATGGGTAATGCTGAGACTGGTGGTGTTGGCTCCCCCTCAGTGTGAAGAGGAGTTTCTTCAGCAATATTCTCCCCCTCAACTGTTGTCGGAGCGTCAGTGAGGGCAAGAGTTGGTGTTGGTGCTGAGGGGGACTGAGCAGCTTGACCCTTGAAGGCCTGATAAATTTCAGTGATCATGGCCTTTATATCTGAAGTATCTATTTGAATGCCAGTGACCTTAGCTTCCAAATTAGCCTGAGATACTTCCAAAGCAGTCATGCGCGGCCCAAGATTCCAGGCCAAGGAAGTAGATGCCTGAGCCAACGTAGCCATTTGAGTGTTCACAGAGCTCAATGTAGTTTGAAGGGACTGGACTGAAGAATGAAGACTCTGAACATTTGTTGATTTGAGCATTTTGATCAGTTCAACGAGGCTGGAGGATTGTTTCAAGTACGCCTCTGTAGCCTCCAGCACTTTAGAGTTGAGTGTTGAGTCATCTTTGACAGATTCCTTGATTTCATCTACCTTTGTTCCTACACCCTGAAGGTGTCTGAGGAATTTAGCCAAATTTTCATCCAGTCTGTGAATGTTGTCATACATCAAATCCCTGTGCTCATGAACGTTTTCATCAAAGGCTTGGACCTCAGCCTTCATATCTGCATAACTTGCACCAGCTTCAGTATGTTGTTCCCACAGTGTTTCAGTGACCCTAGAGTATAATTTCCTTGAAGCTTTGGTGATCCACTGAATGAGCTGCCTTTCAGTAAGTGGGAGAACATTATCAAATCTTTCAAATTCATCAGTGGAGGAAGAGGAGTCATCATTTTCAGGCTGGAATGGTGATTCAGTTTGCTCCTTTGGATCATGCTGAGGCTCTTGTTTAGATTGAACCTCAGCGTCCACTTCTTCCCCAAATGATAGAATTTCATCATCCGTGTCAGCAAGCTCATCTTCAGAGAAGAGTATTCCAGTAACATCAGCAACAGTTAACAGGGGGTTGGTGATGGGTTCCATATCAGTGGGTGGTATTAATCCCTCTGAGTCTTTGTCCCCCTTTGACCCCTCAGACACTGGTGGGAGTTTCCCAGTGCCTTCTCTGGAGTTAGGATTGGTTTTGGGTTCCATATCGGCGGGTTGTTTCTTTCCCTCCGAGTCTTTGTCCCCCTTAGACCCCTGAGACACTGATGGGTATTTTCCAATGCCTTTAGCAGAGTCAGTGACAGTGATATCCCTATCAGCGGGTTGTATGGTTCCCTCTGAGTCTTTGGGATCAATCAGTGTGCCCTCAGACAAAGTCTTGGATTTGCTAATGTCATCACTGGGCGTTGTGGAAGGCGCTCCCCTACCAGCGGGTTGTATGTTTCCCTCTGGATCTTGGGGAGTAGTGGTTGTGACCAAGGGCACTGACTGTAATGTATCAGTGTCCTTCGTTGTCATGGGGTTGGATGATGCCTGGTCACTAATGGGTGGCAAATCAGTCTTGGGCTTTCTTTACCTTTTCGGATGTGCTCCTGAAGCCTCAGGGCCCTAAGACTTGGGTTTGGTTTTAGTCCCAGTCTGAGACTTCCCCTTTCTCTTTGTAGGAGTAGGGTTAGGAGACACTGATTCCCTCTGGTTGTTTACAGCAACCATATGGGCCGTTAATTTAATGTTTGTGACAAGGGATGGGTCCTTTTGGAAATTTGATTGGCTCAGGATGCCAGGTAAAGCACCAAAATTTTCTTCCTGAGGATAATTTGTACCCAGTAACACTTGCAAAGCACAAGAGACAAACCTAGGATACGAAACGTATTTCATCCTAGTTTTGCTTTGTAGCTTGGTTACGAGATCACTGTAAATGATCTCCCCTATGTCGACAGTGACCCCATTCATCAGGCAGTATGCCATCATCAACTGAATAGAGTTAACTTGTTCAGTGGATGAGTGGTTCCCGCCGAGGACCTGAATCACAAAAGTGAATAGGATCCTCCAAGCCACGGGAGATGAACTTTTGGTGACTAGGGTCCTGTCCAAAAACGTTGGATCTAAAATGATTTGTTTTAACCCATCCTTCACTATGGAGGGTTCAGGATGAGCGACATAAACACCTTTGTTTTAATCTAACCCTGTGGAGGTGCAAAAAGTTTTATAATCCAGGGTGAATTGTTGCCCCCCGTTAAGACTGAACTTGATGAGATATTCCCTGAGAGGTCTAAGGTTGTTCTCATCAGTAGAGGGTGTCGGGTCAAAGGCCTTAGCTGTTGCCCAAAACTCCCTGTGGAGGTTTTGGTACAGTACAGAGGGACACTGAATAAAGGCCATTTTCAGTAGGCAGTTATAAAAAAATTTCATAATGTCTTTATAGGCTGGGACAGTTGGAGGATATTCAAAATGGCCTATGACATTATTTGTTTTAAATTCAACGTTGCTAAGATCGCCTGCCCACTGTGAAGCAAACTGTAGAGATTGTGTTCTTGCCATTTTTATTAAAAAAGGTTTTAGGGTTTTGAAAAGAATAACTTGACAAGAACAATTGAAAGTTTCTGTATCTCTTAAGTTGTGATGAAAAAAATTTGTAAACGTTTACAAAGAGGATTTGAAGAACACAAAGATTTCTGGGTTTGTAAAGAGATTTTTACAGAGTTTTGATAGCAGAAATCCTTTGTGTGTATAAGGATTTTATGAGGGATATTTATAGGGTGTTGAGAGGGGTGGTTTTTGCATAAACGTGGATATGTAAAGATGGTTTTTGAAAATGTTTGAAATTCCACATTTAATCCCACCCACCACTACCCGCAGTAAAATCTCGTATTTCAAGGGAACAGTTGTAGTGCACAGTAAAAGTGCACTTTTGCAGCAATAAAATATCCATAGGATATTTTATGTGAGAGAAGGCATTTAATGCCAAGTGGGATGAGGTAAGTGAGGAAACCCCTGACAGTAAGACATATATTCCTATATTAAATTGGCATAGTTACCAACCTAGGACATTTAAGTAACTGATATTTGGATCATTTAGTTACTCATTCATTGCTCAATATCATCTGTCAGGGTCCCTGAATGAGTCTTACTCATTCAGTGAGAGGATGTTTTATGGGTTTCGTTCAGGGAAGAGGAACCATTTCAGAGAACTTACTGAGATTGGTTTTCAGATGCTTGACTTTCAATGTCAAGCATTCCCAATTCAGCTTTCAGTCTCTTGAAGGTAGGTTCATCTAAGGGTTTGGTAAAGATATCAGCAAGTTGATATTCAGTAGGGATGAAATGAAGTTCTATGTCTCCTTTCATTATGTGATCCCTGATGAAGTGATATCTGATATCAATGTGTTTGGTTCTTTGGTGGAGGACAGGGTTGTTGGAGATTGCAATAGCACTGGTGTTATCACAGAAGATGGGTACCATTTTGTAATGGATGTCATAGTCACTGAGTTGACTTTTCATCCATAATACATTGGCACAACATCCTGCTGCAGCTACATACTCAACTTCTGTTGAAGACATAGCCACTGATTGTTGCTTTTTTGCACTCCAGCAAACCAGTTTTCCTCCAAGAAATTGACAGGACCCTGAGGTACTTTTCCTGTCCATGTTGCAGCCAGCATAATCAGAATCAGAGTAACCTTTGAGATCAAACCCTGAGCACTTTGGATAGTAAAGTCTAAGGCTTGAAGTTCCCTTCAGGTATCTGAGAATTCTCTTAGCTGTAGTGAGATGGGATTCTTTAGGATTAGACTGATATCTTGCTATTAGACAGACTGAGAATTGGATGTCTGGTCTAGAAGCAGTTAGATACATCAGTGAGCCTACAATCCCTCTGAAATGAGTTTGATTGACTGATTTGCCAGTGAGATCAGGTCCAAGGTTGTTAGGTAGGACCATTGGAGTCTTCACTGAGGCACAGTCAGATATCTCATATTTCTTCAAGAGATTTCTGGTGTATTTCTCTTGACTGATGGATGTTCCTTTATCAGTTTGCTTGATTTGTAGTCCAAGGAAGTATGTGAGTTCACCCATCATGCTCATTTCAAACTTCTTTGTCATCAGTTTTTCAAACTGTTTGCAAAGTTTGTAGTTTGTTGAGCCAAAGATGATGTCATCAACATACACTTGAACCATTATCACATCTTGTTTTGTTCTATATACAAACAGTGTGTTGTCTATCTTTCCTCGGACAAACTTGTTTTGGATCAGGAAGGCTGAGAGAGTTTCATACCATGCCCTAGGAGCTTGTTTAAGTCCATAGAGGGCTTTGTCAAGCTTGTAGACATAGTCAAGAAATTCACTATTCTCAAAGCCTGAAGGTTGCTGAACATATACATCTTCCTTGAGATTACCATTTAAGAATGCACTTTTAACATCCATTTGGTAGACCCTGAAGTTCATGTATGTTGCATACGCAAGGAAGATCCTGATGGCTTCTATTCTTGCAACAGGAGCAAATGTCTCATCATAGTCAATGCCTTCTTGTTGACTGTAACCTTTGGCTACAAGTCTGGATTTGTTTTTAATGACAGTGCCGTTTTCATCAGTTTTGTTTCTGAAAACCCACTTCATTCCTATGACTACTACATCCTGAGGACATTTGATCAAGGTCATGACCTTGTTTTTATCAAACTGTTACAGTTCTTCTTGCATAGCCTGAACCCAGCTTGGGTGTTTTAGAGCCTCAGTGACACTTTTGGTTTCTATATCTGATAGGTAATCAGCATATAGACATTCATTGGCTGAAGCTGCAGTTAAATTAGCAGCCATGCTTCTAGTGAGCATGCCCTCAGTGGGTTCACCAATGATGTTTACAAGTTCAATGTCCTGAGATTTTGTCCTTTTACTTTGTGGTCAAGGATCTGAACTTGAGGAGGTCATTGGAGACTCAGGAGTGAGTTCAGGTACATTAGCCACATAATCATTAAGAACATCTGTTGAGATGTCTTGTTCAGGTTGAGTTTCATGAATCACATGTACCTGATCATTTGGATCAGTGTTGCCTATCCCAGCAGGGACTGATTGATTATCAATGAATTCGCTGATGGTTGGTTGGGGTAGGTTGTGAGGTAAGACATAATATGAGATGTCAGCATCAGCTTGATATGAGGAATTGATTTCAGTGTCGAACTCATCAGGAGGATATCTTGATGAGTCATCAATTCATATTTCCTCCACTGAGGTATTGGTGAACCTGATGCTTTCTGTACATTCATCAAAGGTGACATGAAAGGTTTCCTCAACTTGTTGTCTTCTGGTGTTAAACACCCTGAAGGCTTTGGAGATCAGTGAGTAGCCTAAGAAGTATCCATCATCAGCTTTTGCATCAAACTTGCCTAGGTGATCCTTGTGGTTATGAATAAACACAGGACACCCAAACACATGAAAGTAGCTGATGTCAAGAAGTCTACCTTTGAAAGTCTCATATGGGGTTTTATTATGTCTTTTGACAATGATTGACCTGTTTTGAGTGTAATAGGCAGTTTTGACTGCTTCAGTCCAGAAATGCTTTGAGAGGGCTGAGCCATTTAACATGGTTCTTGCTGCCTCAATGAGAGTTCTGTTTTTCCTTTCAGCAACCCCATTTTGTTCAGGGGTATAAGGAGATGAGAAATTTTGAGAAATTCCTTTTTCATCACAGAAGCTTTCAAGCTCTTGATTTCTGAACTCAGTACCATTGTCAGTTCTGATTTGTTTAACAGTAATGTCATTCTGGTTTTCAATTTTTCTAATGAATGGCATTATTGTATCAGCTGCCTGACTCTTTTTGGAAAGAAAGTATACCCAAGTGTATCTTGAAAACTCATCAACAATGACAAGTGTATACTTCTCATGCTGGATTGATCTGGGACTGACAGGTCCAAATAGATCCATATACAGGAGGTGAAGGCAGCTTTTGATGGAGAAATTTTGTTTGGTTTTGAAAGATGCTCTGTGGTGTTTACCTTTTTCATAGGCAGAGCATGGTTTGTCTTTTGCAAAAACCAGTGATGGTAAGCCAAGGACCTTGTTTTGTTTTGCCAGGTTGTTGATATTTTTGAAGTTTAAGTGAGAGAGTCTCTTGTGCCACAACCAGTTGATAGACTCAGTGGCTTTAGCAAAGAGACAGGTTCCATCTTTGAGAAAGAGTAGACATGTCTAAGACATAAACATCGTCTCTTCTAGGGGCTATCAAAACAACTTCTTTATTGGCATTGAAAATGGTACCTTGTTTGTCATTGAATTGCACAATGTACTTAGCATCACATAGTTGACTGTCACTGATGAGATTGTATTTGAGACCATTGACATAAGCAATTCTAGAGAAAACTATTCCATTGCAGTTTACTGAACCATAACCTTCAGTGGGACATGATGAGTTATCACCAAATACTACCTTGGGTCCTGGTTCCTTTACATACTTGTGCAGATACTCCTTCACACCAGTCATGCTTCTTGAGCATCCACTGTCTAGATGCCAAATAGGCTCCATGGCGTGTCTCTGCACAAGTAGTAAACTGAATTAGTTTCTCTTAGTGACCCACTTGCTAGTGGGCTTGGGTCTCAAGGTCTCTTTGAATTTTGCAATCGACTCATGGTCAGTGGTTGAGTGCATTGTGCTACCACAGGTTTTGCATTTAGAGACTGAGGATGGCTCAGTGATTTTGGGTTGTTTTGAACTTCTCCTTGCATGAATGACACTGTCATGTTGGGATGTCTCATGAGCTGGATTTCCACATATATCACAGCATGTGTTCATGAGACAGTCATCCTGATGATGATCATTAAACCCACAGTGAGGGCAAAGAGAAAAAGGTTTTGCTCTATTCTTGAGAGCTGTTTTGGAGGATGAAGCATAGTGATAACCAACTTTGGTATAGTTTGCTTTACTGACAGAGCTTACATACTGTAAGTGGTCTGCAGTTCTGTGATCATCCTTATTGCAGATCATACAATAAAGGATTCTATAGCAGTTGTCAGTGGTATGACTAGTGTAATGACACAGCTCACACTTCTGCTTGGGTTTGTTGGTGGATTTTGATTTTGATGAGCTAGATGAGGCTGACTTAGTTTCCTTGATTGAATTAGGGGCTTTTCGATGGATTCCATCTTTTCTGTCAGCTTCCTCACAAGCTCAGTAAGTTGCTGAATTTGGTCAGCTTCAGTGGGGACAGATGATGTTGAAGTCTCAGTAGGAGTAGACTCTTGTTGGATTTGTTTTGTTTGTCTTTGCAGGATGGTTCTACCAAGTCCAGACCTTTCTTTTGGTGAGTGAGGATTGAATTTTAGAGGAGTAAGCTCAGAGCTTGGATCAGCACCCTGAAGAGGTTTCAGGGGTGGAAGCGGTGTTTGAGATTCTACTTCAGACTCAGAGATGTGTTCAGTACCACTGGGCACATCAGGGAGTCTTAGCATGCTCTTAAGAGCTTGGCTCTCAGGCTCAAGAATCCTTCCAGAATCGAAATTTGGAAGCTTACTCTCAGGATTAACCCGTTCAATCCAATCACTGGAATTTGGAGTTGTCAGTATATTGGTAATCATACCACCAGACACAAATGGTTTTGAACTTTGGTCTTTGTTGCAAGAGTCAGGGAGATGATCTTCACCTATGACTCTCTTTTTGCTACTGGGGGCACCCACAACATCAAAGACCCTGGGATTCTTAGCAGTCCAACTATCAAGAATATCTTGTACCTTTTTAAGTTCATCTTGAAGAGCTTGATTTCTCTTAACTAGTTCAGTGTTTTGAATTTGCAAAGTGACAGCCTCAAGCTTGGCTTGTTTTAAAATAAGCAGTTCATCTCTACACTTGTTTAATTCAAAACTTAGCTTGTTGTATTTTGAAAAAAGATTTAATCTTTGCTCTTCTACGAACTTAAGGTCAACATTAAGATACTTCATATAAGACTGCCAATCAGAGTCATCATCCATAGAAAGTAAGATGTTTACCTTCTTCATTGTGATGTTGACCCATTCCTCGTTTCTGGCATGATTCTTCCTAACAGCTAGCTTGTCCTCTTCGGAGAGGGCCATCAGTGCACTGACATGCACCATTTCATTATCAGATGATACTGGCTCTTCATCCCAGTCGAAGGTCTCAGCAACGAGGCCTTTGTTTTTACCCTGCACAGATTTAACACTGGTTGTTTTTGAGGGATTGGCCTCAAGCAATGCAAGCTTAGCTTTTGCTTTCTTATACTTGGTTTCATAATCAACAGCTTTGTTTTGATCAGATTTGTTTTGAAAATTTTGATGAGACTGAAAGATTTTTGGTTGAAATTTGCTAAAGCCTGAAGACTGGTTTGACCCTGATGGTTTGTAAGAGGGTTCAGAGATTGTTTTTGAAAATAGTCTTTTGCAAAATGACCCTTTTTGTGACACTTAAAACATTCAGTGTCTTCATTAGCTTTAGCGTTTGAAAAACTTTTGTTTATTCGAATAAACCTTTTAGAGTTAGCGAGGAGTGCTCTTTCCTGAAACTCAATATTTAAATCGTTCAGGTACTCCTCGCTTGTCCTCTCATCAGCCTCATCATCTGAGTTTTCCTGAAAATCTTGAATCACATTGTTAGAATAAAAAGCAGTTGACACAGGATTGGAAATGGTTGTCAGGGACTTCTTGACTTCCTGAGATTTTTTCAAGTCAGGGTATCGTCTGTTGATGAGGTTTTCCTCATAGACAAATTTCCCATAAATTTCAGGAAGCTCAAGATTCTGAATGTGGTTAGCATTCCTTAGTCCCTGAGAGAAATTCAACCATTTCTCAGGGAGACTGTTTACAAAACCAACGTTGATTTCATGTTTGGACAATTTTACACCATCATTTGAAAGTTCATTTAACAAAGTTTTGTACTGGGTGTAAGTTTGAGACAGAGTTTCTGAGTCCTTAGCCCTGAAGGTATTATACTCAAGTTTTAGGTCCATAATCTTGTTTTCCTTGGTATCAGATGGACTTTCATGACTATGAACCAGGTCATCCCAGGTTTGTTTAGCTGTACTACAGCTTATGACTGACTCCATAATATCATCAGGAAGACATGATATGATGATACTTTTGAGTCTTTGGTCCTGGTTGACCACTCTTCTCTCATCCTGAGTCCACTGAGCTTCAGGTTTAGGCAAACCTTCAGCAGTCTTTGGGATAAATGGACCTTCATTTATACACTTGATATAATAAGGTTCCATCCCAATCAAATAGCAAAGCATACGCTTTTTCCATTTGTTGAATTTTCCAACTTCAAGTCTAGGGGCAACAGCTGAATAAGCTCCACCCTTTTTATCGACTAGTTGGGGTACATCAATTTTAGCCATTTAATTTAAAAACTTTTAGAGCGGCCTAAAAACGAGTTTTATAATTAGCCTTGCTCAGATACCACTTGTTGTTCCGTATTCACTATCGTTTAAAAACAATTAAGTACTTAAAACAATTTAACATTGAACAATGACTGAAATTAAAGCAAGTAAAACACACAAAGTAATTTTCAACATCATATTCTTTATTAGAAATTAATAAAAAAGAATACGTTACCCAAGTACTTGCGGAATAGTACTTGGGATTGAAATGACAAATTTTGGTGACTCCTCTCTAAGCTCAGGCTAAGTCTGAGCACAACTCTTAGAGCCCACTGAGCTATCTCAGGAACTAAGTTGTATTTGGAGGAGTGAAAAGTGTGTATGTGTGTTTTTACAATTCACAAGCTTAATCTTTTTACTCCATCTCTTATGCTATTTATACATGTATGATATTTGACTCTTTCCTAAGTGACAAACTGACATCATAGAAGACAAGATACTGATGTATTTTTTCTCTGTTTACAAAGACTATTCTAGGTAAGGGACAAGAATACTTTCCTAAGTTCAGTGATGATACTGAGCCTGATCTTTTGCTATTCAGGGAAAGTTGACTTTGGTTGATAAGTACTTCGTCTTATCTGATTCAAACTTATCCCGCCATGTCCCGCTCATTCTTCAGTCTTTACATCCTTCAGTCTTCTACTTCAGTTTGTCTTCAGTGTAAGTAGTTGGAGAGGAGTCTTAGGGATTCAGTGAGTTATTGTCATTACTCACTGAATCCATCATCTTCTTCTTGACTCAGTCTTCACCCTTTAAGTTCCGCCTTACTGAGTGGAGAGACTTCTTCTTCGCCTCATACTGAGTATCCTGAAGATGACTCACTGAGAGACTATGCACTCAGTGACCTGTTAGTGTTTAACAAACTAAACACTTGGGCTATTTTCTATTCAAATCCTAGATTAAGGGGTTTGGGTATTTACTGAACCCAACACTTATAATACTTAGCGAAATTCCTTAAAATGAAGTAAAGAAAGTAAGGTGTTAAAAAAATGTTAAAAGGGTATTGAGATGATTACGGTAAAGATGAGAATCTTAAGTTGTATTAGTTTATATTTGACTTATATAAAGTCAAATTGGCGCAAATTTTCTCAAGTGACATATAATCCTTGATTAAAAGTTAGAGTAAAGCAAGTAAGAATATGGTGTAATAGTGATAAAGTGGTCAAATGATATTTTGGTTATAATAAATGTGTCTCGTTTGACATATTAACCTTAGTAAGAGCCGTATGCTCTTAGATAAATCAACAAGAAGTAGAGCGAATTTAGGATTTTTGGAATGTGTTAATTTGTGTTGCAGGATCACTAAGATCATTGCAATGAAATGTTTTAATGAAAGTGTGCTTAGTACTAAGAATGGGGTTAAGAAATGACCAAGTCATGGTTAGTTTAAGCGAGAGATTTCGTGGACGAAATCTAAATAAGGGGGTTAGAATTGTAACACCCTGAAACTGGGCCTAATCAATTTATTACAATAATACCATTTGACTAAGTTGACTACGACTTTTATAAGTTTTAAGGACTCACGGGATTGGTTGGTCAAATCTGGTAGTCAAATGACAAGTATTAAATGTTATGTAAATGGTTATACAAAATATGATGTGTCATATTTATAAGAAAGCTGGACTTAAAGGACTAATGTTGTCAAGTTGTAAGTATGTTATAAAGTTAGTGTGGCCAAAATGAGAAGAATAACACTTAAGGGACCTAATGTGCCAATTAGGAAAACTTTCAACTAACAAATATCTGGATAATTCTTATAGCATCAAAATGGTTCCAGGATTTTCTATGTGTGTGTATTATGTCGCTTAAACAAGAGAGGAGGGAAAACCCATAAAGTCTTAATGATCAATGGAAGAAAGATTAGTATTTAGATTCAAGTAATGAATCCCTTTCCATGTCCGTATGCAAGTAAGTAATCTTTAATTGAAGAATTAATAGTTAGGGTTTATGTACCCGATTTGGGGAAATTGGGTAAATGGTGTTTTGAAGCTAATTAAAGATTATAGAAATTATGAGATGATTATATTGGGTGTAAGTTAATAATTTAATATGGGTAATTATCATATAGTCATTGGATGGTTATGTGATAATTAGAGGTGTTTAAAGAGGATCCATGGTTGTAGTAATCATAGTTTAGTAACTTGATTATGTGTTTATGATAATAGTGATTTGGCCTAGATTGCAAGGGTGGAGATGATGATGTGCTTGGTTTCATTAGCTTGGGATCAAGGTAAGTAAACCAGTCATTATATGTTGTGTGGAAAACTAGAAAGGGGGGGGGGGGTTGAATAGTTTTGCCGATTTTACGTTAGTTTCAAAAACTTTTAGATTCGTTAATATGTGAGATCTTGTGGATGTAGAGAAAGTGTAGATCTAATGATAAAGCAAGTAAATAAAGTAAAGCGAAGGGAAAGAAAAGACACAACCGATGTATAGTGGTTCGGCTACAAGGACACCTTCCTTGCCCTACTCCACTCCCCGAGTCACCTACTCGAGAGTTCAAGCACTATGTCAACAAACTCCTTCACTTGGCGGAGAAGCCTTCACAACGTTGCTTACACTTTTTCCGGTACAAAGCTAAATACCGAGTCCGTAGCATGGTGGACCAAACCAACATGACTATTACACAACAAATATGTGAAATATCAAATACAAGATCTTCGCTATAGAAATCTTGCGGAGTGACAAATCAATCAAGGACCCCTTGCTTGGATGACTTGTATAATGCTCGTGATCTCGCCTTAGAGAAGGACCTATATGAGGATCACAAATAGAAAGAAAGAAGAACAACTCTCTAGATCAAGTGATCTATATGTTAGAAGAGAATGAGAGTGTATGAGAGATTTAGTAAGAAGAGGGGTGAGTTAGAATGAAGAAATGGCTCTCTATTTATAGGCAAAATTCTTCACTGTTCCCCGGATCCCACGGATCCCTTCCACAAGGGATCCGGCTAGCACAAGGCTAGGGATCCGTGGAACGCTCCTCTTTGCCCATGGGTTTTTTGGTTATGGGTTGGTCCATGGGTTATCTTTAGATTCAATGTATCTAAGTATACATTGTATCTAGTCTTCTTGGGTATGGGTTAAGATCCATGGGTTATGGTCCATGGATTATGGTTTTTACCCATCCTAATAAACTATTACAACAAATGCTTAATTACTACATTTTTGTATTTAAATGGCTACATGTAAATGCTTTACAAAATTAACATGTATCCTTAAAGTTATACTTAAGATAACATTATATTTGTTATCAACAAAACACAAAGAGATCGCAAAATATTAATAAACGTTTTTACGGTTTATTTGTATTAACAATCTCCCCCTTTTTGTTGATGACAAAACATAATGTTATGATGAGTAAAACTTAAGAATAGATGTAAGTTTTGAAAGCCCCTAAGTTTTACTTCTTCTCCCCCTTTTTGTCGAAACAAAAAGTTAACCCTTGGAAGAAATAGACATAAAAGTGTGGAAAAAAAAATAGTCCACGAATCGCTAACTCCCCCTTGACGGTAGCTCCCCCTTATTTGGGGCGTCAAGTATAGAAAAATAAAGATCCTACAAAAAGAAAGGTTAGTAACATGCTTATATAATCTTGTGATTGACGAGAATCAAGATTGGGAGCCAAGGTATGTAAACAAGGCCTTGTAATAAAACAACAAATTGTAGTGGTATTTATGCCACTTACAAGCATGTAAAAATAAGAACAAGACTTGTTCTTGAAAATGACTCAAATGAGAAAGTACTAAAATTAGAAAATAGTAGTAATGATTCCGTCCATGCTTGCATAAGGTTTATGGATGGAGGTTTTGATGAGTGATGGTATTGATGCGATCAAGTATGAGGTTGAGTATGAATCGCATTTCTTCCCTAACTTCTATTGCAATTTCCCTAGTGGATTGGCAATGTTCACAATGTAGGTGATGTGGGTAATGAGTGCGGAAATTTTCCGGGTTGTTTTGATTTGAGTTATGTGGAAGATGTGGTGGAAAAATAGGAAAATATGGATCAACATCCGGAATGTTTGTAAATGGTGGTGGAAATGAACCTAGATGTTCTTGCAATGTGATGGGAGCTAATGGTGGTGATGTTTCAAGATCTTGAAAAATAGTATTTGGAGATGCGGGGGGTGTTGAAAAGACTAATTCTTTTTCTTTAGGTTGGTTAGATCTTGTTGGAGTCTTAAGGAGTTCCAAAAGAGTGACTTTAGGTGGTGATGAAGTTGGTGTACTTGTTGGTGATGAGGGAGGTGCTATAAAGGAAGCATCTTGTGGTGAGTTGTTTGTTGAGGATGAACCATTTGAGGTTGTTTTTGCTAAGCAACAAGATCGGATACTAATCCGTGCGGATATCCTAGAGTTTGATTGTGGTATTTTGGATGGTGGTAGTACAAAGGTTTGGGTATCATGAAGATGATTGTTTGTACTAGGTGATTCATCTAAAGGGATTTTGGATGACATGGTGTATTGTGTTTGTGAGGATGAGATGGATTATGCAAGCATTTTAGGAGTTCTATAGATAGAAAAACAAATCATTGTAATGAATGCTTGACCCAAAATGTGGATTAAAATCTAATGATTAGATATGAATTTATGGCATGTGATCATGAGAACACAAGCATTAAAGAGCATACTCCCTAAAATAAAGCAAATGTGGATTTTTCATCCAAAGTGAGAAAAATAGAAGATAAAAACAGCTTCTGTCTCACGGATCCCACGGATCCTTCCCTTGAGGGATCCGTCCAGCATGAAGGCTGGGATCTGTGGGTCTGGTGATGCAGGCAGCACAAAATTTTCCTTTTGGAAACATTTTTGCCTAGTGTGTGCCTATATGCAAACTATTTGGAGTTGCGGTTATCTCGACCTCTAAAACGAAAAAGAAAAATAAACTAGAAGTAGAAAAAGCATCCTATTGAGATAACCCGAAAACACATATTTAGTACACAAGTACGTAATTGAGTGTTATCAATGCTCCTAATTCATTTTCGCTTAAATGAATGTACCCGAAAACACATATTAGTTATATGTCCCCTTTAGCATTCAAAAGACATGAGATACAATGAAAACGGGTTTTTACTTTGTATTAATAATGAAAAAGCGATTTGTCCTAGACGTGAGAAATTGCTTTTGTAAAATTGATACGGGAAGGTATCATTCTTTTAGAGAACATTTTGAAAAGAGTTTTTCTTTGAAAATGTGTATGTGTTTGAAAAAAAATAACTAAGAAAGCTTATAAGTTGAAAACTTATCTTGGGTTTTGAAAATTCCCGTATTGTTTGTGAGTTGTGCGTGAAATAGAGATCCTAGACTCAGAAAGAGGAAGGCTAGTGTTTACATACCTTGTAGAGTCAAATAATTTACGACATTTGTTCCATTAGACCAAGACCAAGACGAAGTAGGTTGAATTGTTCCCGCTTCAACGGTTTGGTGAGGACGTCGGCAATGTTGTCTTCGGATGCTACCTTCTCAATAGATATGTTCCCCTTTTGAACATTGTCTCTTAAGAAGTGATGTCGAATCTCTATATGCTTTGTGCGAGAATGCAATACCGGATTTTTGCTTAAGTCGATGGCACCTTTGTTGTCACATAGGATGGCTATGTCTCTTAGATGAATGTCGTAGTCGACTAACGCTTGTTTCATCCATAGTGCTTGTTGGCATGCTTTGCCGGCGGAGACGTACTCGGCTTTGGTTGTTGATATAGCTAGTGCCGTTTGTTTCTTAGAAAACCAAGACGTTAAACAACATCCCATGAAAGTACATACCCCACTTGTACTTTTTCTATCAACGTAATCACCTGCATGGTCAGAATCTGCATATACAATTGTTTCTACTCCCGTGCCCTTAGGATACCATAATCCTAATTGTGTTGTACCCTTAATGTATCTAAATATCCTTTTTACGGCTTCTAGGTGTGATATTTTAGGGTCTTCTTGAAACCTAGCACATAAGCAAACACTAAACATGATATCCGGCCTACTTTCCGTGAGGTAGAGAAGACTACCTATCATGCCACGATATTTAGTATTAACTACGGATTCGCCGTCTTCATCTTTTGTGAGTTTGGTGTCGGATGACATTGGTGTCCTAATTGGTTTCGACTCTTCTAGACCGAATTTCTTTAACATCTCCTTTATCTATTTAGATTGATTAAAGAAGATACCATCTTCTACTTGTTTAATTTGTAGACCAAGAAAGAAACTAAGTTCTCCCATCATACTCATCTCGAACTTGTCATGCATGATTTTAGAGAAATCATCACACATGTCTTGACAAGTGGATCCGAATATAATATCATCTACATATATTTGTACTATGATTATATGTGACTCTCTTTTCTTAGTAAAAAGTGTGTTGTCAACTAACCCCATGGTATAGTTGTGTTTAATTAAAAATGACTTGAGTCTATCATACCAAGCTTTTGGAGCTTGTTTAAGACCGTAAAGGGCTTTCTTTAATTTATATACATGTTTGGGTTTTTCAAAATCTATGAAGCCCGGAGGTTGAGCTACGTATACTTCTTCATTAATGAAACCATTTAGAAAAGCGCTTTTGACATCCATTTGATAAAGCTTTAGATCATTAGCACAAGCATACGCAAGAAGTATTCTTATAGACTCTAATCTAGCCACGGGGGCATAGGTCTCATCAAAGTCTATTCCTTCTTGTTGGTTATACCCTTGAGCAACGAGTCTAGCCTTGTTCCTAGACACTACTCCGTTTGCATCTAATTTGTTTTTATAAACCCAGTTGGTTCCTATTATGGTTTGATTACTAGGTGGAGGGACAAGCGTCCAAACATCATTAGACACGAATTGATTTAGTTCTTCTTGCATAGCCATTACCCAACTCTCATCTTTTATGGCTTCTTGTGTATTCCTAGGTTCTATGGTTGAAACGAAACAAAACAAGCTACTTTGATTTTGAACTTGAGACCTTAATGTTCGTTCGTTTAGCTTTCCTATGACTTTATCTACGGGGTGATCTTTGGACTCTTTAATGTTTATGATTTCATTATTTAAAGGTTCTTCTTCTTCATTTATCTTTTTCTTTATTACTATAACATCACTTTCTATGATCTCGTCATCGACAAGAGGTGGAGAGGGTTTGGGTGGACTTTCATCAAATTTTATATTTAATGACTCTTCTACCTTTATTGTTTCTTTGTTTAATATGACGTAAGCTTTGCTATTTGGCGAATAACCTAGAAAGATACCTTCGGTTGATTTAGGATCAAATTTTGTAAGGTAATCTTTAGTGTTAAGAATAAAACATTTGCTTCCAAAGACTCTAAGGTGATTTAACGTAGGCTTTTTGCCTCGGAGTAACTCATATGGAGTTTTACCTAAGATTGGTCTTATTAAGACTCGATTGAGTATGTACGTTGAAGTATCAACGGCATTACACCAAAATTTTTGAGGTATGGATTGTTCATTAAGCATTGTTCGACTCATTTCTTGTAGGGTTCTATTCTTTCTTTCTACTACCCCATTCGATTGTGGAGTGCGTGGAGCCGAGAAGTTGTGAGTAATACCATTAGCGTCACAAAAGGCTCCAAATTGCACTTCATTATCAAATTCCCTACCATGATCCGTCCTAATGGACACTATAGGACTTCCTAGTTGTCTTTGGATCTTTTTGCTTAATATTTCAAAATAATTAAAGGTTTCCATTTTGTTCTTTAAAAATTGTGTCCATGTATACCTAGAGTAGTCATCCACTATGATCAAAGTGTAGTAGTTGCCTCCATAACTTTGGATAGCGGATGGACCAAATAAATCCATATGTAGTAATTCTAGACACATAGTTGTAGACACCATGTTTTTAGCTTTATGACTAGAATGAGCTTGTTTTCCTACATTACAAGCATCACAAAAATGATGTTCATATTTTAACTTAGGTAGATCTCTTACTAGATCTTTGGATGACAGCGATTGAAGAAGTCGCATGTTGGCGTGACCCAATCTTCGATGCCATAAGGTCGAAGTATCATCCATAGAGGTAAGACATAGTTTGTCTTTAGGTTCATTACTGATTTTAATGACATAGACTCCATGTTTCCTAATTCCTCTTCCTATGGTTATGCCAGTTTTAAGTATCTTACTACCAGTTTCGGTAAAAAGTACATTGCACTTTTTATCACATATTTGTCCTATACTTAAGAGATTAAAGTTTAGGTTTTCTACGTGACACACATCGTTAATGGTTAGAGATTTTTTAGAAATCGTACCTTTACCGATGATTCTACTTTTGCTATTTCCAAACACCACATTTCCTCCATTTACGGATTCATATGTAGATAATAGATCCCTATTGCCGGTCATGTGCCTCGTGCACCCGCTATCCTTGACCCATTCATCGGGGTCTAGGTCGACCTTTAAGCACACCTAAAACAATAATAAACTCAAAATTTTGGTCCCCATTTGTTCATGGGTCCATTAGTGTTAAACATTCCATTCATGTTGGACATGTATGGATAAGATGAGTATGCATTCCATGGAGCAAAGTTTTGAAAAGGAAAACCGTTTTGCATATTAGGATTCTGATAAGGTTTTAAAAGGTACCATTTTGAGGGGTCGTTTTAGTCCTTATTTGATCACTTTTGTATCCGTTATTGCTTAATATCGTTCATTTTCACTTTTTAGGTCTCTTGAAGGCAAAATGCTGGAATGACACTTATTTGGACGAAAAGGCGCGAATATATGAAGAAAATGGCCAAAGTCAAAATCGAGACACTCACAGTTGCTGAAATTAGAAGGCGACGGCGTCAGGTGCTATTGGCGACGCCGTCCCAGGATTTTTGTGACGGTTCAGAACTCAAAACTCGTATTTTCAAGTGACGACGTCCAGTTGTAAAAGAGTAGGCCGTCGCTACTCAGACGGCCTAGATGCAATCCAGACGACGTCAGAAGCTGAAGAGGACGGCGTCACGGACATAAGGTGACGCCGTCGCAAGGTTAACGTGGCCAAGACGAAACCCTAATGACGGCGACACGACGGCGTCACGAAACATAAGGGGACGCCGTCGCATATGTAATCTTATATATAGAATCCGAATTTTTCAGTTTTAAAGAGAGTCTTTTGGAGTGAAAACCTAAAACCGAACCTAAGGTGTCTTGTACAGTATTTTAGGGTTTTAAACCCTATCTTACATCAAGATAAGTCTTTACTTCATTAATTCAATTATGTCTTTGATTATTTGTGTGTATGCTTGCATGTTCTACGTAGATCCGGCAGACTCATCGCTGCCGGATGAGAAAATGTTGACCTGCAGCAGTGAACTTTTATGCTCAAAACTCAAGAC
>BPTQ01000009.1:165618547-165895177 GCA_019973895.1 Chrysanthemum seticuspe
GTAATTTTGGCACCAAATTTAAAATTTTTTATGACATATAGGAGTGGGCCATTAGTCTTAACAAAAGCGTCTCATGGATAGGAAGTTGCATGACTAGCACAAAAAACCCTTTACCACCCAAATTCCACCAAAATGTGAGGATCGCCCTTAGATTAGTAGGAATTAAAGCATTCATCTTTAATGCTTAGAGTGTGAACCGGTAGTATATTAGATTCTAGAACTTGTTTTGTGATGCATTCCGAGATCGCAAGTGAGGCTACACTTGTGTAGTTAGGAATAACTAAATGATAAGAGGCATTAGGATAACCCTTGTTTGATACCCGTAATATAATTACTTCTTCCACATCGGTTGAGTAATTCCCCCACACCCTTTGCGTTGTACTCATCTTTAGTACACGATACCCCTAGTTAACCCCTCAGAGCCTATCCTTTTCGCGGTTCTCGTGATGTTTCGGTTTTTCCGAAATATCAATGAAGAGCATTGTTTACACCCCACCCCCAAATATACACCCAAATCGCCTTAGCCTACCCCTTATGCACTCACTTTTAGTGCAAATGTTTGTTATCACCCTAAACCCTTAGTTCAATTATCTAGTTGCTTGCATAAGTTGCTAAGTCGAGTCATATCCTTTGTATTCAGTTTTGGGACGATTGGGATTCATGGGAAAAGTTAAAATTTATGAAATGACGGGAAGGGAACGTTAAAAATTCAAATTCCCTTTGTTTGCGTAATAATGTACCCCAAGTGTTTTGATCTTTTCAAATCGGGTCAAATTAGTGTTAGAGTAATAAAAACTCAAGTGTAGGGATATGCCTATAAATCCCTATTATTTTGATGTTATCGTAGAGGATGGTAGAGTAAAAGTGTATGGAAAAAAAAAATCGAAAAAAAAATAGAAAAAAGAGAAAAAGAAAAAAAAAATAGAGTGTAAAAAAAAAAAAAAAAAAAAAAAAAAAAAAAAAAAACAAAAAAAAAAACATTCGGGCTACCATCCTACATCTATCCTTTAAATTTATGTTTGTTTATTTCCGTTATCTAGAGTTTAGAGTGTCGAGTTTTGGCTTAGCAACGCCATTCTTCATATGCATTTAACACAGAGATTTTTGACTTACCACCACTAAATAGCCTATCCCACCAAACCCTTGTTTCCCTACCGTAAGCCTAACATTACAACCCTTTAAAAGACCTCTTTGATAGTCTTTCCTAGGTGTTAACGCCAAAGCGATGGAGGTTTGATCTATTCTCAAGCCTATGGTAATCTATGTACTAGGACCGGTTAATGAGTGTTTATCTTCCATTTCCTATTTGTTATATTTCATATATACCCCCGAGAGAGATGTGAGTATCCAAACACCCCATGTGAGGTGCTAGTATGTAATTTCCGTTCTTGTTATGACTTTTGCGGGGCTTATATGTGTTGTGGACCGTTTTGAATTAATGCTTCATGACCCCTAACTTATAAATTAATTGGTTAAAAGCACATTTGCTTGAGGACAAACAAATAACAAGTGTAGGGATATTTGATAAGGTTTTAAAAGGTACCATTTTGAGGGGTCGTTTTAGTCCTTATTTGATCACTTTTGTATCCGTTATTGCTTAATATCGTTCATTTTCACTTTTTAGGTCTCTTGAAGGCAAAATGCTGGAATGGCACTTATTTGGACGAAAAGGCGCGAATATATGAAGAAAATGGCCAAAGTCAAAATCGAGACACTCACAGTTGCTGAAATTAGAAGGCGACGGCGTCAGGTGCTATTGGCGACGCCGTCCCAGGATTTTTGTGACGGTTCAGAACTCAAAACTCGTATTTTCAAGTGACGACGTCCAGTTGTAAAAGAGTAGGCCGTCGCTACTCAGACGGCCTAGATGCAATCCAGACGACGTCAGAAGCTGAAGAGGACGGCGTCACGGACATAAGGTGACGCCGTCGCAAGGTTAACGTGGCCAAGACGAAACCCTAATGACGGCGACACGACGGCGTCATGAAACATAAGGTGACGCCGTCGCATATGTAATCTTATATATAGAATCCGAATTTTTCAGTTTTAAAGAGAGTCTTTTGGAGTGAAAACCTAAAACCGAACCTAAGGTGTCTTGTACAGTATTTTAGGGTTTTAAACCCTATCTTACATCAAGATAAGTCTTTACTTCATTAATTCAATTATGTCTTTGATTATTTGTGTGTATGCTTGCATGTTCTCCATGTCCGGCTAATTTATTTGTGTATTTGCTTAGGAAGTATGAAACTTAATTATTGAATATTGATTGGTTGTTTCTTATCTTAGTTGATTAATGATCTAGTAATGCGATAGGTCATTCGTTGTGTACTTAATGCTTGATTCATCTTTGTGAACCTTAGAATATAATTACCTGAGTAGTTGTAGGCTAAACCATCCAAAGAGCGCCTTAGAGTAAGAGTTTATCATCCCTAGTGGGTTTGTAGACGAGACCCTTTGGTAAGTTCAAAGAGTTAGGGAGAAACGCATACCCTACAACTTTAGACACACAACGCAACTAAGAATAAGACGTGACAACTCAACCATCAATAGGAGATAATTAAGGAGTAATACAACCTAAGTAAACACATCTTTAAACTATCATACAAGCACACATTAATTAGACATAGACTCCCACAACCTTAGTTTAGATAATTAGATAATAGTAGAGTAATCGGTAGAAATACCAAACCCCCCAAATCCAATACCCGAGATTCGTACCTTTCCATTTCATAAAACATAAAAAAAATAAAAAATAATCTTCCTCAACCTTAACCTTAGCGTAGTAACTCCTTACTAGCATTCCTATTCCCCTAGAGAACGATATCAATACCCATGGCTTACCCTAATTACTACACTACAACGATTAGGTTCACTGCCTAGGGTGTTATAAAACTTGCTCGAAGAAAAGGAAGTTTCCTTGACCCCGAACGACGCGTGTAGCGTTATCAGATTCCATCCCATTTGATGATTACTTTTCGGGTAAACATTATTAGGTCTCCTAAATGAGTTAGGTTTTAAAAAGGATGGACCTTTGTTTCTTGTAAAAGTAGGATTATATTTTGGAGGTGGTTGTCTAGTGGTGACATGAGTTGGTTTCTCCCTATTAACTATGACAAACTCAGTTCTAGATGAAGAAGCTAAGTTATTGCTACTGTTTGCTACAGCAGATCCACGGATCCCTTTCTGTACACTAGCCGGTTCCCTTTTTAGGGGATCCGTGGGATCCGCCACAATAGTGGCTGGTTTTTCTAGTTCCTTAACAAATTTAGTTTCTTTACTTTCACTAGTTGATGGATCAAGTTGTTGAATACCTAAACCCTTTTGATTGTTACCAGTTTTAACACCATTGAGTATTGAATCTAAAGTGTTCGTACTCATTCTAGCAATTTTAGAATCTAAGTGATCCACTAGTGTTTGAAGTTGAACGCAAAGTTCACATTTACCACTTGCTATTTTACCCTTTTCTAAACGTTTTAGTTTTGCTTTTAATTCTATCACTTCTTTGTCTAAACGTTGATTTTGACTCTTTAAAAGCTTGTTTTTGTTAATTAGTTTTAAGCTAATATTGCATAGTTTGTCATTCATTATGCAATGAGTCGTCATCAAGTGATGAACTACTATAGTATTCGTGACATACCTCGTCATTTGCCATGAGACAAATTTCTTCATCCTCCTCGTCACTCATTTCCCATGTGCCGCTCACGAACGCCTTTTGATCATCCCGTTTGGGACACTTACTAATAAAGTGGTTTGGGTCCCCACATTTAAAGCAAGTACGATCATCCTTTGGCTTCTCATCCTCTTTGCTTTTCCGAAAGCCTTTCTTATCCTCATACGGTTGTTTGACGTATCTTCCTTTGCTTCTAAAGAACTTTTTAAAGTCCCTTACTGCCATAGCGTACTCTTTGTCGTCACTACTCGAAGAGGAGTTCTCCTCATCGCTCGAAGCCTTTTTGGCTTTAATGGCAAGAGATTTGTGTTTCTCTTTCACCTTTGAGGCTTCGGAATCTTTAGCAAGGACAAGCTCGTAGACTTTTAGGTTGCCTATGAGTTCATCGAGGGTGAGGATTGTCAAATCTTTTGACTCTTCGATCGCTGTCACCTTGGATCTCCACTTCGATGGAAGTGCCCTTAGATATCTCCTGTTAGCCTTAATAGTTTATTAAAAGTGATGGTCATTCACGTTTAGGAACTTTGTATCGTGTGTTAGATATCGTGATAGAATAGTCAACGGGCTCGTGGACTGGGCTAAGCTAATTGGTTAAATGTTAAGGTATGCTAAGCCGTGTATAAGCTTAAGCATCCCAAGCCCATGTCCAACCCACGAAAAGCCCATTGGAAAGCCTTTTAGGTTTCCATGTATTCCACCTATAAATACCCCTCAAATGGTCATTTGAGGGGTGTGCTTGAAAGTGTGTGTGTGTGTGTGTGTGTATTTCTCTCTCAAGGAATATACAACTTATTTGCATATCTTATCATCATATACACGAATATAACATCAAGTCACCATCTTTCTCATCTTATTTCTAAGCTTTGTTTGTGTTTGTTTCACGTGGGTATACTTGTATACGTGTTGGGTTTGCTTGGTAAAGTGATAAGGTTGATAAGACTAAGGTCCTACAATTGGTATCAATCGCCTAACAATGGTTTAGGAGTGTTTGTGATTGTTTTGAAGGTTGATACGCGTAGCTTTGTTATAAACGTTGTCACGCTTAAAGCTTTAATTTTTGCACTTACAAATTCAAGATTCTTGTGGTTTAAGGTATATTTGGTGCTAAAGTTTCAGTTTTTTGCAAAAAGTTTGAAGCTTTACGCGTTTTGGTTAAGTTTTGAGCTCGTTTTTTGGTCATTTCTACTCGTAACTTTTCTAGGCACTTTGGGTGAAAAAGGTCTACATTTTTGGGTTATTCGAGTGTTTTTAAGGATATTTGTGCAAGAGAAATCGGTTGAATCATTGAAAATTTTTTACGAGTAGGTCAAAACCCTAGTTCTACTCGTAAGAAAGTCAACTACGCATAAGTTTTCTACTCGTAACTTTTTGGTGAAGAATCTTCGTGCTATAACGGTGACTCAGTGCTTCCCTCACTTGGATAAGTTTGTGGAACACTTCGACTTTTGGATATCTCTTACACTGTGATAGTGTAAAGGATTTTTGGGCAAAACCCTAATCTTACGCATAAGTTTCGACTTACGCGTAGAATACTTTACGCATAAGCATTTTTCTTACGCCTAAGTTTTTCTTACGCATAAGCTAAATCTTACGCTTAACTTTTTCTACTCGTAACTTTAAACCTACGCATAAGATCCTACGCCTAAGGAATCCTACGCCTAAGATCCTACGCCTAAGTTTCTACTCGTAACTTGTGTTTCTACGCCTAAGCTCTTTCTACGCATAAAGGTTTTAAAAAAAAAAAAAAAAAAAAAAAAAAAAAAAAAAAAAAAAAAAACCCTAGTTCTACTCGTAAGAAAGTCAACTACGCATAAGTTTTCTACTCGTAACTTTTTGGTGAAGAATCTTCGTGCTATAACGGTGACTCAGTGCTTCCCTCACTTGGATAAGTTTGTGGAACACTTCGACTTTTGGATATCTCTTACACTGTGATAGTGTAAAGGATTTTTGGGCAAAACCCTAATCTTACGCATAAGTTTCGACTTACGCGTAGAATACTTTACGCATAAGCATTTTTCTTACGCCTAAGTTTTTCTTACGCATAAGCTAAATCTTACGCTTAACTTTTTCTACTCGTAACTTTAAACCTACGCATAAGATCCTACGCCTAAGGAATCCTACGCCTAAGATCCTACGCCTAAGTTTCTACTCGTAACTTGTGTTTCTACGCCTAAGCTCTTTCTACGCATAAAGGTTTTTAAAAAAAATAATAATAAAAATAAAAAAAAAATAGAGTTTTTTGGCGGGAAAAGTTGAGTAAAATTTAATTTTTCGAGGAGACTAAACGTTCAATTTTTACGCGAGATTCAAATTTTGGTTTAACTGTGAAATTTTTGGTCAAAAATTCAAATTTTTGGGCCTAAATTCAAATTTTTCGGGTCAAATTTGGCGTCAAAATTGTCATAACTCAAAATTTTCATACAACCTTAGAATTGACTTTTATAGTGAATCTCAAATTTTGGGTGAAAATTTTTAAGAACCGAGTTTACGAGTACGACTTTCGGAAACACCTCAACCGAGCTTAATCATCATCAACCACAACTCCTTTATCGTTGAATCGATCCTACATCAACTTTATCAGATCCTACCTTCATCAATGGCTACTCAACAAGACATTCATGCAGCCGGTGCCGAAAACCGACCTCCTATGTTGGCAAAAGGTGGTTATCTTCAATGGTCAAGCCGTATGCTCCGTTACATCAAGACCAAACCTAATGGAAAACTCATGATTAACTCCATTACGAATGGACCCTTCAAGCCTCGACAAATCCTAGACCCTGGAACTCCTGACGTCCCACCATCTTATCATACTCAAACTGAATCTGAATACACTGCAGAGGATCAGAAACAAGTCGAAGCAGATGACATGGCAATTCATATTGTCCAACTAGGTTTACCAATAGACATCTTTGCTGCGGTAGACAGTTGTGAAACTGCTTTCGATATGTGGGAGCGTGTTAGAAGGCTTTGTCATGGAACAGAAATTGGTCAACAAGACATGGAGAACAAGTTGCTAACTGAATGGGAAAAGTTTACTTCAACTCCAGGAGAATCCATTGAATCCTACTATGGAAGGTTTTGCACTTTGATGAATGAGCTAATCAGAAACAAGCTGACACCCAGAACTATCGTTCAAAACATCAAGTTCCTGAATAATCTACCAGAAGAATGGGGACGATATGTCACTATTGTCAACCAAACAAAAGACTTACATCAGGTGAACTTTGATCAACTGAATGATTTTCTGAAACAAAACCAAGCTGAAGCGAATGAAGTCAGGCAAGAAAGATTGGCAAAGAATCATGATCCATTGGCACTCATTGCAAAGACTCAAACTCTAGTGAATACACAACAACAAGCTTCATCATCTTCCAACAACAACAACTTGCAGCAATTCATTCCACAACCACAACAACAATTCTATCCATAACAACAATACCAGGAACAAGGAATCACTGATCCTGAAAATGACCCAGAAGCGACCTTGCAACAGATATACTCTTTCTTGGGTAACGCACTAAAAAGTCGCTATTCCACACCAACTAACAACAACCAAAGGATTTCGTCAAACACTCGCAACAGGCAAATTGCACAGCCGGGTGTGAATATGGGTAATCAAGGACAAATGGTTGGAGTTATTGGGAATCAGCAGGGATATGCTACTGGATTTCGTATGGGTAATCAGGCAGCTCCATATCAGGGTAATCAGTTGGGTCAGAATGTTGGAAATCAGAATGGACAGAATGTTGGGAATAGAGCAGTGGGTAATCAGAATGGGTATGTTGCAGCTCCAGTAGTTGGGAATCATGGAAATGTGAATCATGGTAATCAGATTAAGTGTTACAACTGTCAAGGAGTGGGTCACATGGCAAGAAACTGTCCCACTAAGCCGCACAAAAAGAATGGTGATTTCCTTCGGAAAGCTGCTTTATTAGCAGATAAGCTAGATGCGGGGTTACAGTTGAGTGCTGAGGAAAATGATTTCTTCGCTATTGTGGATGAATTGGAAGACCTCGAGGAACTCAATGCGAATTGCATATTCATGGCAAATCTTCAGGAAGCTAAGTATGACACTGAGTCAGACTCACCTCCTGTCTATGACGCCAATACAGTATCTGAGGTACCAATCATTGATCCATGCTATAACAATGTCATATTTGATGTGTTTACTCATGACGAACAGCATTCTGTGACGCCAGCACCTACTTATGATACATATATGGACAATCCGAGTTGTAGCAATACTAACTCTGAAACTCCAGATGTGGATCCTAATGGAGGCTGTGTGGCACAAAATACTGAGACTGATGAGGAAACGCGTGCTTATTTTGAATCATTAATCCATAAATGTGGCATTGAAATTGAGAAAGTCAGTAAGGTCAATCGCGAAGTTAAGGCCGCGAATGTTAAATTGACCACTGAGCTTGAGAGTTACAAAGAGAACGCCAGAGCCTATGAATTTCATACAAACAAAATATCAGAATTAGAAATTGGTTATCGAGATTCTGTTTTAAGAGAAAAACAATTGCAAATCAAGTATGATACACTTGATGTGAATCTGAACTTGAAAATAAAATCTTTAAACAAGGAAATTTCTGAATTAAATGACCAACTTTCTAAACAAAAATCAATGTATTCTGATCTTGAAAAAGAGAAGAAGAAGTTGATTACTGATTTTGCAAAACGAGAAGATTCTCTTCTTGATGAGATTCTGGACAAAAATGAAATGATCAAAAAATTGGACAATTTACTTCTTACAACGGGTCATTCCGCTAAGACAAACAAGATGCTTTCTAATCAAGTAAATCCGATTTTTCATACTACTCAAAAAATGGCTCTTGGTAACTCACCTCCTTCGTTCCTCAAGAAAGCTCAGAAAGAACGGAATGTGTTGAACAATGGAAAACCTTTGCATGAACCTATAATTGTGCATGATTCGCTTGAAACGTTGGAACTATCTGAGGAGAGTAGATCAAAAATGAAACAAAAACATCCGGAAATAAAACTTATTGATTATAACAAATGGAACAAAATTAATGGTATTTCGTTTGTTTCTCATAAAGAACAATCAACGTTTTCCACCACACCAAGTGTTTCAAACAAAGTGTCAACATCTGTTTCAAAATCAGTTTCAACACCAGTAGTTGTCTCAAAATCTTTTTCGAAAATCGAACAAATGTCTTCAAACAATCCTTTTAACACAAGTGATGCAAGAAGCATTTTAGACGATATTAAAATTAGAATTGGGAGACTTCAAGAGACTGTTAAAACTAAAACTCATATTACAACCAACATCTGGTTTAATAGTTTTGATATTGAACAGAAAAAGTTCTTTGAAACTGAAATTGCCCCTCAGCTGAATAACATCAACACAAGGGTAAATTATTTTGAACAAACCTTTTTGAAAGAAACAGCTGACTTTGTCAAGGACCATAAATCCCTGGTAAAGCAAGCTAATGAAAGTGTTGAACACATCAAAGTTTTGGAAAAGTTTAATGACTCTCTCTCCGAAGATGTTCTGACTACTGATATTATGTCCATCATTTTGCAAACATATTCTGTTGAAGATCATGAAAGACTCCAGGATGAGACCTCCGAAATTGTTTCAAAATATGAAAAAGCTCTTATGAAACTTGAAAAAGAAAATATCTCATATTTTAAACAACTTGATCGAAAAACTAAGGAATGCAAGTATGACAAATTGTCGTATGAGCGTGCCTACAATGACATGAAAGCGAAAAATGATTTTTTGAGGGCTCAGCTGGACAGTCAAAAAGGAAAGGCAGTGGAAACTGTGATTACAAAACCATTGACTGCGGAGAAAGCAAATGTTCCCAAACCGGTTTCAAAACCAAAAATGTCTGTTTCTTTGCCCCCTCCAAAAGTCAATGAGAAAAATGTTTCATCAAAACCAGTCACTCCACCTGTCGTGCCTAAACAAAATGTTGATAAAGGGAAAGCGGTTATTGAGAATCCTAAAGTTTTAGCACCTGGCCTTTTTAAGATGAGTACCACTAATGCGTCTGCCTCCACATCTAAAGAGACTAGGATAGCTGAAACCACCTCCCTTCATAAAAATGTGAATCCTAATGCGTGTGCCTCACCTTTTACAGGACTAGAAAGCACCTCTAGGAGCAGCAGACTAAAGCCTAAGAGCAATACAAGGAACAATAGAGTCTCGCATGCCTCTAGGAGTAGTAGCTTGAATAAAGAGAAGAAAGTAGAAGAACACCCTAGGAATTTACAGCTTTTGAATAAGAAAGACATTTCATCTGAATGTACTGAACCTATGAAACTTGCTAAGTCTAATGAATGTGTTGAATCTCTTTGTTTAACTTGCAAGAAATCTTTAAATGTTCAAGATGATTGTGTTTCTATGAATATGAATGATAAGCCTGTTAAGAAGAACATCCCAAAAAGTAATTACACTAAACGAGTAGGAAGACTAGTTGCAAAACTTAGGCTTTACACTACTGACAGGAACCAACGTGTATACTTTAGGGATGATATTTGGAAACCCACGGGTAGAACTTTCACACTCCAGAATGGTACAATGAGTGATAAACCAGAATCCCCTGTAGAAAACCTCTCTGAGTGTGATAAGGATTTTACCTCTAACCCAAAGGAACCTAAATCAAAACGGTTTCCACAATATTCTTTTTCTGTTACTGGCAGGTTATCGAAATTTGTCTTTGGATCGTCGACTCGGGTTGCTCCAAGCACATGACCGGGAATCTGAAGCTGCTGATCAATTTCGTCTGGAAATTCATGGGAACCGTACGTTTCGGAAATGATCATGTAGCAGCTATCATGGGTTATGGAGATCTACCTTTTGGAAATTATTTGATCACTCGGGTTTACTATGTCGAAGGGTTGGGACACAATTTGTTCTCAGTCGGGCAGTTCTGTGATGCAGATTTAGAGGTTGCTTTTAGGAAAAATGCTTGCATCGTTAGAAACTTGGATGGCACTGATCTCTTAACTGGGAATCGTGATACAAACTTGTATGCTATCGACATTAACCAAATGGCCTCTTCATCACCAATATGTCTTATGACACGAGCATCTGGAACACAGTCCTGGTTGTGGCACAGAAGGTTATCCCATCTCAATTTCGACACCATCAACAAAATTGCCAAAGACAACATCGTCAATGGACTTCCAAAGTTCAAATACACCAAGGATCACTTATGTCCATCATGCGAACAAGGAAAAAGCAAAAGAGCATCATATAAACCCAAAACCGTACCTAGCTCGGAAGCAAAGTTGCATATGTTGCACATGGACTTATGTGGCCCAATGAGAGTTGAAAGCATTAATGGGAAAAAGTATATTCTTGTTATCGTCGATGATTATTCAAGATATACATGGGTTAAGTTTCTGAGATCAAAAGACGAAGCACCAAGCATCATCATCACCTTTTTGAAACGTATTCAAGTACTTCTTCAAACTCCAGTAAGGGTTGTAAGAACAGACAACGGCACAGAATTCACTAATCAGGAGTTAAGAGCTTATTTTGAAGATGTTGGAATTACTCATCAGACATCAGCTGTTAGAACTCCACAGCAGAATGGGGTAGTTGAAAGAAGAAATAGAACTCTTGTGGAAGCTGCTCGCACGATGCTAATCTATTCTAGTGCACCGTTATTTCTTTGGGCTGATGCTGTTGCCACTGCTTGTTTCACTCAGAACCGATCCCTAATCCATCCAAGATTCAATAAAACCCCATATGAGCTTGTGAACAACAGAAAACCAGATATCTCTTACTTACACGTGTTTGGCGCTTTGTGCTATCCTACGAATGACAGAGAAGATCTTGGAAAATTGAAAGCTAAAGGTGATATTGGAATCTTCATTGGATATTCAGATAACTTGAGGGCATTCAGGGTGTATAACAGAAGGCTAAGGAGGATCATGGAGACGATGAATGTGAAGTTTGACGAACTGTCACAAATGGCTTCTGAGAGACTCGCTCTAGAACCCGCACTAAACCGACAGACTTCTGGACACATCAGTTCAGGACTCGTACCTCAAAGAGCTCAATCAACTTCGTTTGATAATCCTAAAGAACAAGAATGGGAGAACTTCTTCGAGTTAATGTTCGATGAATACTATGGTGGAACTTCGACAAATGCATCAAACCATCATTCCGCTGCACCCGCTCAAAATCATCCTCTACCACCAACAGAAGATGCATCTACAACGGTCGAAACTAATGCACCAACTCCATCAACATCATCTACTTCTACTCAAGTTAATGCACCCGTTCTACCAGCAGTTGATGAGCAAAACCAAAACCATAACGATGCAACGTTAGATGACAACTTATTTGAAAACCCGTTTGCTACGGAATCAGCTGAATCATCTTCAAGCTTACGAGAACCATCTAACTCGCATACGTATAACCAACGGTATCCTTCTACTCTGAAGTGGACAAAAGACCACCCAATTGAACAAGTTATTGGTGAACCTTCAAGGCCAATTCAGACGAGACGTCAACTTGCCACCGATTGCGACTTGTGCATTTACCTTTGCTCAATTAGCAATCTAGAACCAAAGAACATTCGCGAGGCAATGGCAGATCCCGCATGGATAGAAGCAATGCAGGAGGAACTTCTTCAATACCGTCTACATGACTCGTGGGAAAAGGTTCCAAGACCCATTGACGTTCAAGTCATTGATCTTAAATGGTTATGGAAGAACAAACGGGATGAAGAAATGACTGTAATTCGCAACAAAGCTCGTCTTGTGGCCAAAGGATACAGACAGGAAGAGGGAATAGACTTTGAAGAGTCATTCGCGCCGGTAGCTAGACTTGAAGCAGTTAGGATATTCTTGGCCTATGCAGCTCACAAAAACATCACGGTTTATCAGATGGACATTAAGACCGCGTTCTTGAATGGAACTCTGAAAGAAGAAGTGTATGTGAGTCAGCCAGAAGGCTTCATTGACTTGGAACATCCAGACTACGTCTACAAACTCAAAAAGGCAATCTATGGTTTAAAACAAGCTCCGAGAGCGTGGTATGACGAACTGTCCTCTTTCCTGATCCAAAACAATTTCACCAAAGGAACAGTTGATCCTACCTTGTTTACACAAAAATGCAAAAACGACATTTTGATTGTTCAGATTTATGTGGACGACATCATCTTTGGGTCCACTAATCCGAATCTTTCAAAACATTTTGAAAATCTCATGAAAAGAAAATTTGAAATGTCCATGATGGGGGAACTAAAATTCTTTCTTGGTTTACAAATACATCAGTCTCCTCGTGGAATTTTTATTAATCAAGCTAAATACACAACTGAGATTTTGAAAAATCATGGTATGGATAACTGTGACTCGGTCGGAACACCAATGGTAACTTCACCAAAAATTGGAGCCGATTTGTTTGGGAAACCTATTGATCCGAAGAAATATCGGAGCATGATTGGTTCTCTCATGTATCTCACTGCTAGTCGACCAGATATTCATTTTGCTGTTTGCCTATTAGCACGGTTTCAGGCAAAGCCTACCGAACTGCACCTCAAAGAGGTTAAACGGATCTTTCGGTACCTGAAGACATCCATTCACATGGGACTTTGGTATCCGAAGGAATCCGGATTTGATCTAATTGCCTTTTCAGATGCGGACCACGCAGGTGATCAAGTTACAGCAAAAAGTACATCCGGAGGAGCACAATTTTTGGGTGAAAAGTTAGTCAGCTGGTCTTCAAAGAAACAAGATTGCACTGCACTTTCAACCGCTGAAGCTGAGTATGTGTCTCTATCTGCTTGTTGTGCTCAAGTTCTATGGATGAGAACACAACTCACAGATTATGGCTTTACTTTCGATAAAATACCTATGTATTGTGACTCGAAAAGTGCCATAGCCATATCATGCAATCCTGTTCATCACTCAAAGACTAAGCATATCAGAGTCCGCTACCATTTCATCAAAGAGTACGTCGAAAATGGTACTGTTGAATTATTTTTCGTGAAGACTGATTACCAACTCGCCGATCTATTAACAAAAGCCCTTCCAAAAGAAAGGTTTGAGTATTTAGTTCGACGAATTGGAATGCGAAGCCTAACCCCTGAGGAGTTAGAACGTCTTCTCGAATCTTCTTGAAAATGATTTTCCAAAAAGCTTCGCTGTAAATATTTTTGAAAAACAAAATACAAAATTTGAAAAACCAACAAAAGCAAAATATAAAAATATAAAACTTTCAAAAATACAAAAACAATAGAAAATCAAAAATCCAAAAATATTCTTCTACGACATGTCTCTTGTATAATCGATATTCTGTACGTTTCTAGAAATGTCATTCAACAATGATACGGGCATGTACAGATGCTTGAGCGAGAGTTCTTTCATTGTTTTCTAAAACATGTCGTTTCTCAAAATTTCTCAAAATAATGGCTTTCGTATACATCAGTACGAAACCCGGACCGAAATGATGACTTTTGATTAATTTCAAATCAAAACTCGTGCTTTGATCGAAAAATGAGGTGTACGCTTCAGTGCACTACATTTAAAAATGGTGAGAAATCATCATCATCTTGAGCACCTTTTCAAGATTGTTCAAAAATATTTTCAAAATCTTTCAAATATTTTGTGCTCAAGATAACTCCCTCTAAAACCCTTTAATTGATTATGCTTTATTAAAGGGGGAGTATAAAAAAAAATGTTCCAAATTCATGCTTAAATCAAATCCGTTTGTCTCCCCACAAATTTCTAAAATGTTGTTTAATCCGTTGATATCAAAAATATCACGTATATGCTATTTTTGAGGGGGAGGAAACGTGATTAAAATGTGATCAAAAAGTGTAATGATCGTGGTTTGAATCTCAAAATGAGCTCGACTCAGACGGAACCAATGAATTGACGAGCAATCATGTACCATCTCGAGAAACTTTCTATGGACTTGACCAGGACGGGTAATAATTTCAAGCTAGTTCTCTAGTGATGTAAACGTGTCTCGAATCGGTCTTGTTCATTTAAATTCGATCAATTCAAAAGTGCGAACTCTACCCTCTATGTGCAGATTTTTGTCAAAACATATAAGCACATGTGAAGGGGGAGTGTTTCAAAAAAAACACAAAACTCACGGAGTGTTGCAAACATGTTTTCTATCATAAACACTCTGAGAGATTTTCATGAAAAACGGTTTTATGGCAACAATAGGACAGTCATGGAGTTATAAGGTGACTAAGGATAGGAAATTCGTCCTATGATCCGCCAGAGCCGGAGGGATCTACCCAAGGACATCACAAATAGTTAGTATTAGAAGTCCTTAGGTATGATTAAAAAAAAAAAGGAGTAATATGAGAAAGGAGAAAGAAGGGGTTGAAGAATTAAAAAGAAATGTAATGAGAAAGGGTGAAAAGAAATAGCCCTCCATAATTCAACCTTAGGGCAGAAACCGGGTTCAATACATATGCTACTGGTTGTCACTAGTTGACACTGGTATTGAAGACAAAGACGTCATGGACCCAGTGACGCACTGCACTAAACCTTCTAGCCACTCAATTCCTCTCAAAAGGGATTTTTTTCATTCTCTCTGGGAACCCTACATAATCTATCGACTTTCTCTTAGAGATCGTTGATATTGAAGAAGGAGACCCTCTCCCTAGTCTCCGCTCAGGAAAACCAAAATGCACTTATTGAGTCTAGAGCCACGAGATTCATTAAAAGATCTCATAGGAACACTTGACATGACATCGCTTGTTGTTCATCAATAAGGATACAAGTGATATATTCTAGAGTCCTACGCAGATCTTAGCAATCTGCCAGAACATTTATGAGAAGTTTCACATCTGTGATCTTCAATGATTGAATGGAAACTCCTGCCAGGGTCAACATCAAACAGCCCTGACAGCAGGTCACTTCGGTAACTCCCCGTGGATTACGCTTAGTGTGTCTCAAACGGTCTACAGTCGTGGGGTGATGCTTCGGTGTACCTCAGCGACTCATCTGAACTGTAGATGTACTTCGGTATATCGTGTTATCTCACTTGTGGGACTCCAGTTCAGGAACGGCCTCTGTGAGAATTAGAGATGTGTTTTCACACTATGCTGTTAACACCCTCGAAATTCAAACTTGTAAGTGCCGGAATCCGCTTATTACTAACCTGTTTTATGTTTTCTTCTTATGGAAGCTCCAGAGCGGATGGATCATGCAGACTCGCCACATGCTCATACCAACAACACATGAAAGTTCTCATCATAATCAAAGGCTACTCAAAGTTAAAGATGATTCTTCGTCAATGTCAAAGAATCTACAAAGTTTAAAGACTCCAGAACTACATCATTGGTAACCAAAAGAAAAATAGAAGTGTGAGCATGGTGGAGAAAGAAATGGAGAATGACGTGGAGACACCTAACCAACGAAGTTGACAATGGCAGACAACCACATTATCTGATCACAAAGCATGAAGGAACAAAGAATCAAGACTATTCTATATCTACACGCAAAGTTCAAGCTCAAGAAAAGTAGAGACCTAATCAAGTGGAGCATCATTTGAATGACCACCCCTTAGGGGGAGATTGTTAGCCTTAATAGTTTATTAAAAGTGATGGTCATTCACGTTTAGGAACTTTGTATCGTGTGTTAGATATCGTGATAGAATAGTCAACGGGCTCGTGGACTGGGCTAAGCTAATTGGTTAAATGTTAAGGTATGCTAAGCCGTGTATAAGCTTAAGCATCCCAAGCCCATGTCCAACCCACGAAAAGCCCATTGGAAAGCCTTTTAGGTTTCCATGTATTCCACCTATAAATACCCCTCAAATGGTCATTTGAGGGGTGTGCTTGAAAGTGTGTGTGTGTGTGTGTGTATTTCTCTCTCAAGGAATATACAACTTATTTGCATATCTTATCATCATATACACGAATATAACATCAAGTCACCATCTTTCTCATCTTATTTCTAAGCTTTGTTTGTGTTTGTTTCACGTGGGTATACTTGTATACGTGTTGGGTTTGCTTGGTAAAGTGATAAGGTTGATAAAACTAAGGTCCTACATCTCCTAACATGGTTACGGTAAGAAAAAGATTCATCAAGTGCTTGTAAAGATGTAATAATAGTATTAAAGTTAGCAAATGAATGATCTATAGTTTCCTCATCCGATATTGAAAATTGTTCATATTGTTGAACAAATAAATCAATTTTATTATTTTTAACTTGTTGGTTGCCTTGATGAGTTACAACTAAAGAATTCCAAATTTCTTTAGAGGTTTTAAGCATAGAAATTCTTTCGAATTTCTTTTTCGGTAAAGCATTATATAAAACCATTTTTGCTTCACTATTTTTAGAAAGCTTTTTCTTCATTTCATCGTTTAGTTTATCATGAGGTATGTGAACTAAATTTCCTTTATCATCATTTGAGGTAGCCTCAAAATCACCTTCAACAATAATGTACCAAAGATCAATATCTTTAGACTTCACATATGTTTCGAATCTATTTTTCCAGTATATAAAACCATTAGTTTCAAGTAGTGGTGGTCGTTGCATAGATTGCCCTTCCTTATAATTTTCAGAACCCATAGTGATCGAAAAGTTTTTAAAATACAAATTTATTTTAAAACTTTTATAAACTTAGCTCTTGATGCCAACTGTGGAAAACTAGAAGGGGGGGTTGAATAGTTTTGCCGATTTTACGTTAGTTTCAAAAACTTTTAGATTCGTTAATATGTGAGATCTTGTGGATGTAGAGAAAGTATAGATCTAATGATAAAGCAAGAAAATAAAGTAAAGCAAAGGGAAAGAAAAGACACAACCGATGTATAGTGGTTCGGCTACAAGGACACCTTCCTTGCCCTACTCCACTCCCTGAGTCACCTACTCGAGAGTTCAAGCACTATTTCAACAAACTCCTTCACTTGGCGAAGAAGCCTTCACAACGTTGCTTACACTTTTTCTGGTACAAAGCTAAATACCGAGTCCGTAGCATGGTGGACCAAACCAACATGACTATTACACAACAAATATGTGAAATATCAAATACAAGATCTTCGCTACAGAAATCTTGCGGAGTGACAAATCAATCAAGGACCCCTCGCTTGGATGACTTGTAGAATGCTCGTGATCTCGCCTTAGAGAAGGACCTATATGAGGATCACAAATAGAAAGAAAGAAGAACAACTCTCTAGATCGAGTGATCTATATGTTAGAAGAGAATGAGAGTGTATGAGAGATTTAGTAAGAAGAGGGGTGAGTTAGAATAAAGAAATGGCTCTCTATTTATAGGCAAAATTCTTCACTGTTCCCCGGATCCCACGGATCCCTTCCACAAGGGATCCGGCTAGCACAAGGCTAGGGATCCGTGGAACGCTCCTCTTTGCCCATGGGTTTTTTGGTTATGGGTCATGGGTTATGGGTTGGTCCATGGGTTATCTTTAGATTCAATGTATCTAAGTATACATTGTATCTAGTCTTCTTGGGTATGGGTTAAGATCCATGGGTTATGGTCCATGGGTTATGGTTTTTACCCATCCTAATAAACTATTACAACAAATGGTTAATTACTACATTTTTGTATTTAAATGGCTATATGTAAATGCTTTACAAAATTAACATGTATCCTTAAAGTTATACTTAAGATAACATTATATTTGTTATCAACAAAACACAAAGAGATCGCAAAATATTAATAAACGTTTTTACGGTTTATTTGTATTAACATGTTGTTATATGATTCTCCACATTATATGTTATGTGATTCTGTTATGCTAAGGAATGGGGTAATTGAATATATGTTTATGTAAAGTGGGGTTGAGACTAGTTTGGCTTAACTAGTCATGAAGGATAGGCAAGGTGGACTAGGCTAAGGTATGTTAATGTTGACCCATAGGAAATGTTTTACTTAAGTGAATCAAGGTACGTGTTACTGTTTAATGATTTGCAATGGTTAATGAGTTATGATGTATAATGTATGAATGTCTATGATAACATGTTATGAACACTTTACTTACTAAGCCTTGTGCTTACGGTTTAAGATGTTAATGTTTTGTACGTTAAACGTGAAGGAAAGGTAAAGCTTGGAAATAAGGCTTAAGGATTCTAATGAGGAAGTTAAGAAGGTTGGTAAGAAAGTAGGAGCTTAGGTAGATACCGAGCTCAAGTCAATGTTGTACCCCCTGGAAGTCTAAAATGGTTTGTAAATTTGTCGTCAAGTGTCAAGGTATATGTCATGGTCTTTGAAGTAATTGGGTCGTCAAACGGTATGTTATAACATGGTCTTGGTGTTTATGGTCATGTTTAAAGAGGTGTTTGGAATAATGTGTAATTATACCCATTTTGAGTTGTAAATGGGTTAATGATCATGAACATGATTTAATATGTTAAGTTAATACTTTTTGAAAGGTTTGAAGTAATTCGAAAGTGGTAAAGGTTGTATGTATTAAAAATGGGTCAAAACGGGTATTTTACATAAAACCCGTCGTTTTGTAAAGTACCATTTCGAAGGTCAATTGGTTAATGTTTATGCATGAAAATGATATTTATGAGGTCTTAATAAATTCTGGAAATTTTGGTGTCTTTCCGAGTAATAGATGTCATTTTCCGGAAAATGGGTCAAAAGTACACAAAAGGGTTATGCAGAAAAAGGGGTGTTTGGGACAACATCTATTTTAACCCATTTTGGGTCAAACGGGTCAAGAATGTTTGGAAAAACAATGTATATAGTTAAGTGTTTGTAAAGTGGTTAAAATAGTTTGGAGAACTAGTTGGAGAACTAGTTTGGAGAATTAGTAGAGAACTAGTTTAGAGAACTAGTTTGGAGAACTAGTGAAGAACTAGTTTGGAGAACTAGTTGGAGAACTAGTCGAAGTTAGTTTTCGAAAAATCATATCTTTTTAACCGTAAGTCGTCACGGGTCGTGCCACCCTTCATTTCGAAGGTAATTGAGTCTAGTTTCATGTAAAAATACTTTCAAGGGTCAGTTTGTTACAGAATTATATCAGTTCAACGATTAGCAACAACATGTCAGTTTTAAGTCAAATCATTTCCGCATAAAAGTTTAAATTTCAATGATTTTTAAGTTGTGTCGTTCAAGGGATGTAACACATATTCCTCATCTTCATTACCCGAGCAAGATTCTTCATCATCACTAGATTCCGTTCTTGCCTCTAGAGCAACGGATTTGACTTTCTCTCTTTTTCCTTTGATGATCTCCGAATCTTTCTCCATCACCATTTCGTGTACTTTGAGATTTCCAATTAGCTCGTCAAGTGAAATTATTCAGAGATATTTTGATTCCTCAATAGCCATTACTTTTTCTCTCCACTTCGGATGGAGTGCTCTAAGAAATTTCCTGACAAAGTTCTTAATACGAAAAGTTTCATCAAGTGCTTTAAGAGAAGTAATATTAGTACTAAAGCAAGCAAATCCACAATCAATGGTTTCATCTTCAGGGATAACAAATTGTTCATATTGTTGAACAAGAAGGTCAATTTTGTTATCCTTGACTTGTGAATTTCCTTGATGTGTAATAATTAGAGATTCCCAAATCTCTTTTGTGGTTTCACACATAAAAATTCTTTCATATTCTTTTCTAGGTAAAGCATTATAAAGCATCATTTTAGCTTCAATATTTTTAGCTATTAGTTTCTTTTGATCATCACTTGAAATAACTTTTGTTGTAGGATTAAAGTCTCCTTTAATGATAACAAACTAAAGATCTATATCTTTTGACTTTACATATGTTTCAAAACGGTTTTTCCAATAGATAAATCCATTGGTTTCAAAGAGTGGTGGTCTTTGCATAGATTGCCCTTCTTTAAAGTTTTCAGAATCCATAGATCGTTTCAAGTTTATAAAATACAATATATTTTAGAAATTCTTGAGCAACGAGGCTCTGGTACCAATTGTGGAAAACTAGAAGGGGGGTTGAATAGTTTACCAATTAAAATCTTTGTTTTGAAACTTATTGTAATATCAATTGATATTGATCAAGGATATGTTAGTGAATGATGAACAATATGCAAGCAATATATAAAGAGTAAATAAGGAAAGAATCAATCAAACCACGACAAGTTGTCTATAGTGGTTCGGTCTACAAGAACTCTTTTTCCTTGCCCTACTCTACTCCTCGAGTCTCCAACTCGAGAGTTTAACTTCACTAGTCAACAAGCTCCTTTCACTGGCGGAGAAACCTTTACACTTCGCTTACACACTATTTCTGACACAAAGCTAGATGTCGAGTTCTTTTACAAGGGTACAACCACTCCCACACACTATGTATTTTAAGGACTAAAATACTAACCACTCACACTCAGAAGTTTAAGATGGTTTGGTACAACAATGATGTATGAACAAGACTAGATCATACAACAACAAAACAAACAAGACTTCCAACTATTTGTTTAAGCTTGATTATACCTTGATCTTCTTTGCTACAAAATAGGATCACTATAATGATATGAAATTGAGTTAGAAATAATAAAGAGAAGGAATGTATGTGATTATGCTAGAAAGGGATGAGAAAACAACTTGGGTTGACTTGCTAACAATCTGCTGTCACGACGGACCACGGAACCAAAATATGGGTTCCGCCCGTGTAACATTTTGGTGCCTTCGGTCTGACAGCAAGATTACAAAAATCTTACTAAAGTCAACCCAATCTAACCAAGATCATGTAAGATATGTAGAGTCCAAATCTACACAAAATATCTTATGAAATCCTCTAGAGATTTCAATGATGCACCACATGATGTCATATGTTGTTTTCTATTTTTAGAAATAATATGTTAAATGTAAATACATATGTAATGTTTTGTTTTAAGAAACTAAAACATACTTGATCTAAAAATGTTGACATACATTATGGTTTAGAAGGATATCAAAGTTAATTGATATATGACTAATCAAAATGTAATTTATTGAGTGATGAAGATTTTAGTTAAGGAAAGCTTGTTTTAATATTTATTAATCTTGACAAGCTTTATGCTTTACAAAAATTAAATTTACTTTTTTCGCTAACAAAACATAGGTAAAGATCATAAAATATAAATAACGTTTAATGACGATATTTGTATTAACATAGTGTTTACTTAGGGTTGCATGAAACCTAGTTATTGAATATTGATTGTCGTCTCTTGTTTAATTGGTTGTTGTTGCGTTAGGAGATAGAAAACTAGCATTATCTTAGGATTTCCGTGAAACACGTCTAACTCAATGCCCCACTATAGTGCAATAGATGGTTCATACGTTGTATTTATTGCATGAATTGGGATTGCAGACTTAAGGATACCTATAGAATTAGGGTTCCTAACGAGTTCTATACATTCATAGATTTAGGGACTTTGGCACCACCCTACGACCAATAATTATGTAATAGAACGAGCTAATTAAAACAAGGATGTGACAATTCGATTAATCAATAGGAGATAAGTAGGGAGTAAGAATATTCTAAGTAAACACATCTTCTCATCATACGAGTTCACCGATTTACTTTTTCACATTGTAGTTTAATTTAGTTTGATTATTAGTTAAAAAAACCAAATCTCTCAAACCCCTGAATTTTACTTACTTTCTAAAAAATATAAAAACACAAAAATAATCTTCCTACAACCTCTAGACTTAATCGACATACACTTTGGCCTTCATAACACTATTCCCCTAGAGAATGATCAATCCTCCGTGTCTTACCTATACTACACTACAACGGTAAGGTACACTGCCTAGGAGGATTGTAAAACTTAGTGTGTGTAGGATCATATATTTTATATTGTTTAGATGATTCGGGTGGTCTAGGATTATGATTAAACAAGAGAGCCATTTTAGAGAGATGAAGAGAGGAGAGGGTGATTCTAGAGAGATAAACCAAAAAGGAAAATGTTAGATTATCAAATGAAGCACCACCCCTTCCGAGGATGGAAGGGGTATTTATAGTTACAGACAATATGCCCGCCTGTCGGGCTGTGGATCAGGCATACAGTGGGTAAAGACCTGTCCTTCCTCCACGGTGTTACACTAAACTAATAACTAAGCTAACAACTAACTAATTGACTACAAAACAACGTAAATAACGATATGTCTACGAGCTAACTTATGCTAGATAATATTTGGGGTGACCGACACTTCATTATGGAATTTCCAATTCCTAACAATCTCTGGATCACCCTTTGTTGTGTTGCCTTCATGTGATGTTGTGACTTTTGGACCGACATGCTCACACTTTCAGGATCATGACATCTTTCCATTAGAGTAGCGGAAGCTTTACTGGTTCATGATATTTGCAGCAGCGTAGCAAAAGCATAGTATAAAAATATCAGAGCCAGGTTATGTAGATATGCACTAGTCATGATTTCTTCAATTAAGTGTGGATGCTGTGAGCATGCGGCTTTGGATTGATTTCTCAATTCTGATCAGCTGCAACCGTCCAAATGTACCTGTAAACAACAGTTAGCAATAAAACACATGAAAGTGTCTTTGATCACTTTCGTTGAATTGAGGTACACGGCCCACGGTTCCCCATTGATCAGTACAAGTACTGCTTGTGATCAGGTATAATTCTGAAGAATCTCCTTGACAGGGTTTCGCAGCTGTTCTAACTGTTCTCAAACCGGAACGTCTCAAAGAAGACAACACGGAGTGAGTGAACCAACAAATTGAGATTCACTGATTGATGAAAAATTGATTTGAAAACAATCGCGTATTGCTTAGAAGAAAGAGTTTTGCAATACGACGAAGGTTTTATGAGAAAGATCAATTTTCAATCATAAATACTTTTTGTATTTGAAAAGAGTACACATTCGATGTGCTAGAGAAAAGAAGAGATTCGCACATCGAACTGTTTTTCCAAAAGTATTTTTTTCAATCAGAGATACTTTTTGTGTTTGAAAACATGAATACACATTCGATGTGCTAGAGAAAAGAAGATTTGCACATCGAACGGTTTTTCCAAAAGTATTTGTCAATTCATTTCCTAGACCAAGGTTGATTCAAGAATGAATCGCCCCATCGTTTCTGTCCAGTTGTCACAAGCTTGATCTTTAGAAAAGATCTCACATGTCACCCACCAAGAGCTTGTTTGATGTTGGCTCTAGAAGGATTTCCATCTTCATTGTGAATATTTTTACATATCACTCGGATGTTCTGGCAATACCACAAGGATAATGCATAGGACTCTCAATATATACTTAGTTTCCACATTGTGTGAAACAACAAGTCTTCATTAATTTTGTGTCCTAATGAGATTTTGTGGGTGATCTCTTAGCTCTAGACTCAATTGTGCATATTTGTTTTCCTATGCCGGAGACTAGGGAGAGGGTCTCCTTCTTCAATATCAACAATCTCTAAGAGAGAGTCAATAGCTTATGTAGGTTCCCCGTGAGAATGAAACAAGTCCTTTTAAGAGGAACTTGAGTAGCTTGGGAAGTTTAGTGCAGTGCGTCACTGGGTCCATGACGTCTTGTCTTCAATACCAGTATTACCTTGGTAACCAACAGTAGCATATGAATTGAACCCGGTTTCTGCCCTAAGGTCCAATTATTGGAGGGCTATTTCTTTTCACCCTTTCACATTCATTTCTTTTTCATTCTTTAACCCCTTCAGTGCTTACCGAGACTTCATAACTAGAACCTTGTTGTGTTTATTCCAGTACTAGCTCAGTCTCAGTCCGCACTCTTCCCGTATTCTCATTTTTCTCCTTTTTTTCATCATACCTAAGGACTTCTACACTATCTAGTGGATTGTCCCTGGGTAGATCCCTCCAGCTCTGGCGGGATCGTGGGAACGAATACCTAACATAACCATCCTTATATCACCATGCATAAAGTAAATTGGTCGGCCTTTTGGTATTGTTCTTTCCTTTTTGAAACCAATTGAAAAATCATTTGGAAAATCAATCAAGGTACTTGTGATATAAAATCAAAGTATTTTGTACTTTAATTGTTTTGATCATTTAGAAATGTTCCCCCTCAACATGTGCATATAATTTTGAAATTGTTTAGCACATGGAGGCAAGAGTTCTTTGAAATATTTTCTTTGATCACAATTTCCGTAGAAAAAGCCATTTGAATTTCTTTGGTAAATTCTCCTCCTCAAAATGTGCGTTGGATATTTGAAAATCATTTTGTACATAGAGGAAAGAGGTTTTTGAGGTACTTCCACGATTGGGAATAGAAACCATTTGCTCTCCCTCAATATGTGCATCGATATACGAATTAGCACATATTAGAGAGAACTTGCACTTTGAATCAAAACGATCATCTTATATCAGATTTTCATATTTAAATCACATTTTCTCCCCCGATCAAAAATATCAAATCTTTTGAGATTTTGGATCCCAAGTGATTTAAAAAGGTTTAGAAAACATGGGAGAAAATATGCCTAGTTTAAATTCTCTTTTGGTTTTTGGTTAAATGCTCCTCCTCAATCATGTATATCATGAATTTGAAATCATTTGGCACATGAAGGAAGGAGTGCTTTTGAAACAATTACCCTTTTAAAACCGATTTGAGATTTAAATCACGATCTCTCCCTCGATCAAAAATTTCAAACCAATTGAGATTTTGGATCCCAATTTATTTAAATCATTTAGAAAATTTTGGGGAAAGACGTGGCTTGATTTAATTTTGAAAAATGACTGATATGGACCAATTTTTCGACATTAAAGAATGTTAGTGTCAGGTATTGTTAGGAATTGGAAATTCCATGAGAAAGTGTCGGTCACCCCAATTATGGTCTAGCATATGTTAGCTCGTAGACATATCGTTATTTACATTATTTAGTAGTTAATTAGTTAGTTAGTAGCGTAGATTAGTTTAGAGTAACACCGTGGAGGAAGGACGGGTCTTTACCCACTGTATGCCTTATCCACAGTCCGACAGGAGGACGTAGTCTTTGTAAGTATAAATACCCCTTCCATCCTTGGAAGGGGTGGTGCTTCTTTCAATCTAACCTTTACATTTTGTTAAGCAACTCTCTACCAAGAACACCCTCTCAATCTTTCTCTCTCTAAAACATGGCATACTTGTATAATCACCATCCAAGACCACCCGAATCATCAAACACAATATATTAAGATCCTACAAATGGTATCAGAGCCATGGTTATTTTGTTTTGATGATTGTTGGTGGTTTTTGAATCTTGTTTCAAACTGTTTTTGCACCTTTTTTAATGATCGGAAAATTATTTTTTCCGTTTAATATTTTGGGTAAAAAGTCATGTGGTCTTTACTTGGTTAAGTATTCTGTATTCCTCTTTTAGTCAAAGATGTCATATAGTCTATTCTCGTATACATATCTGCCTTGTATCATTTTACTGGTCCAAACAGATGTTAAAAACATCATCTTTATTGACGTTTTTGGTCCAAAAACTGTGAAAATATTAGGGTCAACTGGTCATGCTTCTTGGTCAAATGGGTAATATTAATGTTTTTCTGCAAGTGTCTTCTGGGTTAGTATGAAGATAGAACGAAAAAAATGGTTTGAAAATCTTGCTAGCGACTTGTCTTTACAAGTTAGCGATCTGTGATGAAGCTAGCGACTTGTCTTTACAAGTTAGCGATTTGTTTTTAAAATGTTTAGCGACTTGACTCATGACCCATTAGCGACTTGTCAGAAAATAAAGAAGAAGATATACGGAGCGACTTGTTGACTCATAGACCAAAGAACCAAATACCAAAAAGGACTCAACCTCAGGTCGACACCATCATCAGTCCAAGCGACAGAAAACCAACAACATTCAATCACAAATCAATCCTAACTCATCTTCCTTCTCCATTCAACAATCAACCAAGACTCGAAGAACAAAAAGAAAATTTTCAAATGATCTCAAAAACGGTTCACGTTTTATCTTTTCAAATATTTTTATGCGTTGAACCTTTTCATCACAGATCTATGTGTGAAGCCTTGCTTCTAATTAATATCTGAAACTGTGTACGAAAAAGATTTATAACAAATCTGTTAAAAATCAATTTTCTGTTTCGTTCCACAACCAAAATCGAATAACAAAATCAAGAACTTAACCTTACCCGAGACCCCTTTCAAAGGATCTTGAAGCATTTTTAGTGATTTCTTGATTCGGATTGAGCAACACATGCATTCATATGTTTGAAAAAGGTTAAGAATATATTATTTTGGATTGAAGGATTTTATTCGTTGGTTTAATTGGAAGCTGAGATCTGATTAATAAGAGATTTGATTTGGTGAGAAATATAGGATAAGGAGGGGGCGGATTTTTAGAGGTATGTGTGTTTTAGGTCTGAGAAATTTTAGGGTTAATCCTCATTTATAACCGGTTATATATTTCAAGTGGTTTAGGATGATTGGATCATGGGCTTCATACAATAACCGGGTTATATTTGTGTGTGATTGGACTTGGGCTTTAGCGTTTTCACTTGGACATTGGGATGATATTATTCTTGTGGACTGGGATGAAGTTAATAAATATTGAACTGGGCTATACAGTCTTGGCTCGGTATTGATAATGCAAAACGTGGTCTGGTAATGCAACGTAAATTTTATCAAAAGATATATTTCAAAGTTAATCTTTTGGATATATTCGTTTGATAATTTTTATAGATTTAAAGTGTGGTATTTTTGGTTTGGTAAATTTTCACGGAGGGATACATTCACTGCTTGAGCAAAAAATTGATGAAAAATTACTACGGGGGTTTTTTTTGTACGGTATTATTGATGCGAAATTGAAGTGACGTTATCTCCATATGTGGTCATTATTATTAGTCGGTGAATCAAAGGAGGTTCGTTTACAGCAATTCCCATGAGATATTCGACACCACATAATGTCAATGATTCTTCACAGTCTAAGCAAAATCTTTCAAGAATCTTCAGCGTCAGTTATGATTTTTCAAGATGTTTACTTATGACAAGAACTTCTCGTGCAAATGGCCGTACTCGTTAGGATGCTTCCAAAAGTTCGAAACCATCATGGGGGAGAAACGTGTACTTTGATGTGTTACGGTTAACCTCCAGGGAAAAGGAGTTTATACTACTTGACTTCGTATGGTTTGTGAAGCTGTCTACATTCGGGTAAAGAATTGTTGATGATGAAGGTGATTTGTTGATGAACCGCTGCATGTTCCCCTAAAACAGATATTCACCGAAACCAAAGTTGTCATAACACATTCAAGCTGACATTGTTTACGGTTTTGTCTTGATTTTGTAAAAACCCGCGAAAGAAACTATTTCTCGGTTTAATTCATAGACTTGTAAAATCTCGTGACAATGGAAACATCCCGGTTAAAGTAATGTGCATTTCCGGATCTATCTTGCAGTTTATTCTTGGTTTTGTAAAATCCTGCGAAAGAAACTATTTCTCGGTTTAAACCATAGAGTTGTAAAATCCCGTAATGACGGAACCATCCTGGAGAAAGGAAAGCATATTTCGGGATCGTATATGATGCTGGTGCTATGATTTCTGCTTCAAAGAAAGGATAAAAGGGTGTACTTCATGAATTGGATGGGTGTTTGGATTTTCGTCATGGCATTTTGGTTATTACAAGGTTTTACGGGGTTATGTGCTCTTAACCATGGTCGGGATGAAACCATTATGATAGTTCACTTAAAACATAAAAGGAGGCTAGATTTGAGCTTTTAACCACAAGATGTGACAACGGCGTTAATTCACTATTATTTATTTGAGGTTGAAGTGAAATATCACGGGCGAGTGTACTTAGTATCTAAAGGTATCGAGGATGGTTAGATGAAGATTCTTCAAGATCCTTGTTTGAGCTTATTTTCAAAAATGAAGACTTGGAAATCTAGTTATTGTTGGGTGATTTTTTCTTTTTCTTTTACCACTTGGGGGAATTGGGCTCGTATCACCTCAAAATAACTATCACTTTAAGGAGTTACGTTGTAGTGCTCAGTGTCACATTCAATTGTGGATTTTCAAGAGGTGATGTACGTCTTATACTTGATGGTTGGTTGGATGAAGAGTATAGAGTACTTAGAGATTCAATGGAGGATGAAGTCTCGGCACCGCTCTTTGTTACATATGTGCAAGTTTAAGTCACGAGTTCAGGTTAGTTTACTTCAGGGTCAAATTCGTCATATTGGGTTTCTCCATCAGCTGTCACAACAATGAGCCTACTGAATGATAATGGGTTGATTACATGTTTGCCAAGAGATGATGTAAATAGAGAGATTATGACGTTTGAACACAACAATTCAAGCCTCGTTCTCTAAAGAAAAGAAAAGTGTACGTTTTCGTGCGCTTTATCTTCTAAAGAAGAGAAATCTTCTTATGACATTTGCACACAACAGTTCAAGCCTCGTTCTCTAAAGAAAAGAAAAGTGTACGTTTCAGTGCGCTTTATCTTCTGAAGAAGAGAAATCTTCTTATGACGTTTGAACACATCAGTTCAAGCCTCGTACTCTAAAGAAAAGAAATGTGTACGCTTCAGTGCGCATTATCTTCTGAAGAAGAGAAATCTTCTCTATTATGACCATTCTCATCAACATGCTTCATGCTTTTTCCATGCGCTATCAGTCATCAACTGAACCAAACTACTGTTGATTGTTTACTTATTCCACTTGCTCAACTATAATGACGATGGCGACATCATGTGCTAATTTTGCGGGGGAGAAGTGTGAATAGAATACATTTGGATGTTTTTCACTTATTCAATCAAGAATGGCAACTACGTATGCAATTCTTGAGGGGGAGAAGAAGTGTGAATTTACTGCATGGTTGATTGATATATGAGAATAAATTGTCAAACGGCTCCAAACTCATGTAAGAACCGAGCTTCTTATTATCGGGTCTTCTTTACATGGAGTTTCTTCTTTAGAGCCATTGGTTGACATCTTCATACGGACTGATGAGTTTAATGACAAAGTGCTTCCAGTTGCGGGGCTGATTTCCTTGATGAACATCTTTCTGTTCTTGTTTGATTGGGAGGGATTTTAGTTAAGAAGATTTGCTACATATAAGGTAATTGGAACGCATTTCGTGAAATGAAGATGTTAACTATCTAATCCCCAACTGGACAATCTTGAAAAAGGTCGAGTCTACAGTCTGTTCTACATTTTCTGCTACATGTTAGAAGACTAAAAACGAGTTGCATTTAACGATCTAAAGACTTCTTCTTAATAGCACTTATCAAAAGATTGTCAGTTTAGGGAGAGTACTAATTGGGGGAGAGTGAAATGTCAGATTTAATCCCCAATTAGAAATGCTCATGTATTTCTTCAGCAAGTTGAATCTCACAGATACATCTGAGCTTATGTTGTTCTTCTCAAAATATTTCAAGTATCTGGGCTTACAGTGTGTTGCTGATTCTGAAGTATCAAAACCAGCAAGGGGGAAGGAGACACGTATCTAAACGCGAGTAATCTTGATGAGCTTAATACTTCTAAGTGATTGAAGATATCCCGGGAAGACTATTGTCATTACCGCAGAGAAACTTAAGGTTTGACTCATGGCATTTAGTGTTCTTATTCCAACTATGTGGGGGAAGAGATGGAAGAGTTAGTTTCTGAAGATGAAAGAGGTACACAAGTGTGTGATGATTTTGATGTTATCACAATCATCAGGGGAGAGAGATTGTGTACATTGGGGATGCTCAGCTGTTTCACTTGAGTGCTTAATCAGTGATTCGGAGATATAATCACTTATTCCAGAGTTGACATCCTTAGAGATAAGTCATCCGCAGAGATAATCAGTGATTCGGCCTGCTTCTTCAATGTTATCGGTTATTCTCTCTTTGGGCATTCGGGTACTTCGGGTTCTTGAGCTTCATACACTTTCTTCAGGGGGAGAGAAAAGTATACATCGGGGTTATTCTTTGGCTATTTGACTTAATCTGCTACTTCGATGGTATAAGTTTCTTTGTCTTTGGGTATATGTGTATTCGGGTTCGTGAGCTCTAGTCTAAGAGATTGACTGCATCAATTCAACTACTCGGGGGAAGTGGTCTCTTGACACCTTTTGGAATGGATTGCTTCAGACGTCAGTAGAAAAGAAATATGAGAAGATTGTTTTATGTGTGGGATGATACGTTTTTGTTGTTCGATTGGATGATATAACCCCGAACGGAGACTTACGATGATCATTCTTATATGGAGATGCAAGATCGATGATATGGTGTGCTTCTTTGTGCATCTGGCCAAGGCAAGTTTAAAAGAAAGCTTAGAATCTGCTCAATAAGAAGATTTATGGTTTGGGGGAAAGCTTCCAAAGTCTCACTTTCAGATGGTTCAATTTCTCTCTATTCAATAGCCTCGAAAGCTTTGGTGGTGAATGTTTAAGAGATGACGAATTCTATCTTCTACAACGGGGCTGCTCGATATCCTTATCTCGGTACTCGTATCATCATCTTCTTAAACTATATCATCTACTCTATCTGTGTATATATTTTTCAAAAACAAAATACAAAAATATAAAACCAACAAAAAGAAAATTGAAAATTATAAAACCAACAAAAACCCATAAAAATCAGAAAATTCAGAAAATACCAAAAATATGTTTTCTCATGACATGTCTTCTGGTATCGATAACATCTACGGTCTTAGAAATGTCATTCAATAATGGCACATGACCATAGATGAAGTTCGAGCAGGAGGTGTAAATATTCTTTTCCAAAAACATGTCTCTAAATATGGTTTACAGTTACTTCAGACTGTAACCCGTGCTTAAACCATGGCTTGCAGTTATCTCAGAATGTAACCCGTGCTTAAAACATGGTTTGCTATTATTTCAGATAGCAACCCGCTCTTCAAGGAAGGAAAATGCTGCGCTAAACCAATTTTCAAAAATTTCGTGCACTTATCCTAAAACAAAATGAGGAAAGTATGTCGAAGGACTGCTGTTTCTACTCAAATATTTTTCCTTCTAAAAATTCTTCAGAAATTTTTTTTTTAAAAAAATGGTGGAAAATGAGTTGCTTAAAGAATCAATCAGTATCAGAATTTTCATAAATTTGGAAATTTAATCAATGACTTCAACACTTTTAAAATCTTTTATTAAATGAGTCATTGATTGAGGGGGATAATGTTTTTCTAATTTACATCATCTAACGGGCTTTCTTAATCATCCTACGTGCTTATCTGAAAAATATAATTGCCTATGTTGAAGGACTGGGTTTCTAGGATGTGATTGTTAGGATTAAATGATTATAGATTGATGAACACATTATTCCCATACCTTTTATGATCTGATTGATATGTTGAATTGACTTTTATTAGTCAATTGATGTTTGGGTGATGTCGACCACCATATATCTGTATGTGTGTTTACTAACATATGCAAGTATATTGGTATATAAGAATGTTCCCGATCCGGATCCCACAATTGAAGATGATTGGATGCCGAAAGGAAAGGGTAACTATATCTTGGGTTGAGAAATGAAGAAACGGAGCTTAATTGGACTTCTATGGAGAGTTGGCATGGAAAATGCAACGTAAGAGGTTTCACTGCATCAGCAGATGGTTTACTTCATCAGGAAATGAAGAAACGGAGCTTAATTTGACCTCAGTTGGCATTAAAATGCAACGTATGATGTCTCACTGCATCAGCAGATGGTTTTTCTTCCAAGCCCTACAGCAACAACATAAGCTTCTCAACCACCTAACGTATCTTTGTGCAGGAAATTTGATACCATTTTTTAAAACAATTTTCAAATAATATTGTTTTGAAAAATGAAAAAATATTGGTTTTGAAAATAAACTGGACTACATTTTCAAAATCATCGGACTTCATTTTATCAAAACTATAAGTCACTCAATCATTGACTACGGTCATCGATTGAGGGAGAGAGTGATTTAAAATAAATTATTTTCAAACAATATTTCTTCATAAAAGTTCGGATTGAACTAAATAAGTGGTGATCTAAAGATTTAATGTTATGTCATGGTATGATTTTTCTTTAAGAATCAAGATCTTTCAAAATGAAATTTTTTTCTGTTCTTGTTTGATTGTGAAATTGTTTTATTTTATTTAAAGATCTCCTAAAAACTATCATACCTGACACTAACAATCTTTAATGTCTGTTATTGGTCCTCATCTGTCATTTTTCAAAATTAAATCTTGCCACGTCTTTCCCCTAAAATTTTCCAAATGATTTAAATCAATCGGGATCCAAAATCTCAATTGGTTTGAAGTTTTTGATCGGGGGAGAGATCGTGATTTAAATCTCAAATCGGTTTTAAAAGGGTAATTGTTTCTAAAGCCCTCCTTCCTTCATGTGCCAAACGACTTTGAAATTCATAATGCACATGATTGTGGAGGTGCATTTAACCAAAAACCAAAAGAGTATTTAAACAAAGGCACATATTCTCCCATGTTTTCTAAACCTTATTAAATCACTTGGGATCCAAAATCTCAAAGGGTTTGATATTTTTGATCGGGGGAGAATTTGTGATTTAATAATGAAATTTGATAAAGGATGATCGATTTGATTCAAAAGTGCTAGTTCTCTCTAATATGTGCTAACCTCTTTCGTTTATCGATGCACATATTGAGGGGGAGCAAATGGTTTCTTAATGGCTTTTGTAATCGTGGATGTACTTCAAAAGAACTCTTGCCTCTATGTGATAAAATGATTAAATGATTTTAAATATCCTATGCACATATTGAGGGGGAGAATTTACCAAAGAAAATCAAATGGCTTTTTCTACGGAAATTGTGATCAAGAAATTATTTCAAAGAACTCTTGCCTCCATGTGCTAAACAATTTCAAGATCATATGCACATGTTGAGGGGGAGAATTTCTAAATGATCAAAACTATTAAGGTACAAAATGCTTTGATCTCGTATCACAAGTACCTTGATTGATTTTCAAATGATTTTTTTCAATTGGTTTCAAGAAGGAAAGAACAATACCAAAAGACCGACCAATTTACTTTATGCATGGTGTTATAAGGATGGTTAGGTTAGGTATTCGTTCCCATGATCCCGCCAGAGCCGGAGGGATCTACCCAGGGATAATCCACTAGATAGTGTAGAGTCCTTAGGTATGATGAAAAAAGGAGAAAAGTGAGATATGGGAAGAGTGCGGACTGAGACAGAGCTAGAACTGGAATAAACCAAACAAGGTTCTAGTAATGAAGTCACGGTAAGCACTGAAGGGGTTGAAGAATGAAAAAGAAATGAAATGAGAAAAGGGTGAAAAGAAATAGCCCTCCATTAATTCAACCTTAGGGCAGAAACCAGGTTCAATACATATGCTACTGGTGGTTACAAAGGTAACACTGGTATTGAAGACAAGACGTCATGGACCCAGTGACGCACTGCACTAACTTCCCAAGCTACTCAAGTTCCTCTTAAAAGGGCTTGTTTCATTCTCACGGGGAACCTACATAATCTATCGACTTTCTCTTAGAGATTGTTGATATTGAAGAAGGAGACCCTCTCCCTAGTCTCCGGCATAGGAACCAAATGTGCACAATTGAGTCTAGAGCCACGAGATCATCAATAAATCTCTTTAGGACACTATCAATGAAGACTCTTTGTTTCACACAATGTGGAAAGAGAAATTATATTTTAAGAGTCATACGCATTATCCTTGTGGTATTGCCAGAACATCTGAGTGATATGTAAACATATTCACAATGACGATGGAAAACCTTCTAGAGCCAACATCAAACAAGCTCTTGGTGGGTGACATGTGAGATCTTCTCGAAAGATCAAGCTTGTGACAACTGGATAGAAACGATGGGGCGATTCACTCGTGAATCAACCTTGGTCCAGGAAATGAATTGACGAATACTTTTGGAAAAACCGTTCGATTTGCGAATCTCTTCTTTTCTCTAGCACATCGAATGTGTACTCTTTTCAAATACAAAAAGTATTTATGATTGAAAATTGATTTCTTCTTCTAAACCTTCGTCGTATTGAAAAAATCTTTATCTTAAGCAATACGCGATTGTTTTTCAAATCATTTTCTATCAATCAGTAAATCTCAATTTGCTGGTTCACTCACTCCGTGGTGTCTTCTTTGAGACGTTCCGGTTTGAGAACGGCTAGAACAGCTGCGAAACACTGTCAAGGAGATTCTTCAGAATTATACCTGATCACAGACAGTACTTGTACTGATCAACGGGGAACCGTGGGCCATGTACCTCAATTCAAAGAAAGTGATCAAAGACACTTTCGTGTGTTTTATTGCTAACTGTTGTTTGCAGGTACATTTGGATGGTTGCAGCTGATCAGAATTGAGGAGTCAATCCAAAGCCGCATGCTCACAGCATCCACACTTAATTAAAGAAATCATGACAAGTGCTTATCTACACAACCTGGCTCTGATAGATGCAAATATCATGAACCAGTAAAGCTTCCGCTACTCTGATGAAAAGATGTCATGATCCAGAAAGTGTGAGCATGTCGGTCCAAAAGTCACAACATCACATGATGGCAACACAACAAAGCGTGATCCAGAGATTTACTGTGACTGATGATCTCAATGAAAGCTCGAAGATCATCAAGATGTGGATCAGTTCAAAGACCTCCACTGAAAGTACAAAATAATCGGACTTTGAAGAATCGCTACTAAAGCACAAAGATTGCGAATGTGAAGAATTGAAGTCTACGAGCTCAGAACCAAAGACGAAGATAGAATGCTAGGATGCAAAATTTATTTCATGGGGTGACCTCCCTTAGGGGGAGATTGTTAGGAATTGGAAATTCCATGAGAAAGTGTCGGTCACCCCAATTATGGTCTAGCATATGTTAGCTCGTAGACATATCGTTATTTACGTTATTTAGTAGTTAGTTAGTTAGTTAGTAGCGTAGATTAGTTTAGAGTAACACCGTAGAGGAAGGACGGGTCTTTACCCGCTGTATGCCTGATCCACAGTCCGACACGAGGACGTAGTCTTTGTAAGTATAAATACCCCTTCCATCCTTGGAAGGGGTGGTGCTTCTTTCAATCTAACCTTTACATTTTGTTTAGCAACTCTCTACCAAGAACACCCTCTCAATCTTTCTCTCTCTAAAACATGGCATACTTGTATAATCACCATCCAAGACCACCCGAATCATCAAACACAATATATTAAGATCCTACAGGTATGATAGTTTTTAAGAGATCTTTAAGTAAAATAAAACAATTTCACAATCAAACAAGAACAGAAAAAATTTCATTTTGAAAGATCTTTGGGTTTTAAAGAAAATCATACCATGACATAACATTAAATCTTTAGATCACCACTTTATTACGTACAAACCGGAACTTTTATGAAGAAATATCGATTGAAAATATTTTATTTTGAATCACTCTCCCCCTCAATCTATGACCGTAGTCGATGATTGAGTGACTAAGATTTGATAAAATGAAGTCTGGTGATTTCCAAGATTTAAGTCCAATTTATTTTCAAAACAATATTTTCCATTTTCAAAACAATATTTTCAAAATTGTTTAAAAATGGTATTATTCACTACTTGTCCTGCACAAAGATACGTTAGGTGGTTAAGCTGCTTCTGTTTTTGCTGTGAGGCAGGAAGAAAACCATCTACAAATGCAGTGAGACCTCTTAAGTTGCATCTATCGTGCCAACTCTCTATGGAGATCTAGTTAAGCTCCGTTTCTTCATTGTCGACCTAAGAAATAGTTACCATTTCCTTTCGGCATCCAATCATCTTCTTATGTGGGATCCGGATCGGGAACATTCTTTTAAACCATGTTATATGTATACGTTAGTGAACACAGATAGACATATATGGTGGTCGACAACACCCAAACAGCAATCGACTAATAAAAGTCAATTCAACATGTCAATCAGTTCATATAAATCATGGGAATAATGTGTTTATCAAACTCTAATCATCTAATCCTAACAATCATATCCTAGGCACCTAGTCCTTCAACGTAGGTTAACATGTTTTACATTTAAGTATATAGGATAATTAGATAAGCACGTTAGATGATATAAATTTGAAAAACATTCTCCCCTCAATCAATGACTCGTTTCATAAAAAGTTGTAAACAAGCTGAAGTCATTGATTGAGCTTTGCAAATTTATGAAAATTTTGATTCTGATTGATTTTCAAGCAACTCAATTTCCACCATTTTGAAAACAACAAATATTTTTCTGAAGAATTTTAGACGGAAAAACATTTGTGTAGGAACAGCAGTCCTTCAACATACTTTCCTCATTTTGTTTTTAGGATAAGTGCACGAAATTTTTGAAAATTGTTTTAGCGCAGCACTTTCCTTCCTTTAAAAGAGCAGGTTGCTATCAGAAATAATAGCAAACCATGGTTTTAGCACGGGTTACAGTCTGAAATAACTGCAAGCCATAGTTTTAGACATGTTTTGAAAAAGAATATTTACACCTCCTGCTCGAACTTCATCTATGGTCCCGTGCCATTATTGAATGACATTTCTAAGACCGCAGATGTTATCGATACCAGAAGACATGTCTTTGAAAAACAATATTTTTGGTATTTTTCAAATTTTCTAATTTTTATGGGTTTTTGTTGGTTTTATATTTTTCTATTTTCTTTTTGTTGGTTTTCTATTTTTGTATTTTGGTTTTTGATAAATATTTACAGATAGAGAAGATGATATAGTTTAAGAAGATGATACGAGTACCGAGATAAGGATATCGAACAGCCTCGTTGAAGAAGATGGAAATCGTCATCTCTTAAACATCCACCACCAAAGCTTCCGAGGCTCTTGAAAAGAAGGAATTGAGCCTTTAAGAATGCGAGACTTTGGCAGCTTCCCCCCAAACCAAAAATCCTTTAGCTGAGCAGATTCATAGCTTTCTTTCAAGCTTCTCTTCGCCAGGTGCACAAAGAAGCACACCATTATCATCGATCTTGCTGCTCCTTTTAAGAATAATCTTTGTGATTCTTCGTTCGGGGTTATATCATCAAGTAGTACAGCAACGTATCATCCCACGCTTGAAAATCTTCTCAAATTCCTTTTCCACTAAAGTCTGAAGCGATGCATCCCCAAAAAGTTGTCAAGAGACCACTTCCCCTAAGTAGATGAATTGATGCAGTCAGTCTCTTATAATAGAGCTCACAAACCCGAATACACATATACCCGAAGACAGAGAAACTTATACCATCGAAGTAGCAGATTAAGTCCGATAGCCAAAGAATAACCCCGATGTATACTTGTCTCTCCCCTGAAGAAAGTGTATGAAGCTCAAGAACCCAAAGTACCCGAATGTCTAAAGAGAGAATAACCGATAACATTGAAGTAGCATGCTGAATCACTGTTATCTCTGCGGATGTCAACTCCGGAATAAGTGATTATATATCTGAATCACTGATTAAGCTCTCAAGTGAAACAGTTGTGCGTCCCCAATGTACACAATCTCTCTCCCCTGATGATTGCGATAATCATCGAAATCATCATACACTTGTGTACCTATTTTCTCCTTAGAAACTGTCTCTTTCATCTCTTCCCCCACATAGTTGGAATAAGAACACTAAACTCCATGAGTCAAACCTTGAGTTTCTCTGCAATAATGACATTCGTCTTCCCGGGATATCTTCAATCACTTAGAAGTATTAAGTTCATCAAGTTTACTCGCGTTTAGATGCGTGTCTCCTTCCCCCTTGCTAGTTTTGATACTTCAGAATCAACAACAAATAATAAGCCCGTATACTAGAAATTTGTTGAGAAGAACACTTGAACTCTTGTGAGAATCAACTTGCTGCGGAAGAATGTGAGCAAGTCTAATTGGGGATTAAATCTATCTTTTCACTCTCCCCCAATTAGTGCTCTCCCTAAACCGAGAATCTTTTAATAAATGCCCATCATAAGAAGAAGTCTTTGGATTGTTAAATGCAACTCGTCTTTAGTCTTCTAAGATGCAACAGAAAATGTAGAACAGACTGTAGACTCGACCTTCTTCAAGATTGTCCAGTTGGGGAATAGATAGTTAACATCTTCAACTCACCAAAAAGCATCCCAATTAACTTACATCTTGCAAGTCCCCTTAACTAAAATCTCTCCAAATCAAACAAGAAAAGAAAGATGGTCATCAAGGAAGTCAGCAATCAGCCAGCAAGGAACACTTGAAATGGTAACACCAAACAAACAATCACATCAAACAAGAACATAAGGTTGCCCGGAATCATCATGTCGATGTGTACGTGAAGCATTAACTGGAAGTACTTTGTCGTTAAACTCATTAGTCCGTGAGAAGATGTCAACTAACGGCTCTTAGAAGAAACTTCATGTAAAGATGACCCGATAAGAAGAAGCTCGGTTCTTACATGAGTTAGGAGCCATATGACCATATATTCTCAAATATAACTCAACCTGCAGAGTTATCATACTTCTTCTCCCCCTCAAGAATTGCATATGGAGATGCCATTCTTGATTAAACAAGTGAATATCTTCATAATGTAGTCTATTCACACTTCTCCCCCGCAAAATTTTCATATGATGTTGCCATCGCCATTATGATTGAGCAAGTGGAATAAGATTTACTATTGTTAGTCCGGTTCACTTGATGTTTGAAAGTGCATGGAAAAAGCATGAAGCATGTTGATGAGAATGGTCATAATTGAGAAGATTTCCCTTCTTCAGAAGATAAAGCGCACTGAAGCGTACACTTTTCTTTTCTTTGAGGAACGAGGCTTAAATTGTTGTGTTCAAACTTCATAATCTCTCTCTTTTCAACCTCTCTTGGCAAACTTGTAATCAACCCCATTATCATTCAGTAGGCTCTTTGTCGTGACAGATGATGGAGAAAACCCAATATGATGAATTTGACCCTGAAGCAAACTAACCCAAACTCGTGACTTAAACTTGCAAATATGTAACAAAGAGCGGTGCCGAGACTTCATCCTCCATTGAATCTCTAAGTACTCTTTACTCTTCATCCAACCAACCATCAAGTATAAGACGTACATCACCTCTTGAAAATCCACAATTGAATGTGACACTGAGCACTACAACGTAACTCCTTAAAGTGATAGTTATTTTGTGGTGGTAAGAGCCCAATTCCCCCAAGTGGTAAAAGAAAAGGAAAAAGTCACCCAACAATAACTATATTTCCAAGTCTTCGTTTTTGATAATAAGCTCGAACAAGGATCTTGAAGAATCTTCATCCAACCATCCCCGATACCTTCAGATACTAAGTACACTTGCCCGTGATATTTTACTTCAACCTCAAATAAATAATAGTGAATTAACCCCGTTGTCACATCTTCTGGTTAAAAGCTCACATCTAGCCTCCTTTGACGTTTTAAGTGAACTATGATAATGGTTTTCATCCCGACCATGGTTAAAAGCACATAACCTCGTAAAACCATGTAATAACCAAACTGCCATGACGAATATCCAAACACACATCCAATTCATGAAGTACACCCTTTTATCTCTTCTTCGAAATAGAAACCGTAGCACCAGCATCAAATAAGATCCCGAAATACACTTTCCTTTCTCCAGGATGGTTCCATCAATACGAGATTTTACAACTCTATGGTTTAAACCGAGAAATAGTATCTTTCGCGGGATTTTACAAAACCAAGAATAAACCGTAAGATAGATCCAGAAATGCACTTTACAATTACCAGGATGTTTCCATTGTCACTGCATTTTACAAGTCTATGATTTAAACAGAGAAATAGATTCTTTCGCGGGATTTTACAAAATCAAAACAAACCGTAAACAATGTCAGCTTGAATGTGTTATGACAACTTTGGTTTCAGTGAATATCTGTTTTAGGGGAACATGCAGCGGTTCATAAACATTCATTTCCATCATCAACAATTCTTTACCCATATGTAGACAACTTCACAAACCATACTAAGTTAAGTAGTATAAAAACTCCTTTCCCTGGAGGTTAACCGTAAAACTTCAAAGTACCTGTTTCTCCCCCATGATGGTTTCGAACTTTCGGAAGCATCATAATGTGTACGATCATTTGTACGAGAAGTTCTTGTCTTAAGCAAACATATTGAAAAGTCATGATTGACATTGAAGATTCTTGAAGGATTTTGCTTAGACTGTGAAGTATCATTGACACTCTGTGGCGTTGAATATATCATGAGAATTGTTGATCACATATCAACCATTAAATACTTTGGTAAATACATCATCCATGAATTCTGTCGGCAATTGTTGTGACCATTTGGTGAAGTAAACCCGATATACCAGATTTGAACATGAAGTAAAATTCCCATATTTGTTACTTAAACTTGTACTAATCCTCGTGGAAAAGAAACGGTGTACCCAATGTACAAAACCTCTTGACGTATTCTCAACTGCGTGAGACACCGAAGTGATAATTACGTTGTGGGTTAAGCAAGAAAGAATCACAAGCGTAACTAAATAGCCAAGTCTTTATCACCCTCTATAAATGCCCAAACAAGGCATCTTTATCACCCTCTACAAAATGAAGTTAAAGCGACATTGATGAAGTGTTGTATTATGTGTTTAAAATGTTGCATTATGCATAATGTGACACTTTATCAAGTGCTACGTTATGCAACGTTGCCTTAGGTATAAGCGACACTTTCAATTGGAATGTGCAACATTTTTTGAATGTGTTGCCTAGATTTACCAAATGTGATATTTTAAAGTGCAACACTTTTTATACTCAATCACAACACTTTTTATACTTAATTGTAACACTTTCACACTCAATTGCAACACTTACTACAATAAAATGCAACACTCTATAACAAAGTGCAACACTTTTTACATTATAATGCAACAATTTTTAAGCTTAAGTGCAACACTTTTCAAAATGAAATGCAACATTCTTTCACACAACCACAACACTTTTAGATTCAAGTGCAACATTTTATCATTATTAAAATTAAATTTGCAACACTTTATTCTTTGAAACGCAACACTGCTTGTTCTTTTCGAGTGACACTTTTATAAATGACTAGTAACACTTTTGTTTCACACAATACAATGCTAAACATGTTATATATTTGTGTCAAACGCATTCTTGGAAAAGGTCTGATAATACATTGATAATTAAAATTTGTTCAACCACATGCATAACAAAATACCGTAGATAACATCGTTGTGTAATTTGACAAAATTGTTTAATGTAAGATAAACAACATAGAACTTCTAGTGAACAAAAGAAAAAAGCAACATGTAACCCTAGACATCTTGAGTTCATCTTTGCAAATCTCCGGCTTGAAGTACTATGAAACGATGTTGCCTGGTCCAAACGAAAACAATAGAAAATATTGTTAGTTTACACCGTCATATAAATATCTAAATAGAAGACGACCAAATCTCTACAATAAAGTACATTCCAACATAATTTAAGATAAAACTATTAGCCGAAAAATAGATCACTAGACTACATAGCAATAATTATAAGTAAAAAAAATCAATATAGTGTAATATCAATATAGTGTAAAGCTCAGCGCCTAATCTGCCTAGGACTGCCCAGTTCCACAAATTGAACAATTCTCGCAAAATTGTTTTCCACTAATTTGGATCTACATAACCTTACACCAAGTGCAAAGGACCAAAATAGTGACAATAGTTCAACAGCTACGGCCTACACCAAATGAAAGTTCTATAATTTGATGATACAACATTCTAATAAACAGGCCAACCTTTTACATCCTAATCCTAATCCTAATCAGAGGGGGGGAAAAGTTACTAAAAGTCATGTAATTTTTTGGAGCATGTTTAGTATCAAACCAGAATAAGAGGGATGAAACGTACCTTCAACCGAACATAGACGCTAACTCACGCTAAAAACTTTTTAACAACTCCAGGAGGTAACTTTTCTAAAAGCATTCTGACTGCATCTTCAACTAATTTCTCACGTTGGTCATCAATTTCCTTACGCATTTCTTTACGCATTTCTTCTATTTCAGCCTTATTTTTTTTATGTTCCTCTGCGAGTTCAAGCTTCTTCCGTTCATGATCATCTTCAATCTGCTTTCGCATTTCAACCATCCTTTTCATTTCAGCATCTATAGCAGTTTTCACAGATTCCATAAGCTCCGTTGGAACCATATATGATGTCTCGCTCCCATTCACCTTCTTTATTACCTTATTAGTAACACCTTTACCAAAAAGTCTACGGTGTCCATTATACTCTTTATTCATCACAGCGAGAAAAGGATCTACAGGACCACTTACATCTTGACCACCTCCATCACCTCCATCTTCTTCTTCTGGTGCCTGATAGTTCTTCATTTTTTCCTTCATTATAGGCAAGAAAAATGATTACCCAATTCACATCTAACTAATTGTATATAATATAAACAATTTATATCTTATCTTACAATCAATCTTTCTGTTTCATCGTATGTATCAGCATACACATGCCCTTCTTTTCTTTCACGCGTGCGCTCAAACAATTTAGTTAAGCTAGGTGGTTCCTTGTTTGGATCATCATTTTTCTTTATTCATAACAAACAAAAACATCGAGAAGACTATCATTAGTGGTATGCATTTAAAAGTAAATATCAAGAACAAAACAATGATTGGTTACCATATCCTCACGAATTCTTGGGAAACTTTTTGGACCAGCTGTATGCATGTTTTTTTGTGACATTCGTCGTTTCTTTGCAATTAAACAACGCTTCTGCACGTACATTAATAGATATAGAAACATATCAAACGAAAAGTATCATTGATAAAGAAATAGTAATAGTAAATAAACTACCAAATTACCTGCTCTTCTTTTTTATTCCATAAGCGTAGCAACTGTACAAAATCCTTTTCCGGGATACATTTTGGACGGTTCTTCAGTCTGCTGCTGTTATCCTTCAGGTTATAAAAGTGCTTTTTCTTGAGCCTTGATTTATGTCCCCTCCAACACGCTCCAATAGTCTTTAGCACCCAATCTTTAGCATCTCCTGGTACAACGTATTTTTCCTACAATGAAGAGTAGTATCATATAAGTAAAAGAAGAAAAATCCATACATATAGGGAGGATGCATAAGAACATACCAAAACATACTCCCACATTCTGTCCTTATCAGGAACTTTGTGCCATGAATTATAGATCAATGGAGCATAACTATAAGTACGAGATATTGTACCCAAAAATCGAGAAAATTTTCCTACTACGTCGTTTTCCTCGGTTACAGGTCCAATAGGTTGTCCAAATTCGTTGCATATGATGACCTCACGCAAGTTTCGCGTGTGTATGTTATGCATCATTGTTGGTCCTCTTTTCTTAGTGGCAGAGATGGCTAACATACGTATAAATAGTTAATATAAATAATACTAATTCAAATGAAAGAAGAAGGAAAGAAACAAAAAAACCAATGGTATTCGAGTTAACCTGTTTGCTTTTGTAACTGGGGGTCCTGAAGTAGTTCGAGTTCAACATCATCATCCTCACTGCCATCATCTTCTATCTCATTATCACTATTATCAAACGAATGCTCTATATTCTCATTCTCATCGTCTTCACCTCCATAATTTTCTATATCAGCATCATTTACATCTATAATCATGAAAGAATAATTATGATGAAGTTTATAAAGGCTGATTGTTATCACGCATAAACCATGTATTTTAATTTTAATGTGTCACAGTTAATAAAATAAATTTAAAAACAACACATGTACCATGAGGTTGAAAGTCATCCTCTATGTCTTCATTCTCATCATCTTCACTGCTCACCTCCTCCCTCTCTCTTTCATTCACATCTATATGCATAGAAGATTGATTATGAAAGAAAAAAAAAAGGTTACAAATGCCCTATTATCTTGCTATATAATATTTTATTTGAAGTTTGTGGTTGACATATCAAATACGTACCTTGAGATATTACGTCATCCTCATCCTCTTCGTCCACGAGAAAAAGTTGTTTTCTTGATCCACTAGAGATGCTTGCTGTTGCAGAATTAGGCTTAGCTGCATTCTGACCTGAATGCTTCTGTGACCCTTTCTTATTTAATACAAGTTCACCCATGGTGACTTTTGCTCTTGATTGATTCTTGTTTGCTGCATTTCTATTAATAAATTGTCCAGTTCGCTCATGAGCTTCTTTACATTGTTGTAACCTACTCTTTTTTGCTGCACTAGAATCAACAAAAGTTTCCAGTCCATCACAACCTTCCTCGGATGGTAACACACGAGAGACATTTGGTGCGACAATGCGGTGCTTTGTTAAGTTGGCATATTTGTTCATAGACAAAGGTGGAATATACCGTGTACGAAGTTGCTGTAACAAGTGAAATTTTGATAAGAGAAACATTGTATACAAATAAAAAAATTATAACTCTTGTCATATTGCAGGTACTTATTGGAGTTTAATTAGAATAGGTATTTGGAGCTTAGCATGGGAATGAGGTCTATAAGGGTGCTCAACATTCAGGCTACGATTCAGGATCTTTTGGTTTTGGTTCTGTTTTTATCAGCCTGAATATGGTGATCATGTTAAAGAGTAATAGTTTCATAGATAGATATCTAAGGAAAGTTTTATGTTTTTTGGGGTTTGTTGTTTCTAGTGATCACTACTACAAATCGGGTCTTTTAGACCTCCCCATATAGACCTTCTATGATATCAACAGGTCTTTAAGTGATTTTTCACCCACCCAAACTCATTTAGAAGTGTGCAAATAATAAACCCCGGTCTAAATATGAAACTATATATAGACCCGTGCAAATCATCTTCACAGGTCTAAAAGTTACTCAATTGAACCGGTGAGTTATTTAAACGCAGGTCTATAACCCAAATATGAACATCATTTTCACTTGTCGTGCATTCTGGAATGGATGGAAAGAAGTGATACTTGCCCTGTGTGTAATCAGGTTGGCCTAAATTTTTTTTATTGTTCTGATCTATGGTGTGAAATTGCAACTATTGAAACTTTGAATACTATTATGGAATTCTAGTTGCAATATTACTGGTATAGTAGGGGCTGACAATTGCACTAAGTTATTTATTTATTTTACCTAGGTAAAAAAAAATTGTAATGTTATTCAAATCAAGTTACCTTTTTGGGTGCTCCAACACTTGCAGCAACTTCTTCAGGGTAATCTTTTCCAGTTTCACCATTTTGTTCATGAGAATACCTAGCATCTGTCTCACTTATAGATGATGATTTCTTTTTCGTTTTCTTTGTTTTTCGACTATCTACTAAACTTGTCAAAGAATTTGCAATCTTTTTAATTCCTAATTGTCTTAATCGTTCTTGGTTTTCTTGAACCCTCAACAGTTTACTCCTCTCATAATCAGTCATCCGTGATGTTTCACCTTGGTCTTGCTTGCTTTTGTTTCCCATACCTGTTGTAAGTCAACCAGAACAACATTAGTTAATTGGTCGTAATAGACAACAACATATCCAATCCCACCAGGGTGGGGTATGGGGTGATTGGTCGTAATAGAATGAACAATAATTATACAAATCGGTTGGAATTACCAAAAGAGATTGCAAATAAATAAAATGGTATAGGCATACACGTTACATCACAATCTCAATGTCCTGAACAAAACATATGGTTTGTTTGCACCACAAGTTACCTAAATAATTAGCTACTTGAGTTTTGGGTCACTTAGGGTTCACTGCAAGATACTACTAGAGAGGTATAGTCTACCAAGATGACTAAAATCAGCAAAAAAAAGGCACAAAAAACTGCACAAAATCAGCAAAAACATCATTAAAAACAGCATAAAACTGCGCTAAAACCTGCACAAAAAACAACTTCAAAAATTCAGCAAAATCCATCACAAAACCAACTAAAAAGCAGCTTCCATATACAGGAAAAATCAGCAAAAAAACCAACTAAAAAACAGCACTAAATTTACTAGAAAGTGCAGAATTGTAATAAACACAAACAAAGTTACGAAACATTTTATAATCCACAAAAGCACATAGTTACGTAACCATTTCACCATCTCGTCCTAGTTCAGAAATGATGTTATTACAGATACAATTACAATATCGTTAATACCTACATCTCCCGTGATATCCTTACAACATTTTAATGTAACATGATCAATTTTTGGACTTCATTAGATCTTCTCAATACTTATGCATATAACTAATCAATGGTCTTGGTGCTGATTGTCTATTATAACTTATCTCGTCACCTAATCAAGAAAACATGAAAGTTGAAAATTGAAAACTGAAAACAAGAAAACATGATATCAACTAAAAGTCAATCATAATATAGATACAAGAATAAAACCAAAACAGTCCTAGATGAAACCAAAAAATTGAAGTCACAGGGTAATGGTCTAATGATCCACTCATATACAAACCCAATTCCTAGCTGTTGCCCAAAGTGAACAGATTAATACACGTCATAAGCTCACAAATGATAGACATCATATGGTTTTACCTTTTAATTCCGACATGGATGAGGCTCCACAAAGAGATTAGCTATTTGAGAGAAAGTTAGGGGCGATGGGGTGTCCAATAAATGAAAAAGGAGGCTCAATTGGCAGTTGTTCAAGAATTGGCTGAAGGTTAGAGTTTGCAATTGGCGCTATTTGGAGACGAGAGGTCAAAGGCAGTTGCTAACGGTTATCATCAATTTACATGGTATTTATATTTTTATGTATTTATCAATTACCATTCATACTTTTAAGATAGTAAATTAACATTAACAATTAACATCATATGATATTATGATTCACTCGCGATGCGGCTGCGGGTGTAATTTAATTTTTTTTGACTAATAATTTGTTTCATATACGTTTTTTGTCAATAGTTCTAATGATTAGTTTGTTCGTTTAAGGACTATATACAATAGTAAAAGTTTAGTGAAACTATGTTTAGTTTGTATTATTTTATTTGTTTGTTTTTTGTGTTTAGTAGTATGCTTGGTTTGTAAAATGTGTTTTTTTAATTTTATTTTTCATTGAAAAGAGATTTTTAAAGTATCATTAATTAGTAACTTGCATGACTTGTTGTTGGGTTCAGTAAATAACCAAACCCCTTAATCTAGGATTTGAATAGAAAATAGCCCAAGTGTTTAATCCGTTAACACAAACAGGTCAGTGAGTGCATAGTCTCTCAGTGAGTCGTCTTCAGGATACTCAGTATGAGACAAAGAAGAAGTCTCTCCACTCAGTAAGGCGGAACTTAAAGGGTGAAGACTGAGTCAAGAAGAAGATGATGGATTCAGTGAGTGATGACAATAACTCACTGAATCCCTAAGATTCCTCTCCAACTTCTTACACTGAAGACAAACTGAAGTAGAAGACTGAAGGATGTAAAGACTGAAGAAAGAGCGGGACAAGGCGGGAAAAGGTTGAATCAGATAAGACGAAGTCCTTATCAACCAAAGTCAACTTTCCCTGAATGGCAAAAGATCAGGCTCAGTGTCATCACTGAACTTAGGAAAGTAGTCTTGTCTCTTACCTAGAATAGTATTTGTAAACAGAGACAAAATACATCAGTATTTTGTCTTCTGTATGATGTCAGTTTGTCACTTAGGAAAGAGTCAAATATCATACATGTATAAATAGCATAAGAGATGGAGTGAAAAGGTTAAGCTTGTGAATTGTAAAAACACACATACACGCAAGCCATCTTTTCACTCCTCCAAATACAACTTAGTTCCTGAGATAGCTCAGTGAGCTCTAAGAGTTTGTGCTCAGACTTAGCCTGAGCTTAGAGAGGAGTCACCCAACTTTGTCATTTCAATCCCAAGTGCTATTCCGCAAGTACTTGGGTAACGTATTCTTTGTTGATTTATTTCTAATAAGAATATGATGTTGAAAATTACTTAGTGTGCTTTTCTTATGTTAATTTCAGTCATAGTTCACTATTAACTTGTTTTATAAATTTAAACTGTTTTAAACGATAGTGAACGGGGAACAACACTTGTACTATGTATTTTAATACTTGTATTTATCATTAATGAGTGTTTTAAGAATGTATATTGATTATGCATCAATGAATTGTAAAATTGCATGAATACTGTATTGCTGAAAATTAAGGTTTTGAGGTATTTAATGTTAAAATTTGTGTTTAAACTGAAATTTAAGACTTTTAATTAAAGATAGAAGCCGGTTCCAAATGCAATATAAGAAGTAGAGATGATAACTCACATATTAATTCGAGTATAATTTAAAAATAGTTGTGTTCAACGGATATTGTCAAAGTTAATTTGATTATAAAGATTCTGTTCCGGTCGATTATTTTTCATGTGTTAGGTCATGGGCCTTGATCGGTTTCAACCCGTGTCATACTTGTGATGCTTAGAAGCTTATGTTGGATAAGAATGCAGAGTTACTCGCCACTGAAGAAACTGGATTATAACAAACAACTTCTTATTACTTATTAGAAAGTCCACATGAAGTCATTTGTTAAGTGACAGCGTATCCATATTAGTTGCCCAAGCCCCCACTAAATGCACGCTCGAATCAAACCCATTAATAAGGCTCATCAATAAAAACTTGATAGCGGCCCGACATAAATCCCATGCCACGTAAGACCTGGAGAAACTCATCAGGCTATCCAACACAACTCGGTTAAACCACAAACTTCATATGTATACTTTTTTTTAAAAAAATTTATGTGGAAAGTTCCTTAAAAACCCAAATTTCTAAATTCAATTCAAAATTATTTAAGTCAATCAACTATGTTAGTTTACCACTAAATATCAAGAATGGGTAATAACTAAGTTCGGCCCATAAACAACAAAGGGCGGCTTACTAATAAGGGTCTGGGATCCTTTTGTGATCACAAATTTAAATACTTATAGTTGCAAATTCACCAAGGCCACTCACCATAGCCTTAAAATCCATAATAATCGAGGGTTTGTCGTTTTCGATCATGGTGTGGTATTATGGAGTGAGCTACAACAGACTAATTAATCACTACAAAAGATACATAAAATATAAAAGTATTAGGCTAGTTGTAATGGGAGTATAACTCACGCGTGAGACCCATGTGTGTTAAGCCACTACAATTACACCTTGTTTATTCATGACCATGACATAACAAAAAAACACCCAATTCGGTCAATAGTGTTTTATGTATTTTAAAAAATAGTGGTTCGTTTATACATTTAACCTTATAAGCCATGTAAAGTAAATTTCCATATCATTCATCTACAGACACTTGATATTATTAGCAAAGGTCAACAATCACAAATCAGAAACCAAAGCGAGTGGTAAAACCAAGATAATGCGAAGCACACATTGAGAAAAACAAAGTATTGCTACAGGGGTTAAGTTGTATAAAAAAATATTGATGGACTTTGGCTAAACATTTTCTGATACTGGTAAATCCTAAAAATCAGACGACCAATAGTTGGTGAAGCAAGTCATTGAAGCAAGTGTCGAGGCATTGTCCATTTTAGTATGAGTTTTTGCTGGTGGTATTCTTACATGTCAAGGTAGCTTTGATCTTGTCGTACTAACTACTCGCATTGACGCTAGACCACTCGGTCATATCGTGTTCCGGTAGTTCATATTTCATGAGTTAGGTCATGGGTCTTATCGGTTTTCAACTTGTGTCATACTTTCTACTATGTGTTTATTGTGTTTAACTGGTAGGTCGGAGTTGTAAATTAGTAAGTAGGATATTTTATCACTTTAGGATATCCATGTACACTAGGGTTGGTTCGATGATTTGTTATGATTGTGTCAATGTAATTTAGAAATCGCATCAAACTAAAAACGAAAAATAATAATAATAATAATAATAATAATAATAATAATAATAATAATCTAGGATTTACAAGAAAAATAATAATAAAATAATAAAATAATAATAATAATAATAATAATAATAATAATAAAATAGGTGTGATTTATAATAAAAAGTGTGATTTATAAATAAAAAAAAAGAAAAAATAAAATAATAATAATAATAATAATAATAATAATAATAATAATAATAAAATATGGAAAAATTTAAAATTGAGGGTCCAAAAGTCTAGCTTATCATAATTGCAATCTTATCAAAGAAAAAAAAAACCTTTGATAAATTTACATAATACCTTCAAACATAATGTTGGAGTATATTATAGTGCCAAAAAATTTTCAAATAGATTTAGAATTTGACTAAAACTTAACAACTTCCACTTGATGGTACCACTTGCTCATTTCCCCCGCCAAAAGTAATTTTCCCGCCAATTATTCACATAGAGGTAGTTGACAGTTAGACACCACGTTTCTTCATCTCCATCCTCAACTACTTACAAACGTCCAAACCATGATAACCCAATACCACAACCCTTCTGCCTGTGTCAGCATTACCATAACTTGCGATTTGAGTGGACAAACAGACAACACCTACGAGCAAAACTGGGTATATATCTCTCCATTCACCTTTTTTTTGCAAAGTAAATTTCATTTATTGGTTGTCTTTGTTTGCTACTTATGATCTATTACTTTTTTATATTTGTTACACATTTGCAAATTGTGAATGCCAAGTGTTCGATGAAACGTCTAAATGGAATATTAGCAATAAATTCTATGAAATATTAGCCCCGAATACTGTTAGCTACACAAATAACCACTTCCAACCTCCACTAATGCAATATCCTAGTAGTCTAACAAGATTTTGATGTTGAAGTTTTGCAATCAGTTTAACCTCATTTTTGAATTCTTGCAATCCTTGTCCAAAGAGGCTTGATAACCTCTTAACATCGATTTATTGGCATCCTGGAAGAATACTCTGACCATCGATCAAGTATTCACACTTAATTTTGTTACTACTACTTGTAGATAAAAATTGTATATGCATGTGTTATATAGGTATATTTGGTATTAGTTGTCTTGGTAGACCATACACCCCTGAAGTAGCTTGCAGTGACCTCTAAGTGACCCGAGACTCAAGTGGCTAATTGTTTAGGTAACTTGTGGTGTAAAAAAACCATTTGTTTTGTTCAGGACATTGAGACATGGGGGACGATAGAGACTGGATGTATTTCCCTAGAAGGTTGCCTGAGTTTGAAGCTGGAGTTAATGAATTCCTTGATGCTTCCTTTGCTAAGTCGGCAATTGGAGGTGAAATTTATTGTCCATGCAAACAGTGTAGAAACCGTTACTGGTGTAGTAGAAAAGAAGTAAAAGACCACTTAATAGGACAAGGATTTGTAAGAAACTACTATGTGTGGCGTTTTCATGGTGAAGTACCCCAAAAAATAGGAGCTAATACGGTTAGCGAAGGCTGCGAAGATGATACAATCATGCATGACAATATGGATGAGTTATTGCATGATAGGTTTCGTGATACCGTAAAGGAAACAAATAATGTACACCCAGGCCTAAATGAAGAGGCCAAAAAGTTTTATAGATTGGTGGAAGAGGGGAAGCAAGAGTTATTTCCTGGTTGTAAAACTTTTTCAAAGTTATCTTTCATTATTAGACTATTACTCTATAAGACGCTTCATGGGCTTAGTAATGTGGCCTTTGATGATCTCCTGAAACTCCTGAAGGAGATGATTCCAGAAGTGAAAATTCCTGCTACTTTTACTCAAGCTAAAAGTATTGTAAGAGATTTGGGGCTTGATTATGAGAAGATACCGGCTTGTCCAAATGATTGTATGTTATACTGGGGTAATTATAAAGATGCTGATACGTGCCACATATGCCACACTTCCAAATGGAAAGAAACTAAAGATGACCAAGGAAACACGCAAAATGAACCTTCCGAAAAAAGTTCAAAGGTTCCAGCTAAGGTGGTGTGGCACTTTCCTTTAAAGCCTAGGCTACAAAGACTTTATATGTGTTTAGAAACAGCTAAATACATGACCTGGCATGAAGAAGAACGCCCCAAAGATGGAAATTTAAGACACCCTGCAGATGGGCAAAGTTGGAAGGAATTTGATTCAAAGTATCCTGAGTTTGCTGAAGAACCTAGGAATGTGAGGTTGGGGTTGTCTAGTGACGGATTTAATCCATTTAGAACAATGAGCATTTCGCATAGCACATGGCCTGTTGTGTTAGTTAACTACAATTTACCTCCGTGGATGTCAATGAAACCAGAATACTTTATGTTGTCCTTGTTAATACCCGGTCCCGAATCTCCGGGTAATAACATTGATATTTACTTACAACATTTGATTAAGGAGCTAAAGGAATTGTGGGATGATGGGCTAGACACATATGATAAGTGTAGGGACGAGACCTTTAAAATGTATGCAGCCTTAACATGGACTATTAGCGATTTTCCAAGTTATTCAATGTTATCAGGGTGGAAAACTAAAGGAAAATTTGCATGTCCATGTTGTAATTATGAAACCAGTTCATTATACTTGAAACATAGCAGGAAGACATGCTATATGGATCACCGCAGATTTTTAGATGCACAACACCCATGGCGACGAAATAAGAGTGCTTTTAATGGTCAATTTGAGGAAAGGCTTTCTCCAAAGCCCTTATCAGGTGTTGAAGCTTTGAAAGAGGTGTCCAATTTTGAAAATCTTTTTGGAAAGAAACAAAAGAAAAAAAATGATAGCACTTGCCCATGGAAGAAAAGATCAATATTCTTCGAATTGGAATACTGGCAGTTCAATTCATGTCGGCATAATCTTGACGTGATGCACATTGAAAAGAATATATGTGATAATTTGATCGGTACTTTGTTGGATATAAATGGGAAGTCAAAGGATCATGCAAAAGCTCGATTTGATCTTATAGAAATGGGCATTAAAGAAAGACTCCAGCCACAATTATCTCATGATAGTGAGCATGTTATCTTCCAGAAAGCATGTTTTTCTATGTCTTCAAAGGAGAAAGACATATTTTGTCGTACTTTGAAGGAAGCAAAACTGCCGTATGGTTGTGCATCAAATATAGCACAATGTGTACGTTCTTCAGAAAGGAAAGTATCGGGTTACAAGAGTCATGATGCTCACATATTATTGCATTACTTGCTACAAGTTGCAGTAATAAAATCATTACCCAAGCATGTCGCAATACCTTTGATTAGGTTGGGTGCTTTCTTTCAAAGTTTATGCAGCAAGGTTATAAAGCCCCAAGAACTAGATCGATTACAATTAGAAATAACCGAAATACTATGTGAACTTGAGAAAATATTCTTGCCGGCCTTTTTTGACATAATGGTTCACTTACCTATTCACTTGGTAAATGAAGTCAGGCTTGGTGGACCTGTGCAGTACAGATGGATGTACTTCATGGAAAGATACTTGTGTAAGTTAAAGTCATATGTGCGGAACAGGAGTCGACCGGAGGGATCCATAGCTGAAGGGTATTTGATAGAAGAGTGTTTGACTTTCTGTTCACGTTATATGCACGAAGGAGTAAAAACAAGACTCAATAAGGGTGTAGAAGATTTTGATTCTTTAGCTCACACAAATGAATCTGGTGGAGTAGTATTTGTGAACTCTGGTCATCCTATTGGAGGTAAGAAACGAAGAAAAGGCAAGGTTTTCACTTTAGATCATTTGTTAAGTGAACAAGCACATCGCTACGCCTTATTCAATACTGATTGCACAGAGATTGATGAGTATATAAAGTAAGTGACATGTTAATAACTTCCCTTCTGTACAACTTATATGTCCAAAGTAAAGTATTTCACAACTAATCAATTTTTTTGTTTAAATGATTATTTCATAATACAGTGAGCACCAACGTTATATTGATAGCCAACCAAGAAAAAGTAGATGGGCACGGGCTCAAAATCATAGTCATCAATTTGCCGATTGGTTAAGAGATAAAGTAATAAACAACAATGTTCCGAATCATATTTTTTGGCTAGCTAAGGGTCCTAGTCCGACATCGAGGAGGTTTAATGGGTATTATGTCAAAGGGTATAGGTTTCATACAAAATCACGTGATGATAGATGCAAGACTCAAAATAGCGGTGTTTCACTTACAGCTTTAACTCCTAGTTTTGCAAGCTCCAGGGACAAAAATCCAGTTTTGGGTAATGTTGAGTACTATGGCAGAGTTTTAGAAATAATAGAACTCGACTATTGGTCAAAGTTTAAAGTTGTTTTATTCCGTTGCGAGTGGTACCAAGTTGAAAAAGATGAACTCGGTTTAAGCTGTGTTAATTTCAACAAATTATGTTGTTCTGATGATCCCTTTGTCATGCCTTCCCAAGTGCACCAGGTTTTCTATGTGCCAGATCCTATAAAAAATAGTTTGCATTATGTAGTAAATAAGGTTCCTAGAGATCTCTTTGACTTTGAGGAAGAAAGTAGTGAAAATGTTGCTGACTCTTATTGGTGTGAGCCTAATGATAGTAGGTTGGAATGTGTGGCACAAACTAATGAGCATGACGGTGAATTGTTGAGAAGCGATATGCCTCCTGTTGTGGTTGATGCAAATGCAAGTTTAGCCGATGTGGATGAAGTTGACAATAAAAGCGACGAATCTGATTATGATGACACATTATGGGATTGGATGCCAGGAGATGAAGATAATGTCGATGATATCTAACGAGAGTTATGTGCTTAGGAGTAAAAAGAGCATCTTGTCTAAGTATTGTATACTGTTATTTGTTACAGTATATTAAGCTTTTTGTTATTTATACTTTGTTATTGTATATTAAGTTAGTATCCTATTTTCAATTTTCTATTGCTAATATGAATCCCACAATGTCCTTTTTTTGTTTTTTGTGATACTCAGATGCTATTGTATGTCATAAATTAGTATCCAACCACTCTACTTTTCATTTCGTTTCGTTAAATTCAGCTGATTATTGTTGTTAATACTTTGTATCTGATCTCGAAACTGATTTAACATCAAACATTAAAACTAATGAACAAATAAAATTACAAGATCAAGTAAGTCAATATATCTCTGGGCCTAATGTTGTTATGGTGACTTACAACAGGTATGGGAAACAAAAGCAAGCAAGAACAAGGTGAAACAACAACGATGACTGATTATGAGAGGAGTAACATGTTGAGGGTTCCAGAAAACCAAGAACGATTGAGAGAGTTAGGAATTAAAAAGATTGCTAATTCTTTGACAAGTTTAGTAGATAGTCAAAAAACAAAGAAAACGAAAAAGAAATCAGCAGCTATACGTGAGTCCAATGCCAGGTCTTCTCATGATCATAATGGTGAAACTGGGAAAGACATCCCTCAAGAAGTTTCTGCAAGTGTTGGAGCACCCAAAAAGGTAACTAGATTTGAATAACATTACAATTTTTTTTTGCAAAGGTAAAATAAATAGGTAACTTACTGCAAGTGTCAGCCCCCACTATACCAGTAAACTTTTGTTTGCATACATAAACTTTTGTTGTCTGCATAGTGGACTTTTTTCTACAAAATTTTTGGGCTGCTTATTCATGAATATCTATTTTCTACTTTAGAAAGTAGCTGAAAAAGCTAAGGCCAATTGGGCAAAAAAGAAGATGGTGCAAGCTACAGCTAAAAAAAGTTATGCTAGGGTGCGTGAAGAACTAAAGGTAATTAAATCTTATTGTGCAGCTCTTGATGTAAAATTATGCATATGTATTGAGATTATATATTTTGTTTGAACAGGATTGTTTAAAGGGAAATGAGCTAACTAGAAAGGAGTTGTTTCATGCTTGCTTCTCAAAAGACACATCATTGCAAAAAATGTCGAAGCTACAAAGGCAATTGATGGAGCGTGATGATGATGCTTGATAACTTGAGGCAATTCACTTCTACTTTATTTCTAGTTGCTGCATGTTTGGCTACTGTATTTACATTTTGGCTACTGTATTTTCGTTTTGGCTACTGTAGTTGTAATGGAAGTTGCAACTGTAATGCTACTCATTTTCTTGCTATGGAACTTGTGCGTTGTATTTGGCTATTTATTTTTTAAGTAGCAGTTGTAATTGCTATGGAACTTGTGCTTTGCATTTTATTGCTATTGTATTTGCTTTTTGGGCATTAGGAAAAAAGTGATGCTGAACTTTCTCTCCAAATTTTTTTGCATTTGGGTTCCAGTTGTCGAAATCCGAAACCGACCAAATTATACTGAAGAAACCCGAGCCCACCTGAGTCCAATTTGGTTCGGTTTCGTTTCCAGCTTTTCTCCAATTTTGGTTTTGGTTCGGTTCGGGTCTGCCCATTTTGGTTCGGGTTTGACCCGATGCTCGACCCTCCTAAAATAACTTAAGGCATGATAAAAAGGGTGTTTGGATGTGTATATGTACAAAGTGATCACGCAACTTCATAAAATCAGAACTATCAATTTCTTATAGCATGTAATTAGCTAGGTATATCTAAATTTATCAAAAAATATTTCATTTAGTGATAAATGAAAATGTTCATCAAATTCTTGAAAAGTATAAAAGCATCTTAAACATATGTAAATGCAACACTTTCCGAAATGTTGTGCAACACTTTTTACAATGTTGCGTGATTGAATAAGATTTGGAGCACTTTAAACCAAAGTGTTGTATCTTTTCCTTGAAGAAAATGCAACATTTTTATAAAGTGTTGTATTTTACAATAAAAGATGCAACACTCAAAAAGTAATGTTGCGTTAGATCCTTAAATGCAACACTTTTTTAGTAAAATGTTGCTTTATTATTATTGAAGTCTATAAGGCAACAATCTTCTTAAGTGTTGCTTCTAAAATGCTGCAATAGCTTCATTTTCTTGTAGTGCGTACTCGTGAATCAACCTTGGTCCAGGAAATGAATTGACGAATACTTTTGGAAAAACCGTTCGATTTGCGAATCTCTTCTTTTCTCTAGCACATCGAATGTGTACTCTTTTCAAATACAAAAAGTATTTATGATTGAAAATTGATTTCTTCTTCTAAACCTTCGTCGTATTGAAAAAATCTTTATCTTAAGCAATACGCGATTGTTTTTCAAATCATTTTCTATCAATCAGTAAATCTCAATTTGCTGGTTCACTCACTCCGTGGTGTCTTCTTTGAGACGTTCCGGTTTGAGAACGGCTAGAACAGCTGCGAAACACTGTCAAGGAGATTCTTCAGAATTATACCTGATCACAGACAGTACTTGTACTGATCAACGGGGAACCGTGGGCCATGTACCTCAATTCAAAGAAAGTGATCAAAGACACTTTCGTGTGTTTTATTGCTAACTGTTGTTTGCAGGTACATTTGGATGGTTGCAGCTGATCAGAATTGAGGAGTCAATCCAAAGCCGCATGCTCACAGCATCCACACTTAATTAAAGAAATCATGACAAGTGCTTATCTACACAACCTGGCTCTGATAGATGCAAATATCATGAACCAGTAAAGCTTCCGCTACTCTGATGAAAAGATGTCATGATCCAGAAAGTGTGAGCATGTCGGTCCAAAAGTCACAACATCACATGATGGCAACACAACAAAGCGTGATCCAGAGATTTACTGTGACTGATGATCTCAATGAAAGCTCGAAGATCATCAAGATGTGGATCAGTTCAAAGACCTCCACTGAAAGTACAAAATAATCGGACTTTGAAGAATCGCTACTAAAGCACAAAGATTGCGAATGTGAAGAATTGAAGTCTACGAGCTCAGAACCAAAGACGAAGATAGAATGCTAGGATGCAAAATTTATTTCATGGGGTGACCTCCCTTAGGGGGAGATTGTTAGGAATTGGAAATTCCATGAGAAAGTGTCGGTCACCCCAATTATGGTCTAGCATATGTTAGCTCGTAGACATATCGTTATTTACGTTATTTAGTAGTTAGTTAGTTAGTTAGTAGCGTAGATTAGTTTAGAGTAACACCGTAGAGGAAGGACGGGTCTTTACCCACTGTATGCCTGATCCACAGTCCGACACGAGGACGTAGTCTTTGTAAGTATAAATACCCCTTCCATCCTTGGAAGGGGTGGTGCTTCTTTCAATCTAACCTTTACATTTTGTTTAGCAACTCTCTACCAAGAACACCCTCTCAATCTTTCTCTCTCTAAAACATGGCATACTTGTATAATCACCATCCAAGACCACCCGAATCATCAAACACAATATATTAAGATCCTACAGGTATGATAGTTTTTAAGAGATCTTTAAGTAAAATAAAACAATTTCACAATCAAACAAGAACAGAAAAAATTTCATTTTGAAAGATCTTTGGGTTTTAAAGAAAATCATACCATGACATAACATTAAATCTGTAGATCACCACTTTATTACGTACAAACCGGAACTTTTATGAAGAAATATCGATTGAAAATATTTTATTTTGAATCACTCTCCCCCTCAATCTATGACCGTAGTCGATGATTGAGTGACTAAGATTTGATAAAATGAAGTCTGGTGATTTCCAAGATTTAAGTCCAATTTATTTTCAAAACAATATTTTCCATTTTCAAAACAATATTTTCAAAATTGTTTAAAAATGGTATTATTCACTACTTGTCCTGCACAAAGATACGTTAGGTGGTTAAGCTGCTTCTGTTTTTGCTGTGAGGCAGGAAGAAAACCATCTACAAATGCAGTGAGACCTCTTAAGTTGCATCTATCGTGCCAACTCTCTATGGAGATCTAGTTAAGCTCCGTTTCTTCATTGTCGACCTAAGAAATAGTTACCATTTCCTTTCGGCATCCAATCATCTTCTTATGTGGGATCCGGATCGGGAACATTCTTTTAAACCATGTTATATGTATACGTTAGTGAACACAGATAGACATATATGGTGGTCGACAACACCCAAACAGCAATCGACTAATAAAAGTCAATTCAACATGTCAATCAGTTCATATAAATCATGGGAATAATGTGTTTATCAAACTCTAATCATCTAATCCTAACAATCATATCCTAGGCACCTAGTCCTTCAACGTAGGTTAACATGTTTTACATTTAAGTATATAGGATAATTAGATAAGCACGTTAGATGATATAAATTTGAAAAACATTCTCCCCTCAATCAATGACTCGTTTCATAAAAAGTTGTAAACAAGCTGAAGTCATTGATTGAGCTTTGCAAATTTATGAAAATTTTGATTCTGATTGATTTTCAAGCAACTCAATTTCCACCATTTTGAAAACAACAAATATTTTTCTGAAGAATTTTAGACGGAAAAACATTTGTGTAGGAACAGCAGTCCTTCAACATACTTTCCTCATTTTGTTTTTAGGATAAGTGCACGAAATTTTTGAAAATTGTTTTAGCGCAGCACTTTCCTTCCTTTAAAAGAGCAGGTTGCTATCAGAAATAATAGCAAACCATGGTTTTAGCACGGGTTACAGTCTGAAATAACTGCAAGCCATAGTTTTAGACATGTTTTGAAAAAGAATATTTACACCTCCTGCTCGAACTTCATCTATGGTCCCGTGCCATTATTGAATGACATTTCTAAGACCGCAGATGTTATCGATACCAGAAGACATGTCTTTGAAAAACAATATTTTTGGTATTTTTCAAATTTTCTAATTTTTATGGGTTTTTGTTGGTTTTATATTTTTCTATTTTCTTTTTGTTGGTTTTCTATTTTTGTATTTTGGTTTTTGATAAATATTTACAGATAGAGAAGATGATATAGTTTAAGAAGATGATACGAGTACCGAGATAAGGATATCGAACAGCCTCGTTGAAGAAGATGGAAATCGTCATCTCTTAAACATCCACCACCAAAGCTTCCGAGGCTCTTGAAAAGAAGGAATTGAGCCTTTAAGAATGCGAGACTTTGGCAGCTTCCCCCCAAACCAAAAATCCTTTAGCTGAGCAGATTCATAGCTTTCTTTCAAGCTTCTCTTCGCCAGGTGCACAAAGAAGCACACCATTATCATCGATCTTGCTGCTCCTTTTAAGAATAATCTTTGTGATTCTTCGTTCGGGGTTATATCATCAAGTAGTACAGCAACGTATCATCCCACGCTTGAAAATCTTCTCAAATTCCTTTTCCACTAAAGTCTGAAGCGATGCATCCCCAAAAAGTTGTCAAGAGACCACTTCCCCTAAGTAGATGAATTGATGCAGTCAGTCTCTTATAATAGAGCTCACAAACCCGAATACACATATACCCGAAGACAGAGAAACTTATACCATCGAAGTAGCAGATTAAGTCCGATAGCCAAAGAATAACCCCGATGTATACTTGTCTCTCCCCTGAAGAAAGTGTATGAAGCTCAAGAACCCAAAGTACCCGAATGTCTAAAGAGAGAATAACCGATAACATTGAAGTAGCATGCTGAATCACTGTTATCTCTGCGGATGTCAACTCCGAAATAAGTGATTATATATCTGAATCACTGATTAAGCTCTCAAGTGAAACAGTTGTGCGTCCCCAATGTACACAATCTCTCTCCCCTGATGATTACGATAATCATCGAAATCATCATACACTTGTGTACCTATTTTCTCCTTAGAAACTGTCTCTTTCATCTCTTCCCCCACATAGTTGGAATAAGAACACTAAACTCCATGAGTCAAACCTTGAGTTTCTCTGCAATAATGACATTCGTCTTCCCGGGATATCTTCAATCACTTAGAAGTATTAAGTTCATCAAGTTTACTCGCGTTTAGATGCGTGTCTCCTTCCCCCTTGCTAGTTTTGATACTTCAGAATCAGCAACAAATAATAAGCCCGTATACTAGAAATTTGTTGAGAAGAACACTTGAACTCTTGTGAGAATCAACTTGCTGCGGAAGAATGTGAGCAAGTCTAATTGGGGATTAAATCTATCTTTTCACTCTCCCCCAATTAGTGCTCTCCCTAAACCGAGAATCTTTTAATAAATGCCCATCATAAGAAGAAGTCTTTGGATTGTTAAATGCAACTCGTCTTTAGTCTTCTAAGATGCAACAGAAAATGTAGAACAGACTGTAGACTCGACCTTCTTCAAGATTGTCCAGTTGGGGAATAGATAGTTAACATCTTCAACTCACCAAAAAGCATCCCAATTAACTTACATCTTGCAAGTCCCCTTAACTAAAATCTCTCCAAATCAAACAAGAAAAGAAAGATGGTCATCAAGGAAGTCAGCAATCAGCCAGCAAGGAACACTTGAAATGGTAACACCAAACAAACAATCACATCAAACAAGAACATAAGGTTGCCCGGAATCATCATGTCGATGTGTACGTGAAGCATTAACTGGAAGTACTTTGTCGTTAAACTCATTAGTCCGTGAGAAGATGTCAACTAACGGCTCTTAGAAGAAACTTCATGTAAAGATGACCCGATAAGAAGAAGCTCGGTTCTTACATGAGTTAGGAGCCATATGACCATATATTCTCAAATATAACTCAACCTGCAGAGTTATCATACTTCTTCTCCCCCTCAAGAATTGCATATGGAGATGCCATTCTTGATTAAACAAGTGAATATCTTCATAATGTAGTCTATTCACACTTCTCCCCCGCAAAATTTTCATATGATGTTGCCATCGCCATTATGATTGAGCAAGTGGAATAAGATTTACTATTGTTAGTCCGGTTCACTTGATGTTTGAAAGTGCATGGAAAAAGCATGAAGCATGTTGATGAGAATGGTCATAATTGAGAAGATTTCCCTTCTTCAGAAGATAAAGCGCACTGAAGCGTACACTTTTCTTTTCTTTGAGGAACGAGGCTTAAATTGTTGTGTTCAAACTTCATAATCTCTCTCTTTTCAACCTCTCTTGGCAAACTTGTAATCAACCCCATTATCATTCAGTAGGCTCTTTGTCGTGACAGATGATGGAGAAAACCCAATATGATGAATTTGACCCTGAAGCAAACTAACCCAAACTCGTGACTTAAACTTGCAAATATGTAACAAAGAGCGGTGCCGAGACTTCATCCTCCATTGAATCTCTAAGTACTCTTTACTCTTCATCCAACCAACCATCAAGTATAAGACGTACATCACCTCTTGAAAATCCACAATTGAATGTGACACTGAGCACTACAACGTAACTCCTTAAAGTGATAGTTATTTTGTGGTGGTAAGAGCCCAATTCCCCCAAGTGGTAAAAGAAAAGGAAAAAGTCACCCAACAATAACTATATTTCCAAGTCTTCGTTTTTGATAATAAGCTCGAACAAGGATCTTGAAGAATCTTCATCCAACCATCCCCGATACCTTCAGATACTAAGTACACTTGCCCGTGATATTTTACTTCAACCTCAAATAAATAATAGTGAATTAACCCCGTTGTCACATCTTCTGGTTAAAAGCTCACATCTAGCCTCCTTTGACGTTTTAAGTGAACTATGATAATGGTTTTCATCCCGACCATGGTTAAAAGCACATAACCTCGTAAAACCATGTAATAACCAAACTGCCATGACGAATATCCAAACACACATCCAATTCATGAAGTACACCCTTTTATCTCTTCTTCGAAATAGAAACCGTAGCACCAGCATCAAATAAGATCCCGAAATACACTTTCCTTTCTCCAGGATGGTTCCATCAATACGAGATTTTACAACTCTATGGTTTAAACCGAGAAATAGTATCTTTCGCGGGATTTTACAAAACCAAGAATAAACCGTAAGATAGATCCAGAAATGCACTTTACAATTACCAGGATGTTTCCATTGTCACTGCATTTTACAAGTCTATGATTTAAACAGAGAAATAGATTCTTTCGCGGGATTTTACAAAATCAAAACAAACCGTAAACAATGTCAGCTTGAATGTGTTATGACAACTTTGGTTTCAGTGAATATCTGTTTTAGGAGAACATGCAGCGGTTCATAAACATTCATTTCCATCATCAACAATTCTTTACCCATATGTAGACAACTTCACAAACCATACTAAGTTAAGTAGTATAAAAACTCCTTTCCCTGGAGGTTAACCGTAAAACTTCAAAGTACCTGTTTCTCCCCCATGATGGTTTCGAACTTTCGGAAGCATCATAATGTGTACGATCATTTGTACGAGAAGTTCTTGTCTTAAGCAAACATATTGAAAAGTCATGATTGACATTGAAGATTCTTGAAGGATTTTGCTTAGACTGTGAAGTATCATTGACACTCTGTGGCGTTGAATATATCATGAGAATTGTTGATCACATATCAACCATTAAATACTTTGGTAAATACATCATCCATGAATTCTGTCGGCAATTGTTGTGACCATTTGGTGAAGTAAACCCGATATACCAGATTTGAACATGAAGTAAAATTCCCATATTTGTTACTTAAACTTGTACTAATCCTCGTGGAAAAGAAACGGTGTACCCAATGTACAAAACCTCTTGACGTATTCTCAACTGCGTGAGACACCGAAGTGATAATTACGTTGTGGGTTAAGCAAGAAAGAATCACAAGCGTAACTAAATAGCCAAGTCTTTATCAGTCTCTATAAATGCCCAAACAAGGCATCTTCGCGGAAGGGTAGAAAGAAAGAAGACGAAATAAGTGAACTCGCCCGGAAAACCTCACATCAAATCCAAATAAGAAATATCCTCCAAAAAACCCTGTAGTCAACTTTGTTCAAATAAACAATTTCAAGCCGTGACATAATATTATTCGTGAAAAAGTATATACCAAAGTACCAACCACACAATGAATCTTACCATCAAATCTCATCACACACCAAATCTTTTTAACAAAAACTCATGATTAAATCTTATCAAGTCACAAATCTCATGATCAATTTATACCACGCATGTCTCAACTCTCATCATAAATCAACTCACATACAATCCAATTTCTTGAGAAGACCATCAGTCCAATTGCCAACTCCAAGTAATCACACATAAATTCAAGCCCTATTCAAATAACTGATCATCCTGATTCGGTTCATGAAACTTATTGCAAAGATCATCTTATATATTCCAACACAAATCCAGGTTCATCCACTTGTTTTACCAATTTCCCAACCCGATCTATTATTATGTCATTTGAATTTCTCGTATCACACAATCATACAAAGTAATGTATTATCAATTTCCTTTCCAACCGATGCAGCTCATGAAACATTCGTTCAAGCCCATATTGTTATTACTTGGTCCGGGCCTTAAACAAGGAGTATTAGTAAATTGGTTGGCCCATGAAGACATTTAGTAGACATGATCCAAGTGAGTTGTAACCCTAATCCCATAGGGTATTAAATGCGCACATCAGACACATACACAACCCTAATTCCTTATCAAATCCCTAAACTTTCTCTCCTAAAGATATTCGCCTCCTTTTGCCACAAATCTGCTTCACTTCTAATAACCCTAAAAACACTTTAAAAGTACGCCTCCATCAGTTAACCATCATCCAAAATCTCTCACAATAATCGCCACTCTCTTCACACGAATAATCAGACGCCACTCTTCCAAAGTATTCACGCATCATCCAACTCATTCGAAACCCTAATCATAATAAGTAGGTCTGCCTCTCTATCTCCAAAGGATGCATGCAAATATCACTCACCACGGGGATGGTTTGAGTCGATAATGCCACAGGGATGGTATTTAGTTTCAGTTACATGGACCAACATAACGGGTAGGTTTTACATCTTAATTTCTTTATGATTACCTTTTATCGAATGAAAGAAAGATTGAAACCTGAAGGTTTTGATTTATCTTTGAGATTCGAATAAAAACAAGAGGTGTAAGCATCTCACATAGATCTATGATGATCTCATTCTCGTGTAGAAAGATCTTTGAGTCTTGATGTTACAAAAAAAACGAGGAATGAATCTGAGATCTTAATAGTATGTTGTTAAATTAGATCTAAATCTTTGAAAAAAATTTGATCAGTGATGGATAAATTTTTTTGTGTCTTAAATCTTTTAGAGGCTTATGCAATATTTCGATAACACACGAAAAAGAATCTGAGATCATGAATATGTTATCCTTAATTCGTTTCTTTTGTTTCCTTAAGTTTAAATTGTTTCTGAGATTTGGTTCAGTGATGAAAATGTATCGTGTAGAGGGCCTTATTAGTGGTCTTGATTAACAAATCACCATACCCGAATGATTTCTGAGATTCATGGTAGGTTAGATTGAGATTCACGAATGAAGATGTTTTGATTTTGATTCATGGGAAGAATGATGTTTGAATCTGTGTTTGTTGTGTAGAATATGTATTGATATTTGTTGATAGGTTGTGATGTTATGATGATTGAGTGAGTCCCAAATTGTTTCAGGTCATTGTTTTGAGTCACAAACAGCATCATCCCCCTTTATGATACAAAACGCATTGTTCAAGCGTCAAAACGCAGAACCCTTTTGTACACAAATCGCATATCATTTCATTGTAACAAATCGCTTCATCGTTATAGGACAAATCGCTTACTTTATAACCAACTCGCTTACCCTGATAGTTATCAAATCGCTTTTGACTTTGAGATAAAACGCAGTTGACCTTTAACCATTGACAAATCGCATGATACTATGAGTCAAAACACATAGTCCATTTATCACCCAAACCGCATAATCTGGATACATTGAATCTGGACAACTTGTCAAGTCGCATTAGAAATGCAACACAAATCGCTCATAACAAACTGCTTTAAAAAAACATTATAGACAAATCGCATAGACCAAAAATGTGACAAATTGCATGACATGCACTGAATCTGGACTGATTTTGACACAAACCTCTTTGAAGAATTTTACCACAAACCGCATCTAAAAACCATAACAGCAGCATATCAGACATCAATAATCAGACCAGATAAACAGTCACTTACTGAAAACTAGCAGCTTCAAAACAGATTTAGAACCAGTGGTACTACTCAAAAGACTGCATGAAACTCATACTATCACATTTAAAAAATTGTTTGGCCATCAATATGCATAGATCATCATTAAAACCATATCAAACCGCTTCAAAAGCCACATCAAACATAGTAGAAAGCAAGAATCGACCAACAAACAACACAACACTTAGTTATCACAACCCATACGAATCAAACCGCATCCAAACATCACAAACTGCATAAGATAAACCATATAAAAACCATTCAAATCACCAAAAACAACATAACCTAGGCTCTGGTACCATTTGTAGGATCATATATTTTATGTTGTTTAGATGATTCGGGTGGTCTAGGATTATGATTAAACAAGAGAGCCATTTTAGAGAGATAAAGAGAGGAGAGGGTGATTCTAGAGAGATAAACCAAAAAGGAAAATGTTAGATTATCAAATGAAGCACCACCCCTTCCAAGGATGGAATGGGTATTTATAGTTACAGACAATACGCCCTCCTGTCGGGCTGTGGATCAGGCATACAGTGGGTAAAGACCCGTCCTTCCTCCACGGTGTTACACTAAACTAATAACTAAGCTAACAACTAACTAATTGACTACAAAACAACGTAAATAACGATATGTCTACGAGCTAACTTATGCTAGATAATATTTGGGGTGACCAACACTTCATTATGGAATTTCCAATTCCTAACAGTGTGTTTACAATATCCGTACCACTTACTCAACACACTCCCTAAATTCCCTCCATTATGTCCCCCATCTGGTTTGAACCACAAACCTAGATATTTTTCCCAGTATTCTATTTCTAGATACTTCCACTAGGTACTATAAAAACCAAGCTAACCCTCTCATATTTTCACACACTAGAACACACGCAAACAAAAACCTTTTTTTTTGTATTCTCTCTTGTTTCGGCGGCGCAACACAAACAACACCCCAAGGTGTTTGGTTTTTTTTAATCTTCACTATTTTGGGTTCGTGTTTACGTTGGTGGTATATTGTTTGATGCATCCGGGTTGTTTATAGAGCTTTTTGGGATATGTTTATAAATCGATTTGGGTGTGTTGTTCATCTTTGGTTTTCTTATTTTGAGGTAACCTCATTTTATTCATTTCCTTATGCATCTCCATCATCCATAACATTTTTATTTATTCATTTGTCACCGTACATGTTATTTTACTAATCTACACATAAAAACATGTATTTTTACATAAAGTTTAAAAGTTTACACTTATTACTTGTTAAAAACATATATTTTTACATAAAGATTGAAATTTTACACTTGTTACTAGCTAAAACTTTTATTCTTACATAATGATTAAAACTTACATTGTTACTTGTTAATAACTTGTATTTTTATATAAAGGTTCAAATTTTATACTTATAACTTGTTAAAAACTTGTATTTTTATATAAAGGTTCAAACTTTATAATTGTTACTAGATAAAAACTTGTATTTTCATATAAAGGTTTAAACTTTATACTTGTTACTAGATGAATCTTTGTACTTATTTGTTGTTATAATCATGTGTGTTTGCAAAGTTGTTATTTTTACGCTTATCTTTATAACCTTGGTACAAATTGGTGGAAGGGATTAGGTAAGCATTGGTGTTGAATTGTTGAAAACATTGGTGGAAGAGTTTAGCCTAGAAATGGTGCGGTAATGTTTGTTGATATTTAAGTGGTAGTTTTGATAAAAAATGATAAAAGATGAAATTTATATATTGTTCTAACGCACTAATTTAAATCCGGTTTTGAGCATTTTATGTCCCGGGTCGTGTAAAATGGTAAATATACTTTTGATAGGTCACTTAGTGTATTATTAGAAGAGATTTACTTAAATGGAAATATTTAGAAAATGGATAACTTGTGGGATTTTTAAAGTTGGATAAAAATGGATATTTTTATTAAAGTTTCGAAAGGACATATAAATGTATATTTTTGCTTAAATCACGTTTTGGTTTATATAACTTAAACGCAAACATGTACGAGTGACATAAAAACTTTTAAAAACGCATATGTATCATTTCACTATCATTTGCTTGCATCTGAGACACCTTATTATTAACTAGGTTGCGGTTAAGGGTTTTGTCTCGATTTGTATGTCACCGTCTCATTACCGATACTTATCATTTGTTGAGGTGAGTTTCATAGCTTCACTTTTACATGTTTTACTACTCGTTTTGAAATTTACTTTGGGGTGATAGTACATTTCTTACTTTTACATACGGACACAAGTACCTTAAACGATTATACCTATACCACCGAATGACCCGGCCCAACCGCTATGTACAAACATGACTAAATGTAACAATCAACTATTTACAACCAAATGTACCGGTCAACCCATACATGTTCATGACCGAATGTAACGGTCAAACAAACATTAAATCTTGTGGCCAACATTGCTTTTACATACTTAAACCTATGAACTAACCAACATTATTGTTGACATTTTAGCATGTATTCCTCGGGTCCATAGACGCGTTTGCATGGTTTGCATCTGGAGCATCATTACTAGCGTCACATTTTTGTTGTCTCATCATTCCCTGAAGATTTAATGTATTATTTTATAAAGTTTTCTTGTGGATTCATGAAACATTGTCTTGTAAAACCTTATTGTGGAAAACTAGAAGGGGGCTGAATAGTTTTACCGATTTTAATTTAAGTTTCAAATATTTAGATTCGATCTTATGTGAATTCGTATGGATGAATAGATAGTATGAAACAATAAGTAAAGTAAATAATGAAAGCAAGTAAAGTAAAAGGATAGAAGGTAGCGACACAAGAGATTTATAGTAGTTCGGCTATAAGGACACCTTCCTTGCCCTACTCCACTCCCCGAGTACCCCACTCGAGAGTTCAAGCACTATGTCAACAAGCTCCTTCAACTTGGCAGAGAAGCCTCACAACGTCGCTTACACTTTTTCCGGTACAAAGCTAAATACCGAGTTCTTCCACGAGGTAGAACTAAACCTTTACACAACTATTACACAACAACTATGTGAAGTATGAATTACAAGCTCTTGCTACAGAAATCTTGTGGATGGACAAATCAATCAAGGACCCTTTGCTTGGATGACTTGTAGTATATCGTGATCTCGCCTTTGTGAAGGACCTATATGATAATCACAACAAAAGATAGAAGAACTACTAGAATGATCAAATGATCAGAGGTGAGGAGAGTGAGATAATATATGAGAGAGTTGTAAGAAGAAAGGTGAGAAACAATGAAGAAATGGCTCACTATTTATAGGCACAAAAAGCCTTCTGTCCCACGGTTCCGGCGGATCCCTCACCCCAGGGATCCAGCCAGTGCAAAACCATGGATCCGGACAGTCCGGATTTTGGGTTACAAACCGGGTTATGGGTTATGGGTTTGAGCCATGGGTCATGGAATTTGGGTCATGGGTACCCAACAAGACACAATGTAACTAGACAATGGGTTATGGGTCTTGGGTCATGGGTCATGGACATTGGGTCATGGGTCTTGGATAATACCCAACATGATTTCATACAATGGGTCATGGGTTATGGATTAGCTCCATGGGTATGGGTCATGGGTCTTGGATATTACCCATCTTATTACATAAACTATTACAACAATTAAATTATTACAACATTTTATGTAAATGACCAAATGTATATACTTTGCAAAATAACATGTATTCTTATAATTTTACTTGTGATAACTCTATATTTGTTATCAACAAAACATAACGAGATCGATAAATATAAACAAACGTTTTTACGGTTTATTTGTATTAACAATCTCCCCCTTTTTGTTGATGACAAAACATAGAGTTATGGTGAGTAAAACTTAAGATTAGATGTACGTTTTGAAAGTATATGCGAGTTTTACTTCTTCTCCCCCTTTTTGTCGAAACAAAAAGTGAGCCGAGTAAAGAGATAAATGGTGGGAAAAAAATGATCCACAAAGCACGAACTCCCCATTGACGGTAGCTCCTCCTAGAATAGGGCATCAAGTGAGAAAATATAATACCTACAAAAGAAATGTTAGGAATAACATGTAACATAATCTTGTATAAGACGAGAAACAGGATAGAAAACCAAGGTACGTAAACAAAGCCTTGTAATAAAATATCAAAATGTAGTGGGTATATATGCCACATAAAAATGTAAAACTAAGAACAAGGGTTTGTTCTTTAAAATGACCCAAAAGAAAGAAAAAAAAGAGAAAATATTATTATCATTCCTTCCATGCTTGCATAGGAGTTAATTATGGAAATTTTGGTGAGTGATAATGTTGATGCGGTTATAGATATGGTTGAGAATGAACCGCATCTCATCCCTTATGTCCATTGCGAGATCCCTAGTGGATTGACAATGTTCACAAAGGAGATAGTGAGGGAGGTGTGGGTGGATGGTTTTCGGGTAGGTTTGATTTTTGGAGTGCGGAATAGGTGGTGGAAATGTTGGTAAGTATGGATCAAAGTCCATGATGTTGGTGATTGGTGGTGGATAAGAGCCTAGATGTTCTTGTAAGGTGATGGGTGGTAGAGGTAGTGATGTTTCAAGCTCTTTGAAGAATGTATTTGGAGATGTTGGAGGTGTTAAAAAGACTAGCTCTTTTGGGTTTATGTTTGAGGCTAGTTGGGTAGATTTTGATGGTTGGGATGGAGCGGGTGGTGGACTAGATAATGTTAATGGAATGGTTTTTGGGTCCTAAGGAGTTCCGCTAGGGTGATTTGAGTGTCAAGTTGAGACTCGTTAGGTGAATGTGGTGGTGAGCTTGTAGGAGATGATGGAAGTGCCACATTATAATCATTTGGAGGAGAATGAGTAGTTGGTGATGGGCTATTTGACAATGGTTTAGCTAAGAAACAAGGCCGAATGCTAATCCGTGCGGTTTTCCTAGTTTTGGGTGGTGGTGGCACTACGGAAGGTGGTAGGATGAAGTTTCAGATTTCTTGAAAAGGGTTGTTTTCACTAGATAGTTCATCATTGTTTGAGGATCTTTTGGGTGACATGATGATTATTTGTGAGGTTGAAAGTGATGGATATGCAAGCATTTTGGAACCTTATTTATAGAACAAATAATGCATTGCAATGAATGCTAAAACCAAAAGATGGACTATAATCTAATGATTAGATATTTAAGACAAGTAATCATGAGAGCACAAGTATTAAGTAACATATTCATTAGTGATAAAGCTAAAATGTTGAAAATTTAAAAGTTTCTAGCCAAAGTAAGAAAAATAAGAGAAAAATCTGGCTACTGTGACACGGTTCTCACGGATCCGATCCTTCAGGGATTCGTCCAGTGTAAATGTTGGGATCTGTGGAACTAGTGTTCTCAGGCAGCTGAAAATTTTGCTTTTGGAAACAATAGTGCCTATTGTGTGCCTATATGAAAACCATATGGAGTTGCGGTTATCTCGACCTTTTAAAGAAGAAAAATAAACATAGAAGTGAAAAAGTACATATGTATATATTTACGTGAGATAACCCGAGGACTCTTTAATTCATTTTTGCTTGATTGAATGTACCCGAAAACACATATTAGTTATGTATTCCCTTTAGCCTTCAAAAGACATGAGATGCAATGAAAAAGGTTTTTACTTTGTATTAACGATGAAAAGAAAATGTTTGTCCTAGACGTGAGAGTGATTTAAGGAAAATGATACGGGGAGAGATATCTTTTAGAAAGTAGTTCGAAGAATTTTTTGTATAGAAAATATCTTGAGTTTTGAAAATAAATCCCCATATTGTTGTGAATTGTGTGAAGTAGAGATCCTAGACTCAGAAGAGAAGGTAAGGCAAAAGTTTACGTACCTTGTAGAATAAAAATATTTCATGATGATTGTTCCATAAGACCAAGACCTAGACGAAGAAGTTGAATTGTTCCCGCTTCAACGGTTTGGTGAGGACGTCGGCTATGTTGTCTTCGGATGACACTTTCTTAATAGAAATGTTCCATTTTTGAACATTGTCTCTTAAGAAGTGATGACGGATCTCTATATGCTTGGTACGAGAATGCAACACCGGATTTTTGCTAAGATCAATAGCACTTTTGTTGTCGCATAAAATGGCAATGTCACTTAGATGAATGTCGTAGTCAACTAACGCTTGTTTCATCCATAGTGCTTGTTGGCATGCTTTGCCGGCGGAGACATATTCGGCTTCGGTTGTTGAAATGGCTAATGCAGTTTGCTTCTTTGAGAACCAAGATGTTAAACAACACCCCATGAAAGTACAAACACCACTTGTATTTTTTCGGTCAACATAATCAACTGCATGGTCAAAATCTGCATATACAATAGTTTCTACCCCCGTACCCTTGGGATACCATAATCCCAATTGATTTGTACCCTTAATATATCTAAATATTCTTTTGACGGCTTCTAGATGTGAAGTTTTAGGGTCTTCTTGAAACCTAACACAAAGACATACACTAAACATGATATCCGGCCGACTAGCCGTGAGGTAGAGAAGACTACCAATCATGCCACGGTATTTGGTGTTATCAACGGATTCACCACCTTCATCTTTGGTGAGTTTGGTATCGAATGACATTGGTGTTCTTATTGGTTTTGACTCTTCTAATCCGAATTTCTTTAGCATTTCTTTTATGTATTTGGATTGACTCTTCTAATCCGAATTTCAAAGATTTAGATTCGATCTTATGTGAATTCGTATGGATGGATAGATAGTATGAAACAATAAGTAAAGTAAATAATGAAAGCAAGTAAAGTAAAAGGATAGAAGGTAGCGACACAAGTGATTTATAGTAGTTTGGCTACAAGGACACCTTCCTTGCCCTACTCCACTCCCCGAGTACCCACTCGAGAGTTCAAGCACTATGTCAACAAGCTCCTTCAACTTGGCGGAGAAGCCTCACAACGTCGCTTACACTTTTTCCGGTACAAAGCTAATACCGAGTTCTTCCACGAGGTAGAACTAAACATTTACACAACTATTACACAACAACTATGTGAAATATGAATTACAAGATCTTGCTACAGAAATATTGTGGATGGACAAATCAATCAAGGACCCTTTGCTTGGATGACTTGTAGTATATCGTGATCTCCCCTTTATGAAGGACCTATATGAGAATCACAACAAAAGATAGAAGAACTACCAGAATGATCAAATGATCAGAGGTTAGGAGAGTGAGATAATATATGAGAGAGTTGTAAGAAGAAATGTGAGAAACAATGAAGAAATGATTCACTATTTATAGGCACAAAAAGCCTTTTGTCCCACGGTTCCAGCGGATCCCTCACCCCAGGGATCCAGCCAGTGCAAAACCAGGTATCCGGCAGTCTGGATCAGGACAGTCCGGATTTTGGGTTGCAAACCGGGTTATGGGTTATGGGTTTGAGCCATGGGTCATGGGTACCCAACAAGATACAATGTATCTAGACAATGGGTTATGAGTCTTGGATAATACCCAACATTATTTCATGCATGATGTCATTTACTTTGCAAAATAACATGTATTCTTATAATTTTACTTATGATAACTCTATATTTGTTATCAACAAAACATGACGAGATCGTTAAATATAAACAAACATTTTTACGGTTTATTTGTATTAACACTTATTGATGAGATTAAATGTGTATTTTCAGACGACTCATGTAGAGTTCATTCTTTATATCTTGTGACTTTGTGTATAAAGTCACACCCCTGGTTACCTTTCCGTTGTGACATTTTGAAGGTGTGACACATCTCGAGTGATTTCAAGCCATCGTTAACGCTAACTTGATTAAATCCAAAGGTGGCGTCATCACCTTCATTCGATTAGTTAACAGATTCATCACCTTTCATCGGTGAACTGAATCTGATTAAATTCAAAGGTGACGTCAGCATCTGGATCTGGATCCATGTCTATTTCTCAGCGTATGTGATAAGTTTAGTTTTTCGTATTTAGAAATGAATTAGGTGGCGTTTGAGAGATAAGTTTAGGTGTGGTATAGATGAAATACTAAAATATGAATGGGTAGGCGGTTGGTAGCCATGGTTTTTTACTATAAAGTTGTAAGTTTTATGTTTTTATGAAGAACTAGATCTAGCTTTTCATGGCAGAGGAAGAAGACGATATTATGATATGTACTGGAGAAAGGATTTAAAAAGTTATTGTAATTTATTGTTGTGTAGGGTCTCACTTAGGTGAGGGAGTGATAGATGAAGAATGTAGTTAAAAATAATAGTATATTATTCAGTATAGTCAAAAGTCAAACTATTAATTTTTACATTTAATTTTCTCCGAAACTACAATTGTCAACTTTCTACTTTCTACTAGTAATTTAGATGAAACACATGTGATTTATTTGGCATATCACATGTGATTCAGTTTACAATAACAAAAAGTAAATCACACATTATTTATATTTTCCATAATAAAACACATCAAAAAACCGATCATGTGTGATTTAATCCTTTCTAGTTTAAAACAGAATTTTAGTTTATAAAAGAAAATAGAAAATCACACGTGATTTACATTTTTCCATAACAAAAAACAAGAAAACAAAATCACGTGTGATTTACTCATTTCTAGATTAAAACGTAATCACATGTGTTTCAGTCTTTAACAGCAAAGAGTAAACCACTTGTGATTTGTTATTTTAAAAATCACGTGTGATTTTTTAAATTACATATTTAAAAATCACATGTGATTTTAGCCGCCTCGCAATGCCGAGACGGAAAATCAAGTTAAAAATAAAAATAATAAATCACATGTGATTTTTACAAATCACGTGTGATTTTTCTGGGCGAAAATTTTGAAAAAAAAAATGTCGAAAGTATATATAAGTTCAAATCTATAGAAAGATAATTTAATTCTCGTCGCAATAGCGTATTTTTCATAGCTTGAAGATTTACCGTTTTCCAGACATGTTGTTTTAAAAAAATGTGGAAAATGGGTTTTTATATTTTACATTTTTGCCCCTGCTGTGTTATTGTATGGATTGATCAGCGTCGTTGGATGAAAGCAGAATGAAATGCCAGGATTGGCCGTTTTGTTCTTTAGAGAATTCAGGAATGCAGCGGATCTCACCTTATTATTATTCACTTTTAGTATTCGACAACCAATATTTTTGTTTTACATAACATTTTATACAAGTTTGTATTGTAAATTTTTGTTTATTTATGCTTTAAAAATATTTTCTTTAATTATGAGAGATTTATAGAAAATAAAATCTATGATTTTTAGACAAAACTTTTACGAGTCATTTTGCAGTCCAATCCATTTTTTTGTCTTCTTTGATAAAATTATTATAATTTCATCTGAGTTGATTAAAGTACAAGTAACAAATTATTTGATTTGACAAAGCTCTAAATTATATGAATTAACTATAGTAATGACTGTAAATTATTTTATTTGACTAAAGTAAAAGAAGTTGATTATTTTATTGACTAAAGTAAAAGCTATAATTATTTGATTTGATTGAAGGAAAAGCAATAAAGTATTTGATTTGACAAAATGAGTAAATTATTTGATTTGATTACATACAATCTAAGAAGATGCGGTAAGTGAAAAGGTTATCTAGTGAGGAGGAGAGTAGTAAATCTGATGAGGATGCGGAAAACACACCCGTAGAGAACAACGAATCTAAAAGGATAAGTTTTGGTTGATGCCTCCCCTACTAAAAACACCAGTCCTAGTTATCAACTTAAAAAAGGTATATGTTATGCAACATCTATTCGTTTACATGATACTTTTGATGATAAAGAATAAATAATTTTATGATAAAGAATAGATGAAAATTGTTTGAGTAGAAAAGATCTTGAAGAGGGATTTCAAATTAGATATCCAAGATTAAAGCCCTAATATGGAAAAGGGCCAATGACTCAAATAAAACAAGAGATTTTGTTTTTCATCGCATAGACCATTTTCTCTATTTCGAAAAAAAAATTCCAAATATAGACTGCTTGACTGCGCGACTACTCGACTCTAGTTTTATCTTTTGCTAGACTTCATTTTTTTGGCTCGACTCCAGTTTTATTTTTTGCTTGACTTCACTTTTTGGAAAAAAAATCGTGAAGTCTAAAGGCTGGAAATAAAGTTTTTTTGGGTCTGTTTGGGTCATTAACTCTATGAAAAATGTGTTGTTGACATATGTGAATGGGTTTTTTGAGCCTATATACCCAAAGACTTTAAAAAGTTTTATGAACAACTTTTGTCGACTGTCATACATGCACTAAAACTCAAATTCAGTGACATCATTGTATTGCTACCCAGAAAGTACTTGGTCATATATTGGAGGAGGTAATGTTTGATAATAGCAGGATATATAGGTGGAAAGAGATTATGACATATATGAATACTAGGTTTAAAATTGATATCTCGTATGGTCAAACTTAGCGAGTTAAATGTTATGCGTTGCAATTATTGAGAAGGACTCCCGAGGAGTCGTTTGCCGATCTCCCTTTGTATTGTCATAATTTGAAGCTAAAAAACTTAGGGACTATCACACATATAGAAACTCACGATGAAGAGAGATTTGAGATTTTTTTCCTTGCCATGGGTGTTGCGATAAGTACCATTTTTACAAACAAATAGTGTATTCTTCATGCTATCTATTTATTTATTATTCTAGTTAGCGAAACGTTTCTAATGTAAATTCATACATTTGTGTCGCACATACGACCATTGATTATAATAGACGGTGCACATCTTAAAGGGGTTTTTTTTGGTACCATGTATCTAGAAGTCGCAATGGATGGTAATAATCAGATTCTGCTACTTGCATACGGAGTGAGAAAGTCTGAGACATTTAGATCTTGGGATAGGTTTTTGACGAAACTTAAGGAATGTATAATAATTGGTAAGCAATATAACTTAACGATCATATCTCATGGATCCGGACCCATTGCTTTGGCCATTAAGAATGTATTTCCAAATGCGTGGTCGATGTTGTCGTCTCTTGTTGATGAACTTACGTACAAAGTGTCCCCAATTTATAAGTATGGAATCGCTATTGTTTAGTGATGTATACCTCGGTAGTATTCACAACACATGGTGTCATCGTCATGGGGACCAACATTGTCATAACCGGGACCGTCATCGGGACCGTCATAGTGGATGCTGGTGGTGGTCTGGTCGAATGCACACGTCTATGTGTATAAGTCATCATTGGTGACTTCAATCTCAATAGAGTGCGTATCGTCCGTAATTTGCACCGGTTGGCAAATGAGAGGAATTTGTGTGTAGGCAGTGTCGGTGACTTATTTGATGGTGCCGGTAACGTGTATGACGATCCCAATGACATGTATAATGGTATGTCTCTATCCCTTTTGGCAACTACCTAAAGCCAATCAACGTGTATTAGATCTCTTTACCCTCTTGGCACTTGTCATCATGAAGTTGTTTTTGCAACTATAGCATCTCTAAGCTGTTGATATGTATACTGCCAAATAAACGACCCCCACGAAAAAAAATTCCAACAATTCATATGCTCAACCAACTTCAACCTATAATCAGACACTACGTGTATTAATTGGCAGCCCAGGAATTCTATATCTAACAACACCAAAAGACATATCTTAACTGCATCGTGGTCTTCCAAAACAAGTCAACCCTTATGCATGTGATCAAAAATATTTTGAACGTCCTTTACTTTAACCGACACTTTTGTTGGAATGTCAGGGAAAATCCTATTCCTAAATGTGTTACCCGTCATGTTCCTAACCCACTCATTCATATGTATCCTCCTACCAAAACGTAAAGAAGTAACTAGACAAAACTCTTGGCTTCTAAAGCGAATCCGTTTACCTAATATATCAAATAACAACTCGTTAATAACACTATCCACCTCACTAGCAAGTATCGTATGCATCAAAAGTTGGTTATTCTTTTTAAGTTCAACGTCAAATTAATTACCCAAACATGTTTCTTAAACATGTCAACTTGGGTTCTGGTCAAAGTTTCAAGTATATCCAAAACAATACCAATTTTAGCCTTAATCGTTATGTTTGGCTATTTAAAAAAAAAAAAAAAAAAAAAAAAAAAAAAAAAAGTTAGCGATCATAATTCATAATTAAAAAAAAAAAAAGAAGAAGCAATTATGTAAACAAAAACTCCAAATTCGTAATCCCCCCAAAAAATCAACAATTCATAATCCCGATTTGGAAAAAACCCAAATTCGAAAAACCCTAATTGTTAAAACCACTAATTATCAGAACTAATCTTAATTCGAGAAAACCGCCAATTCGGAAAAAACCCCAATTCGAATACAACCTTAATTAGAAAAAAAATCCTAATTCTAAAAAACTCTAATTCGGCAATAATTAACATGATTGTTGTATGAATAAAGGATGAAACGTACCATATTTGGTTCTTGATCCATAATTCGTTGAAAATTCGCAAAAACCCTTTGCGGGTTTATGTGTTTCTTTTATTTGCAAGATACAAATGGGGTATTTTTTTTTTCTTTTATTCGACATATACAAATGAGGTTTTTAACAAAAAGTAGTAAGGTTTGACTTCGCAAGGTCAAACCTCGCGAGTTTTTTAAAAATTCACAATTCTAATTCTCGTAAATCTTGCTTGTTTTGTGAGTATTACGATTTTTTTTTAATAAAAATCAGATATTCAATAAGATATATATATAAAATTGATTGTTTTTTTTTTAATCATTTTTCATGTCACTTAGCATTATTACAATATTACATTAGTGTTAGTTTGCTCCTATTACAATATCCCTAGAATAATGAATATACAGTAGTAAATAAGTTTGTTGTTAGTTGTGCTTATACTAGTTTGACCAGAAAAACAAGAAGAAAAGAAATTGAATCCCTCGAATATCACCAACACCGATACCTAAAAATAGCAACTCATCTTCATCATCATCACAATCACCAAACACTATTTAATCTCACCACTCTGTTACCATGAAATGAAGTTGAATTACTAATTAGTGTGTGTGTGTAATTATCTAGTTAGATATGGGTGGATTATGTTCTAGGAGATCTACTGAAGAGAATGGGATAAATTATGGTTCTGGTGTGGTTTATCAAACTCGAGGGGTGCCTGTCACTGTGGAAGCCAGGAGGGATGACGTGGCAGTGGAGGAGAGTAATAAGAGGGGTGTCACCAAGGAGGCGTTTTCCTTTCCGGAGATGAATGGTGAGTCTTTTGCTATGGATGATAATGATGGGATTCCAAGATTGTCTAGGGCCTTGTCTCATAAGTCTAGAGCTCATAAATCCAACTTGCCTCATGTTAATAAGGTATGCCTTTCGGTTTGTTGTTTTCTTGTGTATTACGTTTTTGAGAATTCGCTAGATTTTGTTAATGTGGGTTACTGGTTGTATGTATGGAACAAGGGGATAGTGGACGTTAACTTGAATTGTAGTTTAGATTATACTTGGGTTATATACAACGACAACAACAACAACATACCCAATCTGGGGCGGGGTATGGGGGAGGTAGAATGTAGACGGATCCTAGAAGACTAGGAGACTGCTTCCAGGATGAACTCCGGCAAGTGTGTAGATTATAATTAGGTTGAATGAGGATGCATTGTTCCACTTCTATGCTTTACGTTAAGTAGTGTTAGGATGGAAGACTGTAGAGGGTTTAAACTCGTATTTAAGAAAATAACGGATCACCTAGATTTTCATAGTGTGTTTATTATGGCATAAAGATTTTGTGTGCGCGATTGCTATATGATGGTTTAGGAAGATCTGTCATGAAGGTTATCCGATGAGTTAATGTAGGTATGAAGCAACACTATTTGAAAAGGCTACCTTAAGATCTGATGCGTGCCTAATTGGTTGATGCCCCATTGGGAAAATAATTCTCGTTTTTTATCCAGGTGTAAATAGATTAGGGAAACGAACCTTGAATGTTTTCTTTTTCTGATATAACCGAATAATAGTATTGGGTACCCCGTACCCTAGGCTCATGCTCCATTGGTTGATTCTTGTTCCATTAGCACGTGGTTGCGAACTTTTTAAGATTCGGTCTCAGTGACGTATTGCAACTTTATTCAATAGCGCGTGCAAGAGTGAGTATAAATGGAGAGATAAACGGTATTGGCTATATATGAGCGCCGGCAATTTAGCACTATAAATATCCACCTGTTCATGAAGCTCATTTGTCATTACGTCCATATTGATATAGTACTCAATAACATCCAATCATTAATTGCCATGTTAGACACATATCTGGAGTAAAAAGAAGCTACTCCTGATTTGATTTAAGGCTAAAATAACAAATGGAAGCCTTATGAAAACTGTTATTCTTACTCTTCTACGGTCTCAAATCCGAAGTACATGTATACATACAACATGCACAGTGTGCATAAAAGAAACTATAAAAGATAGTCTTACTACACAAACTATGATTTCTTTGGGAGTGCTTTAAAATGTTTAGATTGCGGCGTTGGTTCCTTGCAATTTATACTTTTGAACTCCTTATTCAATTTTATTTTTATAGAACAACTCTCTCAAATCAAGGTGGAAGAGAATAATCTTGTCTTACCATATAATTCTAATTATACCAGAGTTAGAACATCCTAATTTGTTATTAAAACTAGAATGCTACTAGAGTTGGAATATTAGAAATAAATGTAAACGGATTGCTAAAACGGAGAAAGAAATTTTTTTTGGGTGCCTACTATATACCCCCGCCTCCCTTGCTTGCACGTGCCAGGGTTTTATTGAGTGGATGATGATAAAGTTTCTTCTTTTGCTTCCTTGCCCCATTTGTCCGTTTCTTTGCCTTTTGTAATATTAAGCCAATTTTCCATCCTATGATGCTCCAATTAATATGCCATTTCGTGTAATAACGTGTTTCTTTCTTCAGAGTTGGATATGGAAACCCTTTAATGCTCCCATTTATGCAATACGACATTACACAGTACATTCTAAGTAACATGAAATACCAATATGTGTGTGCTTAGTGTGACGTGGTTGTATATGCTCTTACATATGTATAAATATATAGCCAATACATAATGATGCTGTTGATTTTGAATGTGCTGGCCATATATCTGAGATGTATTGGTAGTAATTATCAGGGGTCGGTTTCCGACTCGACATTGCGAGCCGACTAATCCGAGGGCGACTACCCTTTTTGGATAGCCCGGATTCGGCGCAGGTGAACCTCCGTGGCCAATGGGGGATTAATTTTCTCCACAAGGTTCAAACCCAAGACCTCTAGGCACTTTCGTCCCAAGAGGCTAAGCCCTTACCACTGGGTCACCCCCACTGGTTAGATGGGTAATCCTTTGGCACGTGTTGAAACGCGTTGGAACATATTTGTTCAAAAACGCCATAGGCTGACAAGGAAGATATTTTTTTTATTTTACCTGTTTGATACTTTTGAAATAAAACATAACCCAAATCAACCCATTCATAAGGCTTGAAATTGCCTCCTAAGGGTGTCAGAAAAGCGGATCCAAACCCAACTCAAACCCGGTTTTGGCTCGAGTTAATCGGGTTAGTAATTTATTTGCTTGTTCAGGTTGACTCGATTGACCCAAATACAAAATGCATTCAGGTGTCGGGTTAAATATGTTTGGCTTATTCGGGTTCCAGTAAGCCAACTAGCCCGAATAATAAATTATTTTAATTTTTTATATATATTTTTATTACTTATCGATGTACTTTTATCGTATTAGCCAATTTTTTGTTGATTACAATACTCATATTTAATTGGTCATTGCTGTAACTTTCACTCTAGTGTGCTTTATCGAATCTTATGAGAGTGCAGACATAAACACCGACTCACATGGAAACATACTGTCTTTGCAAATTGACACGAATCAAACTGATATTATTTATTGATAACAAAGAAAATAAACCCTAAAATAGGCCATTCCAAGTCCGCAGACTGGTTTTATCCTCCTATAGACTATGACCCCTATATCCATTTAAAGTCGTGTATTCTTGATAAGCAAAAAAACATTAATAGGAAATTTCTTATTGAAAGGAAACTAAAAAAATAAAGAAAACTAAATAAAGACACTAAGCTTCCGGCAGCTTTAATAAATAACTCTCAACCCCTTTACTATTCTGATCGATCATAAGTTCGAGTTGAATGAATTATGCATATGAGTTATGAAGTTATCAAAGGCTATTGAGCATCTTCATTGTTATATATTGCCTTACAGAAAGTGTTTATTAGTATGGTATTTCATGAAAATTACAAGTATTAGTCCATTGTTAAAGATCGCAAACCTGAACCCGAAAGGACCCGACCCCGACCCCTTAGTAGGGCCCGAACCCGACCCTTTAGTAGGGTTGGTTTCGGGTGTATTTTCTATCCTCTTCAACCCGGATTGACCTGAGCCCGACCCTATTCACAGCCCTACCTAAACCAATAAAGCTCATAAACGTTTCTAACTGTATACAGACTTTAAATTTGAGAATTGTAGGTTTCAGAAGTGAGTTCGCTTTTGGGTAAAGCTGGCACTGCTGGTTTTGGAAAGGCGGTAGAAGTGCTGGATACACTTGGTAGCAGCATGACAAGCTTGCATGTCAGCAGTGGTTTTGTGTCGGGGGTGGCAGCAAAGGGAAATAAAATTACAATATTGTCCTTTGAAGTTGCCAACACGATCGTTAAGGGTGCCAACCTTATGCAATCCCTTTCAAAGGATAACATAAAACACTTAAAAGAGGTCGTGTTGCCTTCAGAAGGCGTGCAATGCTTGATATCTAAAGACATGGATGAGCTCCTTAGAATAGCTGCAGCTGATAAGAGGTGGGTACACCAGAAAAATCCCATGATATATACATATGCTATTTTATGCTTCTTTGGTTTTCAAGGTTATATACTCTAATGCGAGTCTTTTAATTGGTCTGTTTTGTTCAATGTTTTCAGGGAAGAACTAAAAATCTTTTCTGGAGAAGTGGTTCGTTTCGGAAATCGCTGCAAAGATCCTCAATGGCACAATTTGGACCGATATTTTGAAAAGTAATTTCTTTGGACATAAACTAGAGGTGGCAGTTTTAACCAGTTTACTTATGAATGGTGGATCTAAGTTATGTTTTATCACTAAAAATTCGAAGGGTTTGAAAATCGCCAGAGTGTATTTTTAATTCGTAAAATCTGCTAAATCATAAAATTAGATTATTACTGAAAATAATAAATGAATTTGTGACGTGATGTATGAAATACTCATTATTTAAGAAAGTGTTTTCGTTAACTCATTCTGACCTGACCTAGCCTATTTTGACTTTCATATTAAATTTCCTGTTTTGACCTTTACTTGACCTGCACATTATCCCAGCTCTAAGATAAATCTATATGTCGAATTGGTTCCACATGCGATGATAATGCCTGTGTTGTATCGTTCAGATTGGGATCAGAACTTATTCCTCAGAAGCAACTGAAAGAAGAAGCAGAAACAATAATGGAGCATTTGAAGATCTTGGTTCAGTATACTGCGGTGAGTATTTGCTTAATGTTTCTTTTCTAATTCCTTTTTGAATTCGGAAGAAGGAAAAATTAAGAAAAAAGGAAGGTTGCCAAATTTGACATTGTGGGTTTTGACCCATTGATAAAGTAGGCCTATTACATCACAGGAGGTGTGTAACTTAGAGATGGTAATTTATACATGGGTTATACTTTTATTGTTTTATTATGTGGATAATCAAAGAATTAAGAATGCCTAAAAAGGAGATATAATTGGCAATTTTAGGTATATCATTCTAATTTTAAGCAAAAAAATATGATGATCGAGTGATATTTTCTTTCTACATCTAAAATTCACGTGACACAAAGCTTTCCTATTGAGAAACTAAATCTCTTTTTTTTCCGTAGATATGGACTTAAAACTACCGGCAAGCTGGTTTAAGATCTTTTTGCGTAATTTGCTTAAGAATCTAATTATTTTGCGGCAGCCCCTTTTCTTTCTGAATATGTCATCTTGCTGTTCTTTTGTTGAATATAAGTCATACAAGAAGTCCTCAATTTACTTAATCTTTAGCATCTTTGGTTAAGGTTTATAGTGTTTTATTTTTAGGTCCTGACTAATTTCTGTTCAAATACCTGTTTTCATAACACACATACACACACTCTCTTAGAAAAATCAGTCTTACCTTGATAAAAACTAATCAAGTGAAGTTTTCAATTAGAAAACGATAGCCACATATAAAGAGTTGTAATTGCAAATCAGTCTTAATGTTTTAAAAACTGTTGTCATAATAAAAATTCACTTCTCAAAAATTCGAGGTAGCTTAAGTTAGTGACACACTGACGCGCGAGACTGGTTTTTTTATTTATATATTTTTTATTATATTCTAAAAGAGTCATTACCTTTATAAATAAATGTTCATTAATGGTCGTGATTGTACTAATCTTATTTTATTTTTGCTATATTCAGATGTCAAAAACTTTATGTTTGTGTGTATTGCATGTATATATTAGGTTCTAACTGCTCCGAACTTCTCTTCTCATCCAAAAATTGCGTCATTACATAATTTGAACTTAGAATCGCTTAACCTATACTGTGATTTTAAATCGTAAGATGAGGTAGAGTATTTTATTGATGAAATTGAATGTAACATCATTTGTATGCAGGAGTTGTACCATGAGTTACATGCATTGGACAGGTTTGAACAAGATTTTCGACGTAAGCAACAAGAAGAGGAGAACCCAAATGCTCCTCCAAGAGGTAAACATCACATATATCAACTTAACAAGTACGATAAATGTTGTATATCTCTTATTACACGAAATAAAAAGTTGCTACAACTACTAACACACGCCCAATATTAGCGGTGACATCATAGGAAATATTACATGAGATAGTACCCTTGTTACATTATGTAGATGTAGTTAACGTCTTCTAATTGTGTGCGTACATGAAAATGTGAAGGGGACAGCCTTGCTATCTTGAGGGCAGATTTGAAAAGTCAGAAGAAGCATGTCAGAAGTTTGCAAAAGAAGTCACTTTGGTCTAGAATTTTGGAAGAGGTAACAAACTACAACTATATGTATTTGTCAAGAGTAGAACACAGTTTTACCATTTAAGGCTTATTACTTTTTTAATCACTTTAGACGCATCCGTTATTCTTTTTAAGGTATAAATGTTAATCTTTTGCAAACAACTTGCAAGGGTTGAATTATCTTGACTAACTTTTTGTATTTTACTATTTAAGGTAATGGAGCAACTTGTAGATATTGTTCATTTCTTACACATGGAGATTCACAATGCTTTTGGAACAGCTGGTATGATTTTCCTCCACAATTTTCTCAGTTTTTTCTTATCAAGGGATACAGTTAAGTTGATAAGACCCTGCTCTATAATTAAGTGAAAAAAAGAATGAAAAGAATTAAATCTAATTAAGGGATAAACTTGAGTTTCCTAGAACATATATTATGTCCTTATGGAATTTATTGCAGATACACAAGCGCCAGTAAAAAGCAATCGGCAGAAACTGGGAGCAGCTGGTCTAGCACTGCATTATGCTAATATTATTACACAGATTGATACACTGGTGAGTTTCTGTCCTTACAGATGTTTTCTGTCAGATAATGGGATGTAAAAGTTCTTATTAATTACTCTTACAAGAAGTAATGCTAATATTGCTCTTTTGTCGGACAAATACATATGTCAAAGCAGTCCCTGCAAACTTTGTACTCCCTCCGTCCCAAATTATAAGTCCATTTTTTAATTTTTGATTGTACCAAAATGCTTGTCCACCTTCCTATTTTAACCAATCAAAAGTCATTTTAGTGGAGAGAAAAGATATTTGATTGGTGAATAGAATAGTTAGTGAAAATTTCTTAAACTTTGTGCAAATCAAAAGTGGACTTATAATTTGGGACGGAGGGAGTAATAAATAAGAGAAAGTGTATCTTGATCTGTATATTACATCGTAGTATATAGAAACAACATAGCATCGAAAATATCTTTATTTCATTTTGGGATGCACTAACAAAATTGGAAACCTAACGCATATGACCATTTCTAAATAGCAGTTACCCACTGGATTCCTAAAATGCTTATACAGTGATTAGGTGATCGTTTTGTATGGCTTGCCAGTTATACATTGTTTTCTAGTTTTCATGGCAGTCTAAAGTCTAAATTGGGTTTTTGTATAGTTCACATAATAACTTCACAATACAGCTACTGATTGTATTATTATTATTTTTTTTTTCAATCAATCCAATGATAGGTGTATGAGTGTTCTTAGAACTTTTCTTGATAAACTCTTTTATGTTACACATCAGGTTACTCGCTCAAGTTCTGTGCCTCCAAGTACTAGGGATTCTTTGTACCAAGGACTGCCGCCTAATATTAAGTTAGCAATGCGCTCCAGATTACATTCGTTTCAGCCAAAAGAAGAGGTCCGTACATTTAGGGTTGCTATTCTACTCTATTTTGCAGTCTATCATTTTCAAATGATGTACTTAGCAACTGACCTTATTATCTACGCAAAAGGACAAAAAGAGATACTTTTATTACTGATCTTTGTCATTTGGGTAAAATAACATTTTTTAATTATAACACCAAATTCATACAGAAAATGTTGTAGTATGCCCAAAACACTCTTTGTGCTTGTTAGTATTTTTTTATAATTCATCCTTTACGCTCATCAGATCAAGTTCCTTACTAAGATAGCATAAGAATAAATAATCTGGAGGAACAAAAAGGTATTTAGCAGATAAATGTTTATATAGGATATTAGCTCGTTAGTACAACTGTGGAATTTACTAATTAGAAAAATGTTCATATTGGTGAACTTGCTAAACTTTGTTAAAGGTACTATGTATAGAAAAGTACTTGTTGCTAAAAATATCCTTATTGTATATTGTCAAATACTTATATCTCAACCAAAGTTGTGTTGTTTGAATATTGCGCGAGTATATTTGAGATTTTCGACAACAAAATAGTTCATATCTATATATCATTCTAAACAGTTATTAATCGCCTTATTCCATATGTTTACACTTTTTACAAACTGTCTTGATTTTTGAAATTCTTTCTTTGCAGCTTACCATCCCTGACATTAAAGCGGAGATGGAGAAAACTCTGCAATGGCTCGTTCCAATTGCAACAAACACAACAAAGTAATTCTCGTGTTCTTGACTTTTTTTTCCCAGTGCACATGATCTGATTGTGTCATTTGTTCCTACAATAGCAGCAATAGTATGCGTCCAGAGTTTCAAAAATGAAATGGGAAATTTGGATATCCATCTCAAAAGTGATCAAAATCAGTGAATTATTTAAACCCAATAACCTGGTGCATGTCAAAAGTGATTTCTTCACTAGTAAGATAATTTTAAGTTTTTTGCGATGCTCACACTTCTTGCAATAACTACTTACCTTCTAATAATCAGGTTTTCCAGACACTGTATTTTGAATACTACCGCTTGGAGTGATGATTGTAATTAGTTTACATACTCGTCCAAACATTCCCTTAACCTTATGGAACTGTTCGAAAATATGACAAATTAGTTGACTTCTAGTTTCGTGCATATATTTTACTGTTTATTACTACTGATAATCTTGCTCTTTGTGATACACAATTTGGATCAATGCAGAGCTCATCATGGCTTCGGCTGGGTTGGAGAATGGGCAAATACAGGGTATGTTTATTTCCAGTGCTTTGTTCTGCTTGGAATTGACAAATTAGGTGGTCTGGGTGGGTTGCGTAATGGGTCAAACTGGTGCTTTCTTTTGCTGGTAAAAATGAGTCGGCTATCCACATTTTACATATATTTTATAATTCTATTAGCATGTTTATTGAGATTACAAATAACGTCTTGTTTAATATGAGTACAAGGAGTGTCTTGTTTTGTAGTTAAATCATTAACTTAACCTCTTTGACCCTTAGAAATATATTTAATGGAAATACTACCCATTTAGAAGGTTAATGGGCTGAAATTGCCACCTCTATTTCTCTTGTTTCCTGATCCAATATTAGTTAAACAGCTAGTTTGTATCCTGTAGATCTGAGGCAAACCGAAAACCTTCTTGCCCGATTGACTCATTACGAATAGAGACTCTCCACCATGCAGATAAGGAAAAAACAGAAGAATGTATTCTTGAATTAATAGTATGGCTTCATCATCTTGTCTTACAATCAAGGGCTATAAACGGTGGAATGAGATCACCTGTTAAATCCCCAATTCGCTCCCCAAATCAAATAGGACTTCAACTTTCAACAAACAGGCCCAACTCCCCACTGCCAGGGCTGACATCTGAAGACCGAGAGATGCTTCGGGACGTAAGCAAAAGGAAGTTAACCCCGGGAATAAGCAAAAGTCAAGAATTTGATACCCGGAACAGGTTAAGCAAGCACCATAGGCTAACCAAGAGCAGTAGTCATTCCCCAACAAGGGAAATTAAGAGGGATCCTTTTCCAATCAAGAGACCTTCATCTGTTCCGGTTATCAACTTTGATGTCGATAGGATTAAGGCTTTGGATGTTATAGACCGGGTGGATGATATTCGACGTGTGTGATGAAATGATCTTTTTATTCAATCAGTGGTGCTGAACAACCAAGATGTGTGGAATCGAGTTGGTCTTGGTTGGATAGATTTTTGTTGTTTAGAAATTTTCATTTGCACATGAGTCGACTAGTGTTTACAATCGTTCTATGTACAGAGATCTGCACTTTCTGTTTTATAATTGGAAAGTTATGTTCATCTTTTTATTTTTTCTTTTATTTCTGGTCATTTCATAAGTAGGAAATGCTTGAAGATCATTAAGCTAATTATGTAAACACGGAATGCTTAAACAGAATCCATACGGTTGTTAGCAAATCCCTTTTTTTCAATGATGATGTGCTTTATCATATTAATGACGGTATAATTTAGAAATTATCATAAATGACGCAAAATTAAAATACCAAATCATTAATGATATTCGACATTGATCTTCATGGGTCGTCCTTAGCACGGCCTAAACAATCTGTTTAGATAACTCATTCTGAAGTGATGTCTTCTTGATCAGGTGCACCCGTAGAGCATGTGTTTGGTTATTTATTTATTATTGTTTTTTTTGTAATTTTTTAATTGTTGGTTGATGAACAGTTGAACTCTTCCTTTTATTGGAAAGATTGAATGGAAGATCACTAAACTAGTAAATTTTCTCAGTTTCCATCATTTAACAGACAAATTATTAACTTTTATGCGCTTAGATGTACATCAAGTTATCCGTTACTTTTCAATCAAATGATCCTTGCGTGTTGTAGCGGCACACTGGTGTGATATGTTCCTTGTGTGGGTGGGTGCTGTCATTAGTAATCTTCATAGTTGGTCAGTTATACCCTAGTACGATGCTCACAACTCTCATGGTCCCTTACTAGTTGGTAAATTACAAGAGAAAAAAGTTAGAAATGATAATCTCAGCTGTTATTTTCTTCATCATATGATCAACAAATAAAAACTTATTTAATCTTTTAAGGAAGGTCAGTTATGTTGAATTGGGAAGTTTCTGTTAGATATTTGTCGAGCTAAAACAACTTGTACAAGGAAGTTCCATTTTCTAATTGAACCTACAAATAAAATCAAAATACACCTTAACTCACTTCTTACATTTCAAATATTTACCACAAGTTATAAAGCCTCACAAAACAAGCCATTAATGCATGCCAATGAGCTACACATGAATTTGCCAAAAGAATATAATATGAGAAAACTCTGTACAAAGATAATGTTCGGTTTGTATAAAACCAAACAATCTCTCTTCTATCTCATCTTATTTGACAGTTGATTTGCGCCTACGTAGGAACCAGCCTCAAGAAAGGAATCACCGAGTTTGTGTAGACTTGTGTGTTCTTCCATGACTTGTTCTTTATGAATCGATGACAGGAACCATGTAAGAGGGTTAAACTGGATCCAAAAAATTAGTTTATATTTATTTACAGAAGGGTAAATTTTTAGCTCCTTCCTCAACTGCATTTCTCCATAACCGGTATCTTACTCCTAGCTTATCATACGATACGGGCATGTTCCACACGTTTTCCCCATTGATCATCCTATCTTGTTGCCCAAGTACAAGCCGTAGATCCTCGTTTAGTACCTGCAAAGAACGTTCAGGTCAAGATACGATTCAGAGATGATATCATTACATATTCAGCTTTCTGGCTCTTTTATGGACACAGTTGATTATAAGGCCCGATCCAGTTGTGTTGGGTCGAGGTCCATTGGCGTTTGGTTATGCATTATCATAAGTACTCTATATATAAAGATTAACCTACAGGGTTTACAACATGCAACATAGAGGTGACAATATGGATGGTTAGGGCATGTTGGTCAACAGGTTTGGCTATAAAAGCGGTCACTGTATCCTTCAAATGTTTCACCTTTTTTTTACAAGTAACACATATTATTATACTATAAAGTATAACCGCTTTAAGAGTTTAACTCAAAATTTCTACTTTCGTACATATGATTCTAAGATAGTTTGAACTTTTTTATCTATGAATGATATGGAAAAATCTGGACAAAATGCGCTTTGGGTCAACCTGATGCGACCCCTATCAAGAAACAAATTGTTTTGACCCATTACCAACCGCCCGACCCAGCTATTTTACCACCTTCGGCATCCCATGTTACGCGTTGCCAATTTAGTTATCAGAAGCACTTTCAAGGTTTTAGATTTTTATTCATCAAGCTTGATATATATCCAGTTAAAGATTATGTCAAATATAAATGAGAACCATGCAAACAGCAAAAATGCATCTTTCTGAATGATTCAGGGTGTTGAATGTAACTATAAGTTTTACCTTTTCTGCAAAATGCCTCCATAGGATGTGCATGAAAGGGATGTACTGCAAGACCGGAGCAAAATCAAGTGACATTCTATATAACAGCCTTGTCTTATTTCGTGATGATGGTAAGCACACATGTAGTTGGTGAAGGTGTGTAGCACACTGCTTGGCGCTTTGCCCCTCCAGTTTTCCAGGTTTTGAAATTCCAATGGTTGACAAAACCATACACGGTGGACGGAATTCCATATCTATTGGATATGGATCCCAATAGCCTTCGAGACCAGATGTTGGGGTCAAGAATTTAACCAAGCTGAAATAACAAAAAAAACACTGATCAGCTAACAGTCTACAACCACTAACACCAATTTTTGTTGGTGCTGTGACGTGCGGGGTGGATAACAGTTCAAACTGTAGGAATCATATTGGGTTGACCCGACAGATAGTTGTTCTATATTTGTAACTTTTTCTATTATAACTAGTGTCTCAAATATGATTACAAAGTTCACCTATTTCAAGAAAATTATACATGAGGTTTATGCATTAGGAATGAACTTAAAGAGATTCAACCAGTTTCCTTTTAAGTTCTTTTATTAGTTTTACGACCCGTTAAAGACAAACCCTTAAGGAACCCATTTATTAGTAAACTGGGTCAAAATTATCACCACTGCGAACTTCTTAGGTTCAGGGTCAACTGAAGTTAGGTATGATTAACCACTAATATTAATATACGTTAATACTAAAATTTAGCATGGTATCAGACCTTGGAACACTCCACCCCTTTGCAAATGTGGAAGTGTGGGTGAAGGGTGCATGTGCAAGATCCAACAGGTTATCTAAAAGTAGTCCATGCTCCACTGGTAGTTCCATAATAAGCTGTTGTTCACCAACTAAAGTGTGTTAGTTTTTAAAATAATATCAACTTTTTAACAAAGAAGCCTGTTTTCAAGCTGAAACTATGGCAAAAAAAAAGGGTTATTAAACTGTCTCTAATATACCTCGGCATGTATTTGAAATCCTTGAGGTGGTAGTAATGAAGGAATTGTGGCTGCAGGAGGTTCATTACCCGGCCATATCCATATCATCCCCTCTTGCTCATAACATGGAAGTGACTTTATCTTCACATTAACAAATTTTGTTGAAGGCATCTTTTCACATTTCCCATCTGTAGAGTACTCCCACCCTGGAAATCACATTTATAAAAAGGTATATCAAACATAGCATCTTCATATATGATTACACACACCTTAATATAATGATTTTAAGCTATGCATCAATTGCAAAGCCAACTCAGTTAAAGTCTTACCATGGTAAGGACATTGGACACGACCCTCATTTACTGAGCCCAAGTCAAGTGGGCATGCTCTATGTGCACATGTGTTCCTTATACATCCTGGTTTCCCATCCTTCCCACGGAACAATACCCAAGGTTCTTCAAAGCAGTCAATTGGAGTCTGCATTATTAAATCACGAGATGCAATTTGCATGAGAATCATTTGATGTATAATACAGAAAGTAAAAAAAAAAAATTGTTATAAAATGGTTTGCAATGCATTAAATCACAGATATAAAATGGTTTACCAGTGTGTCCTCCTTTAGGTCTCTTGAGAAAGCAACAGGGTACCAGAAGTTCTTTAAACGAGGGTGGTAAGGCGGCACCGGACCAGACACGTTCAGACCTTTTCGTTGTGATTTCCGCTCAACAGTTTCTAGAGGTGGTTTAGAGGTACTAGGAGGCGAAGTTGTGATTTCTGCTGTTGTTGTGTTCCTGTCTTGCAGAAGTCTATCATTGACCAAAGTTTCCATGTGTGCCAGCTTATCTAAAGTCGCACCAACCCTTGCTTCTGATATATGCATCTGCCATTATAATAGAGAAAGAAGATAATTAGCTTTCATATACACGTTAAATAATTTCTTATTATAAAGACTTTACTATCAGATTATCTATTAATTAACGAAATGAAAATTCTTAACCTGTTTATGTGCTTCTGCTAGCTCTTCTTGCAACTCTGCTAGATCTTTCTTCAAGGTTCCAATAGATTTATAATCACGGGCCAAAGGGTTTAAAACATCAACAACCTACAGCAACATCTTGAACTTAAGATCCGAAATATAGTAGCTCAATTAATCTTTTTTGTATGTATGAAAGCTGGGAAATTTGATTACCTTTTCATGAAGCAGCATGATTGTAAGAAGATCTTGTCGTGCTCGCCAATCACAATACTGTATATCATATCTAGCCACTTCAAATGCTTCATTTGCATCCAAAATCTTTCCTTTAACTTGTGGATGTTTAAATTTGGGCTCTTCAACGTCAAACAGAGCGCTCCACGTGTTTTTCTTGTCAACGAGTCCACCCCCGTCCTGGCTGGCTGATATAGCGAACACCACGAACCCTCTGCTAGCACCCTTAAGGAAACAACAACACATGAAAGTAATTATGATTGAAGTGACAGGTTTAAAGTCAATGAGTCAAGTGTAGCATAGAGCAGAAAAGGTAAAATTCTACTATAGCAATTAAAAACCAGCTTGTCATTTTTGATAAATAAAACACCATAACTCCATATGTTCCAAGAAAAGTATATTATCACTTTGGATTTCACATGTGCCAGTTTCTACATAGAGATGAGGATGAATCTTCAAGACATTTGATTCCAACATAAAATTTCATGGTCGATGGACTACAGGCCAATAAACAATAAGCTCTGTTTCTGTTTGTTATATGTTATAAATTAACCATCTTCAAGGTGGTCTAGTGGTAATGTGGCTCAAAGGTGTAAGAAAAACCCAAATTCAAACCTCGTTGGGTGAACATCTTGGGATGGCAAGGAAACACCAAAAACAACCACGGGAATAGTCACGTACATCTAAGCCAAAAAAGCTCGAGTTTCCCCGCTTAGCCTTCACATGGATCCCTCTCCATTTAGATTTGATTCGCTTGGATTTATCTATAAATACTATTTCTATTCGCAATTGGACTTATCCCCTATTTGGTAAAAAAGAACTGGGTTATTCCTCATCATCTAAGAGTTCCTAACTCTCATAAAAGTACTTCGATCTGTTAGATGTATCTATTAGATGATAAATAAGGACAAGCAGTTTGTGTGTTTAGGGTTTCACTCATGCATGTTACCTCTATATATTGTGACTTAATAAATATCATAACCTACGGGGGTTTACGTTATCTAACAGAATCGTGATCATTATTTAACAAAAAAATGGAATATCCCGCCAAGAATCGAATTCGTCTTGGTTGTGAAAGGCCATTTAATCATGATATTGATCCGTCGTAGTATTTAAACTCTCACACTTCCTTTGGAGAATTTCTTTCCATTAGTTTTTAAAAAGAATTGGCTTTGCAATTTAAAAAGGGCTAGCGGCGCTTGTTGATCGTTTGACTTACACCTCTATGTAAATCGAAAGAATATATAATAGATTTAATTTTTATCGATTTACGTAAAGTTAAAACAAAACTACTATGGAAGACAATTTTCCGTTAGTATATATTTGTAGACAAAATTTGTTTAAACACATATGTTAACACACGGATGATCACCATAGTTTAAGATTTTAGACACGTATTCATATTATAGGAGTCTATCTCTTAATCACATAATAACAACAATTTATATACAAAAACTCTGAACTAAAAATAGAAGTAAACAAACATGTAGCAAAATCATATATAAATCTAACATAAGATAAGTTGTAATACCTTTCTAGTAGTGTATTTAGATGATCTAGATAAAGAAAAAGGAAGAGATAGAGCTGAAGCAGTAGCAATGGCGGTGGTCATGACGAGTATTCCAAATTTAGAAGGAAGAGAGAGAAAATTAATGGTGTTTTTGTAGCCAAGGAGATTTATTTTTGGAAATGTTGGATATGTGGTTTGTGTCATGCGAAATCTCGGTTGGCCTTCCATACGTTGCCATGTGGAAATAGTTGAAACATGTTTGCTTTTATCATGTCCACAACTTGTATTTCCATTTGGAAATTTTGTCAGGGTATATGGGTCCGTTATATCTTGCCACCTTGGATTTCTTGATATCTTCCCTATCGGTGTTCTCTATTGTTATTTTCTTATCTTTATTGCACTACTTATAATACCCGTGCACGCACGGAGTTTTGACAAAAAAATTATTTTGTATTAATACTAAATATTGTGTCTTTAAAAGTAATTGCATATAATTATATAGTTATAAGTTTCGTGCCCACACGAAGTTTACACATAAATTAAATTTATTTTAACATTTTAGTTCAGTATATACACATATACGAATTTGCCCATGAAAATTGTGATATAAGTATAACTAATACTTATGCACGAGTTTTTTAGTATGCATTAATATCCATTAGAATTTGGTAAAATATTTGTAAAAATTTCTGTTAGGTAAGTCAAGATTTAATTTTATTTGGCTGACAAAGATGTTGATGTTGTTATTTAAATTTCACTACTGATATTATGTTGTACACATGATGCAAGTTTAATAGCACATAATGAGCGTTAATAAAGTTAAAATATACTCTTTAAAGGTTTTTAAAAATGTTTTTCTAGATATCTTTTATAAATAAATAAGAATTATATGAGTCGTTGTTATAAGTACAATCGCGTATATTTATTTTTATATTAAAATAACCCGTGCTTACAATTTGAAAATTATATTCTCGTTTTCAGTAATTTAGCCGTATTTAAAATGTAAACTCGTGTCCACATAGGTTAAACTTTTAAAAATGAAATAAATGAGTCATTATTAAATGTATATAGTAAAAAAAATTGATATTTATAATCTTATGCAAATTTATATGTTGTTATTTTAAAACAACATATATATTGTATTTTTTAAGATATAAAGTATAAAAGGTATAAAGTATAAGGGGGTATTTGTTTATAATCTAAAGTTATTAAAAAAAACATGGAGGTTTATAATATACACTTAACTCTATATAATTTTTAAAAATTCAACCACTAAAGTTTTATTAATTATAACCTCTTTTTTTAAGTTTTTGTTTTCACAAATTTGACACATATATTTTTATATGTTTTTTTTATCAAACAAATTTCTCCACCAAATTTATTAAAGTTTGACTAAAATCAATTTAATTTTGACTTTTATTAACCAATCACATCACACGATTTTGCTTACGTGGCGAAATCGAACTCTCCTATTGACTCAATTGTTTTTTCAATAAGAATGAATTGACAAAATCACTCCAAAATGATGTAATTCCTTTATTATAGGGGTGGCAATTTCTGACCCGACACGAAACCCGACCTGAAACCGACACGAAAATTAACATGTTCGGGTTGTGTTAAATAGATTTCGGATCAGGTTTGGGTCGACCTATCTAACCCGTTTATTAAACAGGTCAGGTTCGGGTTGGGAATAAAATTAACGGGTCGACCCGCCAACCCGTTTAAGATTTTTTTCATAAACTCAAAATTATTAATATTTTATTATGCAGGTTAAATGTGTTAAACGGGTCAACCCGAAAACCTCTTTAACATGTTTAACTCATGTAATGTGCCAAATTTTGTATATAAAAAGGGTTAAATGGGTCAACCCGAAACCCGCTAAACCGATTCAAACCGTGTAACCTATTTAACCCTCCAACCCAAGTATATATACGGGTTAAATGGGTTAGGTTCGGGTTATGTCTAAACAGGTTAGGGTTGACATAGCTGACCCGATGATTTAAATGGGTCAGGTTTGGGTTGGGATTTTATGACCCGCCAACCCGAACCCGCCAACCCGAACTCGACCCGAATTGCCACCCCTACTTTATTATATAAAAGATTTGAATAATTATTAATGATACTAAATGCAAATTACATAAATACTCTTATACTCCTCATGGTTTATCAAGTGTAACGAATCTTGCACTAAAGAAAAAAAAAAGTAGAATTCTATACGGTTATGTTTACACGCCTTAGACGTCATGCAAAAACATAATTTTATTTACGGTCATAGGTGTGTGAAAAACCTACACACTTATTAATGTGTAGTAACAAACGATCACACAATTTAAAAAGGGTCATGCTTCCAACCGTGTAAAAAATGTTTATTAAAAAAAGGTAAAAGACAAATAGAGAGTGGACTATATAATTTATACATGTTTGTAGGTGTGAAGAATATTTTAGGTGATGCGTTTGGCAATATGATTTTACACACTTGTGGGTGTGAATATATTTATATTATTCTTCCGCACACGCTTATACATGTGTACTTTGTCCACACTTCTTCATGTAAAAGTTAAACTGTTTTGTCCATATTTTCAAATGTTGAGATATTATTCACGTAACATTTATCTACACACTAGGGAAGCATGGACTTTGATATTTTAAACATTTAAAAGCGTGCATTTTTTAGCTGAAAAATATGTAGAATTTGACTATTTGTTGTAGTGTTGTTGATAACATCAAATAGTCCTGAATATTTAGTGTTAATTTCCCCCAATAATGGTTGTAATTTATATCATTTATATGGATTTACGCTTGTTTTCCATCGTTTTCCACTTTCAGATAAATTACGAGCATTGGAGCTAAAGAGACGCGGAACTGGAGAAATATCAAAAGATTTATCACAGTATGCTACTTTGAAGAAGTTACGGCGTAACTCGTCTCTCATATTACGCCGTAACTATTGCGTGACTCAGAAAACCAGCTTATCAGAAGGTTACGGCGTAATTCTTCCCAAAGGCTACGATGTAACTATATTAGGTCAAATGAGGTTCCACGCCGCTGATACTTACGCCGTAACTAATACATCAACTACGGCGTAACCAAGTTTATTGAAGACTACGGCGTAACCACTTATTAGATTACGCCATAACCAGCAGATCTAGTGCAAAATACGATGAAATAGAAGGCTACGGCGTAACTCTTGTTATAGTTACGCCGTAACCCAGATCTGGCCTATAAATACCCCACGAATTCCAGCATTTCTATTCATCCCATTCCACACACAACACTCAGAGAACGTGGGAAAAAGCTCAAGGCAGGTCTAGAGGAGCATACGGAGCTGTCTCCAAGGGAGAAATCACTCCCCTACGATAAGCATTAACATTTTATATTTTCTTTACTTTCAATTCATGTATTTCGTACCTTTGAATATTGAATTGGTTTGTATGATTAATATGAGCGGCTAAGCACCTCTTGGTGTTGGCCTAGTTGTGATTCCTTAATTGTTTTGTTTGCATTTACTTTACTTCCGTACAATTATTTCTAATTGTATGCATGCATAGTTTATTGATAGCCACCCTTGGTTCGGTAGTTTTGAATGGCGGTAGAGGCCAATTGCCTAGGAGATATGACCAACTGACCCTAGGTGAGCGGACTGAGACGGGAAGGGTAAGATATGACCAACTGACGACCCTTTCTACTTGTGCGATTTGACCAACTGATCACCTATCGTTTGGATGAACTTAAGAATTAGGGGGTGAGTGTCTAAGTTCCTAACGGTCGGGCACTCACTATTATAAATCTAGCATGTAGCGTTACTTAATGAATTGGCTTAGGGGACCAGGAACAACAGGACTTATGAAGGGACACCTGACTTCTCCTGTGGTGGCATCTTTGCTGATAGGTTAGGGCGAATTGACCAAATGTTGTCCTCTCGACTTTGACCCCACCTGAAGTAATTGGAAGTAAGTAGACGTAGACATAACTAGCTAGGGGGATTAACTAGGTTAGCACCACTCTCCTCTATTGATTTACCTTTTACCATTTATCTGCTTTTATTTTATTCTACTTTAGTAGTTTAATTAATTAAATTCCTATCGAAACTATTATTAATCTGTGACACCTAGACTTAGTAATAATCCAAAACACATAGTTCTTGGGACGACCTCGGCTTTACCGATTACTACACTACACGCGACCGGGTACACAGCCCGTTAGTGTACTAGGGTAGACCATAGGTATAACGAGACTTTATAAATATTAAAACCTGGTCAGTAAAACCTGCATCAAGTTTTTGGCGCCGCTGCCGGAGAGTTATATTAGGATTATTATTTAGTCTTTCATTTTGTTTTAAACTTTTCTCACGATCATATTTCAAGTTTTCAGGTACCATGGAAGTTGTTAACATCGATGACCTCACCCTTGAGGAATACTTGGCGTTGACAAGAGCGGAACAAGGGCCGGGTCTCGTAAGACCGGCAATTGGAGCGGATGTCCATTTCGAAATCAAAGACCAATTTATGAGGGAGCTTCGTGCTAACCCTTTTTCAGGAAACAGGGACGAAGATGCATATGATCACGTTGAAAATGTCCTATACATCGCTAGCCTTTTCAACATTCCGGGCGTGTCTCATGATGCTGTAATGCTAAGAGTATTTCCTATGACCCTTACTGGAGCTGCCAGAAGATGGATCGAAAGATTGCCTGCCGGGGCAATTAATACTTGGGCTCTTCTTAAGAAGCACTTTATTCAGAGATATTGCCCGCCATCGAAGATTTCTAACCAGCTTTTGGAGATCCATAATTTCAAGCAAGAAGACGACGAAACATTGTATCAAGCCTGGGATAGATACAACGATCTCCTTTACAAGTGTCCTACACATGATCTGAACAACCAGCAGAAGGACAACATTTTCTACAAATGAATCAAAGTTACTACAAGGCAAATGATGGACTATCAAGGGCCTATCCCGAATATGACTCCTACTCTTGCAATTGAAGCCATTCAAAAAATAGCTGATCACTCTAAAAAATGGCACGACGGAGGAAGTAAAAGAAACCAAGGCGGAAATTTTGACGGAATTGCAGCAATCGCTAGTAAAATTGAAAATCTTAGTCGAGATATGCTGAAAATCAGAGAAACCGTTCATGCCATCCAAGTGGGTTGTGAAAGCTGTGGATGAGGACACCTCACGAAGAATTGTCCTCATATCGACGAAGAAAATATTGAAGAAGCCAAGTATGAAGAAAATCGATCGTTTTACGAAGATAATCGAAATAGTAACAGGTATCGTGGAAATTACAACCGTGGGCCTTATGGAGAAAGAAAGCCAAGTCGTGAAGAAACAATTAACAAGTTCCTGGAAATTTCAGCCCAGAAACAAAAAGAACAAGATACATGGTTAAGGGGTTTCCAGGAGAACACAAATAAAAATCTTTCCAAGCACGACGAAACCCTAAAAAATCTTGGAGCAATGATTGAAAAACTCAGTGCTGAGATAGATGGAATTGAACTTAATGTAACCAAGCGCACGGGGGAATGCAATGCTGTTTTCGCCAATAATTCTCAGGAGGTGGTTGAGGAACGCGAATCCACAACCGATGAATTAGAGATGACGGTTGCCGACATGCAGGAAGAGTTAAGCCATAACCAATTCCCTGAGTTACGGCGTAACCATAATTCAGAGAGCGTATCCAGGTCAGGAACGAGTTTATTCTCAGTTAAGGATATTAGCGCGAACGGGTTATTCATTCCATGTTCTGCTGGGGGTATTAATATTTTGGGGGTAGCTGATTTTAGATCTTGTATAAACATCATGCCGCTTTCCATATTCCTAAAACTTAAGATAATCCATCTTTGGGAAACAGATATTTTGATTAAACCTGCGACAGACACCAAGGTTACCCCTTTAGGAATTACAGGTGGTACTTGTATCAAGGTCGATAAATTTGTTTCAACCCCAGAATTTGTAGTCATCGACATGGAGAAAAACAAAAAGGAACATTTGATTCTCGGTAAACCGTTCCTGGACACATTAGCATATTACGGTGGATACTGTGGCGATATAGTAGAGTTTAAATTGGATAAAACCTTAAGCCTTGAACCAGACAAAATTGTTACGACTGAAGAATCACCAAGGATTGAATTAGATGATTCTGATAGGTTTCCACCTTCATCTTTTGGCCATTTGCAGGGCACCGAATCAAGTGACGATGAAAGAGATGAGGAAGAGATCCCATTTTCTGTACCCAGTTACGTTGTAAAAAGAAGAATTCACTGTTGTGTTCCTGATACTTGTTTAGTTGAGGGGACCAAAGTAACATTACCCACATGTTCTCCTTTTCAAAAACGATGCAATAGAGGAGGAAAGCACCTCATTCGTATAATTAAAGAAGCTGCGGAAGTTTGGTGGTGTTGGGAAGACGAGAAACTTATCAGGAAAAAGTGGTTACAAGGACATAATGTTTTTTGCGAATGGTTCACCGATATTGATTGGACCATTCATTTTTGTGAACCAGCTATCATGCACGATGACTACACCATGGCATGGCCTACATGCAAACCCAATCGCAAAATCTGCGATGGAGGAGAATTCCCTGAACCTAAATGGCTCAAATGCAAGGAATGGGCATGTTTTGACGAAGATAAGAGAAGCAAAGTAGGATACAGGGGGATCTCAATTAAAAATTGTTTACGAGTAAAGTTTGGGTATGTTAAAATAAATGGCGAACCCGTACCCGAACCCGTACCCGAAAATAAAAGAATATATCTACCCGAACCCGTATCCAAACCCGCGAACCCGACCCAACCGGTTCGGGTTTCGGTTTTCCCCATCGGTTTCGGGTGCTTTTGCCATCCCTAGCGAATAAGAGGCTAAATTTCATTACGAATGGGCACGAGCTAATTTTCTGCAGAAAATATACACCATGACTCAGTATGTTTCTCTACATGTTTGGGCCCAGACTTATTCAAATAATTTAGACATGGAGGAAGACGGGGAAGTCCAAAGGCCCCCATAGAAGCCCCGCGGTTCTGAGTCTAACTTAAAGACTCGTAAATAAAGAAAAGTGCTTTTTCGAGAGACAACCCGAATTATCCCTTTCTTTTATTTTATTTCCATTTCTGTAGGGTTTTGTGTTTTCTAACCATTTTGCAGGAAACGAGGAAGTAATTACTGCTGCAGTTTGCTGATCTGACCAGAGTTACGGCGTAACTCATCTATGTGATTACGCCGTAACCAACCTTTAAGCAGCAGAATTCTTGATGCATTAATCATTACGGCGTAATACCATCTCTGTGGTTACACCGTAACCACTCGCTTTGCAGCTTATGTCAGGTTTTGCCAGTTACGGCGTAACTCCCTCAAAAGAGTTACGACGTAACCTCCCTCTGCTTTAATTCTTTCATTTTAAAACACAATAACCTTGTATTAGTATTTTAAATGAACTTTGTGGGTGTGTTCCCTGTAAACCCTCACGAGACTTCACTCGTCCACTTGGGACACCAAGTGGTTTAAAAGTTTTGTTGCATATGCTAAATGCAACCGTGATTCCTACAAAAGTGAGTTAAGTTGTTTTTCATTTTTCATTTTTTTTAGAATTATGCTTGTCGGTAGTGTGATTTCATGGATTGAAGTTTGTTCATGATGCTTATACGAAGGCACGTCTCTTTTTCGTGAGCCTTCTTTCTTTATGGAGCAAATTTCAGGGAAGTTCTCGCTCTAATTCTACTTTTCTCTTTACATTTATTTAATGCTTAGTACAAAAGGGACTTTGTACAATTCAAGTGGGGGGACGGGAGTAGAATTATCTCTTGAACATTATTTTGCCCTCGTTTTTTCTAGTTTATTTTGAAAAATTATGCCATTTTTAAAATTTTGACGTGTTTTTCTTAACCTAACTAGATTAGACCTTAGCCGAGCACATACAACCCTTGATATTATATGGTGAGATTAGCCTTATCCGTTTCCAATATTTTACCCAAAATCCACCAAATTATGAGTGTGCCGGTAGCTTGTAAACTTTTGAACTTGACCTTTGCATCATTTCGAGACCATAGACGAGGTGTGTTGAGTTAGCTCGATGTATTTGGACTTTTCAGTTTTAGAAGGCAATAATATAGGATTATCACCCAAACAGCCTACCATTGTGTGTCTATCGATTAGTCACCTCGACTTATTGACCCCCATGTGAAACCCTTTTGTTGCACTCACCTTTAGTGCAAGATACCCCTAGATACACCCCTCTGAGCCATTCCTTTCATCTTGTCAACCCAATATAATTGTTTCGTTACACCTATACACCTTAGCCTACCATGTAGTCTTTATTTGTGATTGGAAAGTCATCATTTGCCTAAGTTCAAGGTTCGAGTGGAAAGGTTCGGAAATCACGCTTTCATCGACAACATTCCTGAAGATCATTGAAGACCCCCCGAATTCCCATTGTTCATCTCAAGTGGGGGGATATTATGTTTAGTTATTATAGTTATGATTCAAAAAAAAAAAAAAAAAATTTTGTTATGATTTAGTTATTGTAAAGTGCAATGTTATAAGCACTGTGTTATGAGCTTTATAGATTTAGTATCGAGGAGGCCACCTCGGTCACATTTGAAGATTGAAGTTGGTAGTTATGCCAACAGTTGGAGAAAAGGTAGTGTGCCTATCACGACGTCCTCTAATGACACATCTAACTTATATTTCATGATCCGGTTTCTTGACTTCAAAGCTTGAACTTTGGGCGGACGGTAAGTGGTAATGACTTGGTTATAGATTTAAACTACCTGTTTGTTTTTCATTTTACACCAATTATATATCCCATGTCTTATCCTACCCTTTAGTCATGAAGCGTGTCTAGGTGATGCAGCGAGCAATCTTTGGTGTCTTGGCCATGGATTTGGTCATGTACCACTGGTTTTGTCCACTTCACCATGACATGTTAGTAATGACGAGTCACCCCTTAACCTTTGTCGTGTCTACCCATATTGCCTTCGAGAATTGTTTAGCCCTTAACTCTAGTGGTGGAGATTTGTGTAACCGCCAAGCTTATGATAGAATACATGCTATGACTGTGCGATTGAGTGGTCACCCCGAAATTGACACTTAGAATAGTTGAGAGATTTGAGTGTTTTGTTCCCCTTTCGTGTGGTGTTCGGTTTTGTTTTATTCTAGCTTAAGGGATTTATAAACTTACATTTTCCAGGTTTTGGGAGATATCTTTTTAGGAATCTTTCTAATAAGGTCTACTTGAGGGCAAGTAGAGTTCAAGTGGGGGATATTTGATAACATCAAATAGTCCTGAATATTTAGTGTCAATTTCCCCCGATAATGGTTGTAATTTATATCATTTATATGGATTTACGCTTGTTTTCCATTGTTTTCCACTTTCAGATAAATTACGAGCATTGGAGCTAAAGAGATGCGGAACTGGAGAAATATCAAAAGATTTATCACAATATGCTACTATGAAAAAGTTACGGCGTAACTCATCTCTCACATTACGCCGTAACTATTGCGTGACTCAGAAAACCAACTTATCAGAAGGTTACGGCGTAACTCCTCCCAAAGGCTACGACGTAACTATATTAGGTCAAATGAGGTTCCACGCCGCTGATACTTACGCCGTAACTAATACATCAACTACGGCGTAACCAAGTTTATTGAAGACTATGACGTAACCACTTATTAGATTACGCCGTAACCAGCAGATCTAGTTCAAAATACGATGAAATAGAAGGTTACGGTGTAACTCTTGTTATAGTTACGTCGTAACCCAGATCTGGCCTATAAATACCCCACGAATTCCAGCATTTCTATTCATCCCATTCCACACACAACACTCAGAGAACGTGGGAAAAAGCTCAAGGCAGGTCTAGAGGAGCATACAGAGCTGTCTCCAAGGGAGAAATCACTCCCCTACGATAAGCATTAGCATTTTATATTTTCTTTACTTTCAATTCATGTATTTCGTACCTTTGAATATTGAATTGGTTTGTATGATTAATATGAGCGGCTAAGCACCTCTTGGTGTTGGTCTAGTTATGATTCCTTAATTGTTTTGTTTGCATTTACTTTACTTCCGTACAATTATTTCTAAGTGTATGCATGCATAGTTTATTGATAGCCACCCTTGGTTCGGTAGTTTTGAATGGCGGTAGAGGCCAATTGCCTAGGAGATATGACCAACTGACCCTAGGTGAGCGGACTGAGACGGGAAGGGTAAGATATGACCAACTGACGACCCTTTCTACTTGTGCGATTTGACCAACTGATCACCTATCGTTTGGATGAACTTAAGAATTAGGGGGTGAGTGTCTAAGTTCCTAACGGCCGGACACTCACTATTATAAATCTAGCATGTAGCATTACTTAATGAATTGGCTTAGGGGACCAGGAACAACAGGACTTATAAGGGGACACCTGACTTCTCCTATGGTGGCATCTTTGCTGATAGGTTAGGGCGAATTGACCAAATGATGTCCTCTCGACTTTGACCCCACCTGATGTAATTGGAAGTAAGTAGACGTAGACATAACTAGCTAGGAGGATTAACTAGGTTAGCACCACTCTCCTCTATTGATTTACCCTTTACCATTTTTCTGCTTTAATTTTATTCTGCTTTAGTAGTTTAATTAATTAAATCCCTATCGAAACTATTATTAATCTGTGACACCTAGACTTAGTAATAATCCAAAACACATAGTTCTTGGGACGACCTCGGCTTTACCGATTACTACACTACACGCGACCGGGTACACTGCCTGTTAGTGCACTAGGGTAGACCATAGGTATAACGAGACTTTATAAATATTAAAACATGGTCATTAAAACCTGCATCAGTTGTCTCATGCCATAAATACATCGCGTCATTTGTTCAAAATGAAATGTTCACTATTAAAATTGAAAGAATTAAAAAAAAGAAGTAAAATTGTTACAACGTGTATCGATAATATTACATATCTACCCATTTAAAAACAACTTGATTAGTTGTAATTAAAAGTGGACATTGTAGGATCTTACATATATTGTGTTATGATGATTCGGGTGGCCTTGGATGGTGATGATACAAGAAAGCCATAGTTTTAGAGAGATGAAGAGATGAGAGGATGAAACTAGAGAGAGAAAGTTCAACAAAATGGAAAGATTAGATTAAGAGTGCCACCCCTTCCAAGGATGGAAGGGGCTTTTATAGTTACAAACTAAACGCCCTCCTGACGGGCTGTGGATCAGGCATACAGTGGGTAAAGACCCGTCCTTCCTCCACGGTGTTATTCTTAACTAAACAACACTAATAAATACGTAAATAACGATATGTCTACGAGCTAACTTATGCTAGATAATAGTTGGGGTGACCGACTCTTCACTATAGATTTTCTGAATCCTAACAATCTCCCCCTAAGGGAGGTCACCCCATGAAATACATTTTGCATCCTAGAATTCTTTCTTTGTCTTTAGTTCCAAGCTCATAGACTTCAATTCTTCACTTCCGTAATCTTTGTGCTTTAGCAGTGACTCTTCATAGTCCGCATAGTTTGTACTTTCAGTGGAGGTCTTTGAACTGATCTACATCATGATGATCTTCGAGCTTTCATCGAGATCATCGGCCACATTAAATCTCTGGATCACCCTTTGTTGTGTTTCCATCATGTGATGTAGTGACTTTAGGACCGACATGCTCACACTTTCTGGATCATGACATCTTTTCGTCAGAGTAGCGGAAGCTTTACTGGTTCATGATATTAGCAGTAGCGTAGCATAAGCATAGTATAAAAATATCTGAGCCAGGTTATGTATATTAGCACTTGTCATGATTTCTTTAATTAAGTGTAGATGCTGTGAGCATGCGGCTTTGGATTGACTCCTCAATTCTGATCAGCTACAACCTTCGGGTGTTCTTGCATAAAACAGTTAGCTATAAAGCGCACAAAAGTGTCTTTGATCACTTTTGTTGAATTGAGATGCACGGCCCACGGTTCCCCGTTGATCAGTACAAGTACTGCCTGTGATTAGGTAGAATTCCGAAGAATCTCCTTGACAGGGTTTCGCAGCTAGATCAAGCCGTTCTCAAACCGGAACGTCTCAAAGAAGACAACACGGAGTGAGTGAACCAGCGAATTAAGATTCACTGATTGATGAAAATGATTTGAAAACAATCGTGTATTGCTTAATAGAAAGTTTTTTGCACTACAACGAAGGTTTTATGGAAAATCAATTATCAATCATAAATACCCTTTAATTTTGAAACATTAATACACAGTCGATGTGCTATGGAAAAGAACTTTTAAGCACAATGACCGGTTTTTCAAAGGTATCCGTCAATTCATTTCCTGGACCAAGGTTGATTCAAGATTGAATCGCCCCATCGTTTCTATCCAGTTGTCACAAGCTTGATCTTTTGCAAGATCTCACATGTCACCCACCAAGAGCTTGTATGATGTTGGCTCTAGAAGGATTTTCATCTTCATCGTGAATATTTACATATCACTTGGATGTTCTGGCAATACCACAAGGATAATGCGTAGGACTCTTAATATATTCTTACTTTCCACATTGTGTGAAACAGTAAGTCTTCATTAATTATGTGTCCTAATGAGATATTGTGGATGATCTCTTGGCTCTAGACTTAATGGTGCACATTTGGTTCCTATGCCGGAGACTAGGGAGAGGGTCTCCTTCTTCAATATCAACAATCTCTAAGAGAAAGTCGATAGACAATGTCGGTTCCCCGTGAGAGTGAAACAAGCCCTTTTAAGAGGAACTTGAGTAGCTTGGGAAGTTTAGTGCAGAGCGTCACTAGGTCCATGACGTCTTGTCTTCAATACCGGCGTTACCTTATTAACTGCCAGTAGCATATGTATTAAACCCGGTTTCTGCCCTAAGATTGAATTGATGGAGGGCTATTTCTTTTCACCCTTTTTCACATTCAGTTCTTTTTCATTCTTCAACCCCTTCAGTGCTTACCGAGACTTCATAACTAGAACCTTGTTGGGTTTATTCCAGTACTAGCTCTGTCTCATTCCGCACTCTTCCCATTTCTCATTTTTCTCCTTTTTTCAATATACCTAAGGACTCTACACTATCTAGTGGATTGTCCCTGGGTAGATCCCTCCGGTTCTGGCGGATCGTGGGAACTAATACCTAACCTCACCATCCTTATAACTCCATACATAAAGTAAAATGGTCGGTCTTTTGGTACAATTCATTCTTCCTTGAAACCAATTGTAAAATCATTTGGAAAAACAATCAAGGTACTTGTGATACGAGATCAAAGCATTTTGTACCTTAATAGTTTTGATCATTTAGAAAACCTCCCCCTCAACATGTGCATATGATTTAGAAATTGTTTAGCACATGGAGGCAAGAGGACTTTGAAATATTTTCTTTGATCACAATTTTCATAGAAAAAGCCATTTGATTTTCTTGGTAAATTCTCCCCCTCAATATGTGCATAGGATAAGAGAAATCATTTTAACACATAGGGGCAAGAGTTCTTTTGAAGCACATCCACGAACACAAAAGCCATTTAAGAAACCATTCGCTCCCCCTCAATATGTGCTTCGAGATTAGAAAGAGTTTAGCACATATGAGAGAGCAGCTTGCACATTTGAATCAAAACGATCACCTTTTATCAAATTTCATTATTAAATCACAAATTCTCCCCCGATCAAAAATATCAAACCCTTTGAGATTTTGGATCCCAAGTGATTTAATAAGGTTTAGAAAAACATGGGAGAAAATGTGCCTGATTTAAAAACTCGTCTTGTTTTTGGATAAATCCTCCTCCTCAACATGTGCATTGTATATTTGAAGTCATTTGGCACATGGAGGCAGGAGTGCCTTTAAAGGACTAAAACCAATTCCATTTAAACAGATTTGAGATTTAAATCACGATCTCTCCCCCGATCAAAAATTTCAAACCATTTGAGATTTGTGATCCCAAAAGATTTAAATCATTTAGAGAATTTTGGGGAAAGACGTGGCAAGATTTGATTTTGAAAAATGACAAATAAGGACCATTTTAAGACGTTAAAGATTGTTAGTGTCAGGTATGATTGTTTTAAGAGATCTTTAGTAAAATAAAACAATTTCACAATCAAACAAGAACAGAAAAAATTTCATTTTGTAAGATCTTTGAGTTTTAAAGAAAATCATACCATGACATAACATTAAATCTTTAGATCACCACTTTATGTTGTACAGACCGGACTTTTTGTGAAGAAATATCGTTTGAAATTATTTTGTTTTAAATCACTTTCCCCCTCAAACGATGACTGTAGTCGATGATTGAGTGACTTAGGTTTTGATAAAATAAAGTCCGGTGATTTTCAAAATTAAGTTCCATTTATTTTCAAAACAATATTTTTCCATTTTCAAAACAATTTTATTCAAATTTTTCAAAAATTGTTTAAAAATGGTATCCTGCACGAAGATACGTTAGGTGGTTGAGAAGCTTCCGTTGTTGCTGTAGGGCTTGGAAGAAAACCGTCTGCAGATGCAGTGAGACTTCTTCTTACGTTGCATTTTGAATGCCAACTGAGGTCAAATTAAGCTCCGTTTCTTCAATCAATTAGAAGAAAACCATCTGCTGATGCAGTGAGACCTCTTACGTTGCATTTATGCCAACTCTCCATAGAAGTCCAATTAAGCTCTGTTTCTTCATTTGTCAACCCAAGAAATAGTTACCCTTTCCTTTCAGCATCCAATTATCAATAGTGGGATCCGGATCGGGAACATTCTTATACCAATATACCTGCATACGTTAGTGAACATACATACAGATATATGGTGGTCGACATCACCCAAACAACAATAGACTAATTCAAGTCAATTCAACATATCAATCAGTTCATATAAGGTATGGGAATAATGTGTTTATCAAACTCTAATCATCTAAACCTAACAATCACATCCTAGAAACCTAGTCCTTCAACATAGGCAATTGTATTTTACAGATAAGCACGTAGGATGATTAAGATAATCTCGTTAGATGATACAGATTTGAAAACATTCTCCCCCTCAATCAATGACTCATTTTCAAAAAGGTTTAAACGCGCTGAAGTCATTGATTGAATTTTCAATTTTTACGAAAACTCTGAAACTGATTGATTTAATAGTAACTCATTTACCACCATTTTGAACAACAAATATTTTTCTGAAGAATTTTAGACGGAAAAACATTTGTGTAGGAACAGCAGTCCTTCGACATACTTTCCTCAAATTGTTTTAGGATAAGTGCACGAAATATTTTGAAAATAGGTTTAGCGCAACACTTTCCTTCCTTTAAAAGAACGGGTTGCTATCTGAAATAATAACAAGCCATAGTTTAAGCACGGGTTACAGTCAGAAGTAACTGCAAGCCATAATTTTAGACATGTTTTGGAAAAGAATATTTACACCTCCTGTTCGAACTTCATCTATGGTCCCGTGCCATTATTGAATGACATTTCTAAGACCGTAGATGTTATCGATACCAGAAGACATGTCTTTAGAAAACATATTTTTGGTATTTTTAAATTTTCAGATTTTTATGGGTTTTGTTGGTTTTATATTTTTCTATTTTCTTTTGTTGGTTTTATATTTTTGTATTTTGTTTTTGAAAAGATATATACAAGGATAGAGTAGATGATATAGTTTAAGAAAGATGATGATACGAGTACCGAGATAAGGATATCGAACAGCCCCGTTGTAGAAGATAGAAGTCATCATCTCTTAAACATTCACCACCAAAGCTTCCAAGACTCTTGAATCGAAGAGAGAAATTGAGCCACTTGAAAGTGAGACTTTGGTAGCTTCCCCCCAAACCGAAAATCCTTATGTTGAGCAGATTCGAAGCTCTATTTCAAGCTTGCTTTAGCCAGGTGCACAAAGAAGCACACCATTATCATAAACCCAACTGCTCCTTTTAAGAATAATCACCATGATTCTTCGTTCGAGGCTATATCATCCAATAGAATAACAGCAACGTATCATCCCACATTTAAATAATCTTCTCAAATTTCCTTTCCACTGAAGTCTGAAACGATCCATTCCAAAAGGTGTCAAGAGAACACTTCCCCCGTGTAGTTGAAATGATGCAGTCCGTCTCTTAGTATAATTCTCAAGAACTCTCCCGAATACACTTCATGAGGGGAATGAAGAACACCTTCCCATGTTCACATTTTTCTTCCCTGATGAACGTGTATGAAGCTCAAGAACCCGAAGTACACAAATATCCAAGAACTCTCCCGAATACACATCATACCCGGAGAGAAAATACCTCCTCAATGTTTGTGGTAAACAATGGCTTTCTTCCCTGATGATCGTGTATGAAGCTCAAGGACCCGAAGTACACACATTCCCCAAAGAGAGAATAACCGATAACATTGAAGAAGCAGGCCGAATCACTGATTATCTCTGCGGGTGATAATCTCTGCGGATGTCAACACCGGAATGAGTGATTATATCTCTGAATCACTGATTAAGCCCTCAAGTGAGACAGCTGAGCGCCCCCAATGTACACAGTTCTCTCTCCCCTGATGATTGCGATAACATCGAGATCATCACACACTTGTGTACCTCTTATATCTTCAGAAACTAACTCTTCCATCTCTTCCCCCACATAGTTGGAATAAGAACACTAAACGCCATGATGAGTAAAACCTTGAGATTCTCTGCGGTCATGACAATTGTTTTCCCGGGATATCTTCAATCACTTAGAAGAGTTAAGTTCATCAAGTTTACTCGCTTTATGTTTAGATGTGTGTCTCCTTCCCCCTTTCTGGTTTTGACACTTCAGAATCAGCAACTCTTTGTAAGCCCGTATACTAGAAATCTGTTGAGAAGAACACTTGAACTCTTGTGAGAATCAACTTGCTGAAGAAAGTGAGCAAGTCTAATTGGGGAATAAATTCGACATTTCACTCTCCCCCAATTATTGCTCTCCCCTAAACCGACAATTTGTTTGATAAATGCCCAGAATAAGAAGAAGTCTTTAGATCGTTAAATGCAACTCATCTTTAGTCTTCTAACATGTAGCAGAAAATGTAGAACCGACTGTAGACTTGACCTTCTTCAAGATTGTCCAGTTGGGGATCAAAAGGTTAACATCTTCAACACACCAAAAAGAATCCCAATTAACTTACCTCTTGCAAATCCCCTTAATTAAGATCCCTCCCAATCAAACAAGAACAGAAAGATGTTCATCAAGGAAATCAACAATCAGCCCGCAACGAACACACGAAGTGGTAACACCAAACAAACAATCACATCAAACAAGAACAGAAGGTTGTTCGGAATCATCATGTTGATGTGCACGTGAAGCATTAACCGGAAGCACTATGTCATTAAACTCATCAGTCCGTGAGAAGATGTCAACTAACGACTCTTTTGAAGAAAACTCCATGTAAAGATGACCCGATAAGAAGAAGCTCGGTTCTTACATGAGTTAGAAGCCGTTTGACCATTTATTCTCATATAACACAACATGTAGTGTCATCATACTTCTTCTCCCCCTCAAGAATTGCAGACGAAGTTGCCATTCTTGACTAAATAAGTGAAATCATCCAAATGTTGTCTACTCACACTTCTCCCCTGCAAAATTAGCACATGATGTCGCCATCGTCATTATTGTTGAGCAAGTGGAATAAGAGAACAATCAACGGTAGCCCGGTTCACTTGATAATTGAAGCGCATGGAAATAGTATGAAGCATGTTGATGAGAATGGTCATAATAAGAAGATTTCTCTTCTTTTGAAGATAAAGCGCACTGAAGCGTACACCTTTCTTTTCTTTGAGTACGAGGCTTGAACTGTTGTGTTCAAACGTCATAATCTCTCTCTTTTTAACTCTCTTTGGCAAAACTTGTAATCAACCCCATTATCATTCAGTAGGCTCTTTGTCGTGACAGGTGATGGAGAAAACCTAATATGATGAATTTGACCCTGAAGTAAACTAACCCGAACTCGTGACTTAAACTTGCACATATGTAGCAAAGAGCGGTGCCAAGAATTCATGCCCATTTGAATCTCTAATTACTCTATACTCTTCAACCAACCAACCATCAAGTATAAGACGTACATCACCTCTTGAAAATCCACAATTGAATGTGACACTGAGCACTACAACGTAACTCCTTAAAGTGATAGTTATTTTGTGGTGATACGAGCCCAATTTCCCCTCGTGGTAAAAGAAAAAAGACTCCCAAAAATAACTAGATTTCCAAGTCTTCGTTTTTGGAAAAAGCTAGAAACAAGGATCTCGAAGAATCTTCATCCAACCATCCCCGATACCTTCAGATACTAAGTACACTTGCCCGTGACATTTCACTTCAACCTCAAATAGATAATACTGAATTAACGCCGTTGTCACATCTTCTGGTTAAAAGCTCAAATCTACCCTCCTTTAAAGTTTTAAGTGAACTATGATAATGGTTTTCATCCCGACCATGGTTAGAAGCACATAACCCCATAAAACCATGTAATAACCAAACTGCCATGACGAAAATCCAAACGCACATCTAATTCATGACGTACATCCTTTTATCCCTTCCTCGAAGTAGAAACCGTAGTACCAGCATCAGATAAGATCCAGAAATACACCTTCCTTTTCTCCAGGATGGTCCATCAATACGGGATTTTACAGTTCTATGGTTTAAACCGAGACATAGTTTCTTTCGCGGGATTTTACAAAACCAAGAATAAACCGCAAGATAGACCCGGAAATGCTCATTACTTTTACCAGGATGTTTCCATTGTTACGGGATTTTACAAGTCTATGATTTAAACCGAGAAATAATTTCTTTCGCGGGATTTTACAAAATCAAGACAAAACCGTAAACAATGTCAGCTTGAAAGTGTTAAGACAACTTTGGTTTTGGTGAATATCTGTTTTAGGGGAACATGCATTGGTTCTTCAACGATTCTTCTCCACCATGAACAATTCTATACCCAAGTGTAGACAGCTTCACAAACCATACTAAGTCAAGTAGTATATACTACTTCCCCCTGGAGGTTGACTGTAACACATCAAAGTACACGTTTCTCCCCCATGATGGTTTCGAACTTTCAGAAGCATCATAACGTGTACGACTATTTGCACGACAAGTTCTTGTCATAAGCAAACATCTTGAAAAACAAATCATGACCGACACTGATGATTCTTAGAAAGATTTTGCTTAGACTGTGAAGTATCATTGACATTTTGTGGCGTCGAATATCTCATGGGAATTGCTGAAATTGAACCTCCATTAATTCATTGGCTAATAGTAATGACCACATATGAAGATAACGTCACTTCAATAATACCGTACACAAACCCCGTAGTCATTTTTCACTTTTTCGCTCAAGCCGTGAATTTGTATCCCTCCGTGAAAAATTATACCATACCAAAAATTACCACACTTTAAAAGAAATGTCATCCAAATTTTTGCAAATAGCTAAAAAATTCGGATATCATTATTGATCTATTAATGCATTCAGCTGTCCACCAAAAGGCCCAAATCAAATTATAATCTCACCTCTAATCCAATTATAGCGGCCCAATTCGGATGCAATGACAACACAAGGCCCGATCCATAATCCACAAATCCATTATCCATATTCGGTATAAAACGTTGGTTCATTTCACTTCCCTTGACCTAAACCTAAATATCACTTATAAAAAAAAAACGCCTACCAACTTAAACGTTTTCTTCTCCCAATCTCAAATCAGCCTTCACACATCAAACGCAAATCAGAAACAAAACAAATCTCATTCATCACATCCCCATTAAACGATACGAACAAACACACATCAATACGTCGTTCTTTCTTTTTGATAGCACGAATGAAGAACAAGTAATTGACTCTTCAAGATCATTGAGTGGTCTCGGGTAGGTTTATGTGTTGTATTTTTAAATTGAGTCTTGAACGAACGAAAGAAAAGAGATAACATAATTGTTATAAACTTTTCTTTATATTCGGATAGTAACACTAGTATGGATCTATGATGAAATTCGTTCAATTAAAAAATTGACACGATTTGAGGTCCATTTATTTTTTGATTTCGATTTGAAGTTTGATGATTGGAGTTGTGATGTTGAGGTTTTGACAGTGATTGAATGGCGATGAGTAAGGATAGTTGAAGTCGTGATTGTGATGGGAGTATTTATATTGGATTAGGTTAGGTTCGGATCTGAATGAATGTCTTCTTTTCTTTTCGTTTTCATTACTTTTAAAAAATGGACCGGTGATGTATTGAGACTGAGGTCGAGTCATCTTTTGGTATTTGGTATTGCTCTTGTGGTCATTTTATGATGTCAAGGTAGTTTACGCATAAAACATTCTCCTTCATCTTGATTCTTTAGCATAAGCGTAAAAGTGGTCTTTTAGCTTATGCGTAAACTGGTTTTTCAGCTTATGCGTAAACTGGTCTAGGTCTATAACCTTACGCGTAGCTTGAGCTTATGCGTAAGCATGGTCTTACGCATAAGGCTTATGCGTAAGAACATACGCGTAACATTCCTTACGCATAACTTCACAGTTATGCGTAATATTTCTGAAGAAGAGTTTAAGCGTAAAAGCTTATGCGTAAAGCCTTATGCGTAACAATTTCTACGCATAACTTCACAGTTATGCGTAATATCACTGAAGATGCTCCTTATGCGTAGAAAACTAGGGTTTTGACTCTTTGACTATTTTTCCGGCGAGTTTTTCCGACCACTTTTTCCGTTCATCTTCAAAGATAACCCAGAAAAGCATAAAAAAACTACTCATTTTTGCCCTGTTTGACCACGAAAATGACGCTTTGACCACGAATATTATCACAACTTTTGGACAAAAAGTCAATAAAGATGATATACACAATCTGTTTGGGTCAAAAAAAAATGACACAGATGGTAACAATAATAGGCTAGATGACCTTTTTGTTTTTGACCAAATAGAGGATACAATAACTTGTTAAAAAACTATTCCCACAAAAGATAAAAAAAAAATTCAGATCCGAAAAACAAGGAGAAAAACAATTTTAAACAAGGTTCGAATCCACACAAATCAACAAAAACACAATAACCTTGGCTCTGGTACCATTTGTAGGATCTTACATATATTGTGTTATGATGATTCGGGTGGCCTTGGATGGTGATGATACAAGAAATCCATAGTTTTAGAGAGATGAAGAGATGAGAGGATGAAACTAGAGAGAGAAAGTTAAACAAAATGGAAAGATTAGATTAAGAGTGCCACCCCTTCCAAGGATGGAAGGGGCTTTTATAGTTACAAACTAAACGCCCTCCTGACGGGCTGTGGATCAGGAATACAGTGGGTAAAGACCCGTCCTTCCTCCACGGTGTTACTCTAAACTAAACAACACTAATAAATACGTAAATAACGATATGTCTATGAGCTAACTTATGCTAGATAATAGTTGGGGTGACCGACTCTTCACTATGGATTTTCTGAATCCTAACAGACATTTATTTTAAAACGAAAGGAGTGTTAATAAAGAGATTTTGTTTCCTGATTTAAGTTCATATGCGTAGCTGTGACAAATAACATTTTTAAGGTTAATACTAAAACCTAAACTTGAAAGTTTTACGTTGAACACGTGATTACTTGATTTAACGTATAATCGTTAGGTTATCCCGCGTACAACGTAAAACAACTTTGAACATATACCGACACTAGACTAAGTTTAGTCTACGTCTAAAAAGTAATTTGTGACTCTCATAAGCATGTTTCATAAGTCATTTGCATTTGATTTTATAAGTTGTACGTAAATCACTTAAGTCTTGCATTAAGTCTCACGCATGCATGCAATACCTTACCAATTAACCACTTTTACATTATATACATATATATACATTTTATATTTCAATATTTAAACTTTTCCCTTTGGACTCCCTAAAACCGGCTACAATAAAAAGGCATGCCAACACATGCTTTTAGGTTGATAAACACCATGTATCTTTAACTATGCTATCATAGAAAGTTACCCACATTAAAGACTCCCCCACCCCTTGGTCCTTGCAAAAAAAATGGTTTGCAGCGGGAAAAAATGTTACTGGGTGCTACTCGATTGATACCACAACACAAAGTATAGAACAACAGTTTGACTTGAGAAATCTTATTAATAAAGATTTGTGGTTACATCTTTCAAAATATAATGCGAAAAGTATAGGCCCATAATGATAAAGCGGTCCCAAATATAAGTGTCGAAGTCATTTATGACCATGCCATGCAATTACCTAAGCGCCTCCAAAGTTTAGCTATCGCCTTGATACCTGAAAATATATGCTAAAAGTCAACAAAAAGGTTGGTGAGTTCACAGGTTTTAATACTCCAATTAGTTTCCAAAACAGGAAAATCAATTGGTTGACAAAGTTTTAAAAGGGTCCTTTATGTATGCAGCATGTTCATGCCTTGAATGGTCCACTACTTAAGCCGATTCAGCCGAAATCTTGCCCCTACGCGTAACATGCTCTAACCTAGCATGTAAAGGTGATACTATGCACTCCGGTTAGTGGGAGTGAGGGGATGGCTCTAACCCCTAATAGCGCTATCCATAATATCAACGGCTCGTCCCGTATAGTGGGAGTAAGTTAATAAGTAGTGTTGTTCGAGGGGACTTTCACGATTGTTCTCAAGCGCCAAACATAGCATACATATCAGTTTGCACAAAATAGCAGGGCATAGCTCAGTAAATTAAATCAGTTCAGTAGATCCATAATTTCATAAATGCACAACCAATTTAGTTTTAAGTAATCATAGCACGCTTTCCACCCCAAAACGAGTAAAACAGTAAAATGGGGCTATGAAACTCACAGTAATACGTAATCGTTTAAAGTACTTATGAAAGTAAAAGCAAGTAGTCGAGCATGTATCTCACCCCAAAGTAATTTATAAAACAGTTAAACAAAAGTTGGGGCTATAAACTCACCTTAACGTATAGTGACATAGGTAATGCAAAAAAGAGTATGACAGAATAGTATAAAGAAGTATAGCGCAGTAATACAGAATTGGCATAACCTAATGAATATAAGCTTGTCTCATAATATGACACGCGAATAGTAATCGATGCGTATGGGTTTCAAAAGGTAATATGTGACAACTGGCAATTTAGGGAGTCTATTTTAGGTAACCGCATTACGTTAAACTAAACCGAGTTTTGCCTTTACCACTATTTTCATCGACTATGACTTGATTTTATATCGTTTATTGGTTTTTATGAATTATTTTATTATTGGATGAGTTATCGTGTGAGTTTTAACTCTTTTTGATAGGCACTATTCGATTCGGCACTATAAAAGCCTAAAACGAGAAATAACGTAACTTTTAGACCGTAACTCAAAAATTGGCAAATAAATAGTCAAAACTCGTGGAAAAACTTAAATAAACATAATAGAAAGTCGAATGAACGTCGTGGGACACTCATGGGACAATATATGAGCTTGGGAATGGGTAAACGGGATAGTTTACGAAAAATGACGGCTTCGGCCCCTCCCTCTTTGTATGGCCGGCCACCCCCCCCCCTCCTAAAATAATTTTTATTTTAGTCCCTCATGCCTAAATATAAATACCCCATTCCACCTCATTTTACTACTTTCATTTCTCTCTCTAAAAACACATACACACCACTTTCTCTCTTTAATATTTCTCTCTCTTCCAAATTAATAAAACCCTAACCCTAAAACACCATAGCCACCGCCCACTTCCGGCCATATTCCGGCCACATTCCGGCGAGTGACACTACACCTCCACCACCATTAGATAGATCTCTCTTTCCTCTTTTCATCCATATATAAAACTCTCACAAAAGCCTACATTAACACCTCCAAATCTTGAAAATAAGATTCGTGATTCTAGGGTTTTCATTAAAACTTGTAGATCGGGTTGTAAAAAGGTAAATGGAACATGGGTCAAGCTTGTTTAAGCTTTGATGAGCCACGTATGGCCTTTTTATGGCTCGTACATGGTCGAATTTTTAGGGCTTTTGGGTGAAACATGGGATTAAAACTAATTAACACTTAAATAAACATGTAGCTAGTGTTTTGGTAACATGTGGTGTATCATACTGTTGGGTTTTTGCATTTTAGGTCAAGTTTTATGTTTTTGATTAGGAATAGTTGATGGGTTTGATGTTTAGTTAATGATTGGAGGTTGATTGATTGCGTTTGGATTTTGTAGAAGCCATTTGGATGGTGTTTGGTTGTAGTGATGGGGCGTACAAGCCACCAAACCCACGTATGGGTGTGGTTGGTGGCGTACGTGACCCTCAGGGACCAAGGGTCCGGGTTGAGTTGTCGTGGTAGCTTGTTGGTTGATATTGTTGGTGTTTAGATGAGATGCGTGGAGCCAAAACGCTTCTAGAGCTTGTTTGGTTCACGTGGTCTTAACCATGACCGTGTCATGACCATTAGGGTCATAACATTGGTTTCGGGTATATTTGGTTGGTTGATTGGTTGGCGAGATTGATTTAAGATTGAATTGCGTTACTATGACTTTTATTTGGACTTAATATATAAATTGTCAACTTTGAGCAACGTCGGTGTTACTTTGACTTTTTAGTCAATAGTTGACCCCGACAACGCAGTAACATGGACTTTAGTATAGTTTGGACTATTGATTGATTAAAAGCCGAGAAGTCATGACTCGTGCTTGTGGACTCGAAACGAATAACGATATGAAACTAATATTGAAATTGACGAAATATATATATGAAAATGCTAATAAACTATGAAATATAAATAATAAAAAGGCTTTTATACCAAAAATATCGATAACAAGACTTGTCTTGTTATTTACTATTTTAAATAGAAACTAACGACTAAAATGGAAAGGTTTTCTAATAAGTAAGTAATTAATGTTTCGAGTGCACGTTTATCGAAATATGTCAATTATGGGCATTTAATACTAGTTTCAAGTATTTATTTACTTACGTTGTGTGCATGGGTTACGGATGACCTAACATTAATAACGTCGATCCACGTGGGTAGTAGACTTATTAGGTTGACGAATCTAATAAGAGCCCACTAAGTACGTAGGATAACGTTATTAATGGGTGAATTATCCTTATGACTCGTTAGGATGCGACCGGTTTATAGGATAATAAGCAACACGAATAAATAATTGAGTTTATCTAGTTGACGAATTCGATAAGGTCTACTATTTATTCCGAAACTTATTTGACTATGGAGCTTATCGCTTAGATGTCTCATCGTGTTGCATTGAGTCACATATTGGTTGTTTGATTGCATTCATGGCATCATATTGAGTCGATACACCCACATGAGGATACCAAACACTAGGACTAAACGGTGAAACAAGATATTTTTGGAGATAAAGAAAAGGAATACATTGGGGTAGATAACGTTGACTTTGGGAAATATATATTAAAATGAGTTTACATTAATAGGTTGTGCCGAGTCGATAGTTGTTGTGCCGTGATTAGTTGTTATCTTCTGCTAGTGTTTATTTGTGCGTTGCTTGCTTGAGGTGAGTTTCATAGCCCCACTTTTATCTATGTTTTTAACTAAATTGGGGTGAGAATCATGCTACTATTTTTGGACCTTATAAACTATTTTGATTTGCTTATGTGCTTGACTGATTAGATAGATATGTGGTAGTTGTTGCCTTAGTCTAGGGTAGCAATCCTAATTGCTATAACACTTGCCTAGCAAAGTATAGACTTCTACTTCGACCTAGTCCAGGGTTAGCAATCGTTATAGACTTTGCTACAACTGTGCTGGCTAGTGTCGCTAGGGGCCCAGTATGATATCGGATATGATATTTGTTTATGATTGATGTGTATGTATCTTAGGTCTCGCATAGCAAATTAACTCCTACAGGTCCACTACTTTACTTGAATTTAAACATATGAACTCACCAGCGTTAGCTGACCTTTTAGCATGCTTTCTCAGGTATTTAAGTAATGTTTGGAGTGCTTGTTCGGTGGAAGCTTGGCAAGGAGGCATGGTCAAGGATCATAATCGACTCTGATAATTTATGGGGACCTATTTTATTAAATCATGTTTGGGCCTAATATTTACACTTTGGGATTAATGTTTTGAATATTTAAATTTGGGATTTGTTTTGAATGTTAAATGACTATCTTGTTTGCTATACTTGTGTGAGATACCAATCCAATTGTAACGCCCCGAAAACTTGATTAAGTCTTCCGCTGTACCGAGATTTGGGGGTGTTACCGATTGGTATCAGAGCCAGGTTATAGAGAACTAGGTATTTAATAAAACCTAAACTATAACCACTTTTTAAGAAAAATTGATCCTCGACCGACGCATGCCCGCCTGCCAAACCGAAGCTTCTTATTTGATTATGGTATGAACTACGATTTGATTTATGAGATATTATGAATTGTGAATTGTTTATTGAGATGTTATGTTTTGATATATGATTATTGATGTTGGGTAAATGTGATTCGATTGTCGAGATATTATGGATTTGAATTTGATTATTGATATGTTATGATTTTGGGATTTTGAGCTTGATTATATGATTGATTTGATCTGGGATTATGTGATAGAACTAAACTTACGTGTTTTATTTAAAGGCATATTTTGAGTAATGCGGTACCTCTATTTTAAAGCTTTCATTATGTGATATATGTTTTGGTTGAGTTGATGCGCTTATTAGAACCCGTTGTTTTCGAACACTTATACCTACCATATGCCATTGTCACAGACTATGCCTTCACTAGCTTTTGATATGTCTGAGGATGTCCTTGCTGCTGCTAGTTCCCCAACATTGACTCTCATGACTGTTGCGCAGGGTGATCCCTATGTGATTACCCGTCACTCTAGTTCATCATCATCATCAGATCGCCCTAGCTCATCTAGGCAGCTCACTTTACATCAGGTCTTAGCATGAGCCCAGACTCCTAGACTTGCTCGTAGTACTGCCCGCATGTCCATGCGACCACCATCATCACCTATTCACCTATCATCTCACTCTCTTTTGTCATCACCACCAGCATTACCATGTCTTAGAAGACCTAGATCCCCTACTGTACCACCTCAAGATTCACCCGCACAGAGACTCCGACTCATGGACTCTCCCTCTGAGGATGAGGGCGAGGAGGAGCATGAGATCGAGGAGGAGCATGAGATTGAGGAGCAGTATGTAGATGAGGATGAGGATCCTCAGGAGGTGGATGATGAGGATATCCCAAAAGGGGGTACTCCTCCATTGTAGAGTCCTGCGCATTCTGCGCATTCTCCAGGACCAGGCTCTCCTTTACCTTTTCCTGAGCCTGATTCTTCTGGGCAGCCTTTTGATTTTGGTTCACCTCTACATTCACCTGAGATAGGTAGCCCATTAGGATCTGAGATACCATCGTAGATTGCTTCAGAGCCCGAGGAGTATCGGGAGACGGGTCTGATGTGGGAGAGGATTACATCGCAGGGTATTAGGCTTAGTAGGTTGACAGATCGGTTGGTTGGAGTATATAGGGCTAGTATAGAGGATTTGAGAGCTGATATGGGTGATGTAGTCAGGAGGACTACGATCTTGAGAGAGGGTATGTCGGAGCTCCAGGAGCAGGTTGGGGACCTGCTGAGAGGGTTCGCGACAGCCCGAGATGCTGACAGAGCGATATGGCGCAGGATTAGTGAGTTGGAGAGAGAGGTCGTAGATCTGAAGAGTGATCACGACGCTCGGCGTGTTGATCTTGCATCTCTATGGAGAGAGGTTGACGATGTTAGGAGATCTCTATGGAGAGAGGTGATCATGGCTAGATGGTGTTAGATTCATGGCTTTGTATCATCTTGAAACTGAGTAGTCTCTAGTTCGAGATGTAGATCTATCCTAGTTATCTTATTAGTATCGTTGTTAGGATCGTTTTTGATTTCTCCGTATCCTTTCATGTATTCCACTTTGAAACCTATGAGTTATGGTTATTGGAACGTGCATCCTTTGGTTACGATTCGGTCTCTGATTGTTTTGTTATGGTATAACATTATCCTTGTTGACCTTGATTATGTATTCGAGCGTTATTTGGTGATCCTTGGAACCCAACTCGGTCTTTTAGAGCGTGAATTGTGAACTTATGAAACTGTTATTCTTGCCTTCAGAATGATGGCACCAAGACGAAACCCGCCTAGGACTAACCGAGCAGCCCCTGTTGTTGATGTTGCTCCTGTCCGTCGAGGTCGTCGTCCGACCCCGACCACTCCACCTGTTGAGAACCTAAACACTGATAACCCAGCTGTAAAGAACCCGAATGTGAACGACCATGCTGAGAATGGTCCTGTTCCACAAAACCCTCCACCTTTGAACCCATCCCACATTGACCAGCTTGTGACGCAGCGTGTAGCTGAACTACTAGCTGAGACTAATCTCTCTAACACCTCTGGTGGAACCCCACTGCTTAGTCGGACCCGAGGTTGTACCTACAAAGAGTTTCGATTTTGTGGTCCCATCGAGTTCGGAGGAACCGAGAGAGTGGTTTACCTAACAAGGTGGATGGAGAAAACTGAGTCTGTGTTTACTGTTAGCAACTCTGAAGAGGATTGTAAGGTTAAGTATGCAACATTTACCTTGAAGGACGAAGCGTTGACCTGGTGGAACAACTATCACAGATCCGTAGGAAGTGATGTAGCCTATAGCATGACTTAGACCCAGTTTAAGGCTCTCTTGATCAAGACTTACTGTCCTAGGAATGAAGTTAAGAAGCTAAAGATTGAGTTCTGGAACCATAAGGTTAAGGGTACCGACATGACGACTTACAATCGTCGTTTCCAAGAGTTGTCGCTGCTTTACCCTGATATGGTTCGCACTGAAGCCCTTAAGATTGAGAGGTATACTGATGGATTGCCTTTAGCTACTTGAAATGATGTCATCGCTGCGAAGCCAGTTAATTTGCATGAGGCAATTACTGTGGCTCAGAGTTTGATGGATTCTTACGTAATGGAAGTAGGAGACAAGGGTAAGAGTGATAGGAGTGATAAGAGGAAGATGAATGAAGTTGTTAAATAGAATGGCAATAAATGGCAAGAGACAGCCAGGGTGTTCGCCATAAGAAATGGAGAGAATAAGGGATATGAAGGTAGCAAGCCCTTGTGTGGTCGTTGCAATCGACACCACCATGGGTAGGACACATGGCCAAGGACTGTAGGTCCCGACCACTTGCTGCAGCTCAAACTGCACAAGGAGCGGACTGGAAGGCCACTATCACCTATTTTGGATGTGGAAAGAAAGGGCACTACAAGAATGAGTGCCGAGAGCCGTGGATGAGAGGAAATCCTGGTAATGGAGGAGGATTTGTTAACCGAGGTGTGGGAAGTAATGGCTTAAACCCTGTAAAGCATGAGGTTGTAGAGAACCAGGGAAATCAGAGTGCTAGGAATCAGCAGAGAGACATGGGAACAGCGCGTGTGTATGCTATAGGGAAGGAAGCTGGTGAGGACCATAACGTAGTTACAGGTACGTTCCTTCTAAATAATCGCTATGCTTCCATACTGTTTGATACTGGTGCCGATATGAGTTTCGTATCCACCAACTTTATGCCATTACTAGGAATCTCCCAAACACCCCTAGGATTCAGTTACGATGCGGAATTAGTTAATGGGAATAGGGAGAAGATAGACACCGTAGTCCGAGGTTGTACCTTGAGTTTCCTAGACCACCCGTTTAACATAGACCTATTGCCAGTTACCTTGGGAAGTTTTGACGTCATCATCGGAATGGATTGGTTGCCGAAGAACGGTGCACACATCATCTACGCCGAGAAGATCGTGCATGTACCGTATGGCGGAAAATTTATGAGCATACAAGGTGATCGGAGCGATTGTGAAAGTCCTTCTCGGTTGAGCATCATCTCTTGTATTAAGGCCCAAAAGTACATCGATAGAGGAGGTTGTGTTTTCTTGGCTCAAATTTCTGAAAAGAAAAGCGAGGAAAAGAGTGAAAGACACCTTAATGATGTACCCGTCGTTAGAGAGTTTCTAGATGTGTTTCATGACTATTTTCCAGGGATTCCACCTGTCCGACAAGTGGAATTCCAAATAGAGTTGATACCCGGTGTTGCACCCGTAGCCCGGGCACCCTATTGACTTGCTCCAAGAGATTGGAGGAACTGTCCAAACAGTTGTCAAAGAAGGGATTCATTCGACCAAGTTCGTCACCATGGGGAGCACCGGTGTTGTTTGTGAAGAAGAAGGATGGATCGTTTCGAATGTGTATTGACTACATGGAGTTGAATAAGTTGACTGTGAAGAATCGATATAAGTTACCTAGAATAGATGACCTATTTGACCAACTCCAAGGAGCTAGTGTCTTTTCCAAGATCGACTTACGATCAGGTTATCACCAGCTTAGAGTTCGAGAGGAGGATATCCCTAAGACGGCGTTTAGGACTCGTTATGGGCACTACGAATTCCAAGTGATGTCGTTTGGTTTGACCAACGCGCCAGCGGTATTCATGGATCTCATGAACCGAGTATGTAAGCCATATATGGATAAGTTTGTGATAGTATTCATAGACGACATCTTGATATACTCCAGGAGTAGAGAGGAGCACGAAGAGCATTTGAGGCTCATTTTAGAATTGTTGCGAGAAGAAAAGTTGTATGCCAAATTCTCTAAGTGTGAATTTTGGATTCCGTCCGTGCAATTCTTAGGTCACGTGATAGATAGTCGAGGAGTTCATGTTGACCCAGCTAAGATTGAGGCCATTAAGGAATGGGCAGCCCCTAAGAACCCATCAGAAGTTCGCCAGTTTCTAGGTTTAGCAGGCTATTACTGGAGGTTCATTGAGGGATTCTCCAAAATAGCTAATTCGCTGACCAAACTGACGCAGAAGGACGTTAAGTATGAATGGGGAGAAAAGGAAGAAGAAGCATTCCAACTTCTGAAGGAGAGGTTGTGTAGTGCGCCCATCCTAGCTTTGCCTGAAGGAAGCGAAGACTTTGTCGTGTACTGCGACGCTTCGCATAAAGGCTTAGGTGTTGTTTTAATGCAACAGGAGAAGGTGATTGCTTATGCATCCCGACAACTTAAGAAGCATGAGAAAAACTACACCACCCATGACCCTGAGTTAGGTGTTGTAGTGTTTGCTCTTAGAATCTGGAGACATTATCTGTATGGAACCAAGTGTGTAGTGTTTACCGACCATAAGAGCTTGAAGCATATCTTAGATCAGAAGGAACTGAATATGAGACACCGTCGTTGGTTAGAGTTGCTCAGTGATTATGACTGTGAGATTCGTTATCATCCTGGTAAGACTAATGTTGTTGCTGATGCACTTAGTCGTAAGGAGAACATTCCACCATTACTCGTTCGATCCCTAGGAATGACCATTATTTCGCCTCTACCATCTCAAATCTTAGCCGCCCAAGCTGCGGCATTGACGGAAGAGAACCGTCCTTATGAGAATCTGCATGGAATGGTAGAAAGTGAAAACGGCTTCTTGAAGCGTTCCGACGGAACCTTATGCTTCAAAGACAAAAGCTGGATACCATTTCATGGTGGAATCCGTGAGTTGATTATGCACGAGTCGCATAAGTCAAAATGGGAGCGAATCACCATGGACTTTATCACCAAATTACCGAGAACAGCTAGCGGCAATGACGCTATCTGGGTAATCGTTGATCATTTGACTAAGTCTGCTCACTTCTTAGCCATTAGCGAGGTCGATAGTCTCGACAAGCTCGCTCGACTGTACATTAAGGAGATACTATCGCGTCATGGAGTACCGATATCTATCATTTCCGACCGAGATAGCCGTTTTACATCTCATTTGGAGATCCTTACAGTCAGTGTTAGGAACAAACCTGGATATGAGCACTGCATATCATCCTCAAACCGATGGTCAGAGCGAGAGAACCATTCAGACCTTAGAGGATATGCTTAGAGCCTGTGTCATTGATTTCGGCAAAGGCTGGGAGAGACATCTCCCTTTGGCCGAATTCTCCTACAACAATAGTTATCATGCTAGCATTAAGGCCGCTCCATTTGAAGTACTGTATGGCCGAAAATGTCGTTCTCCTGTTTGTTGGGCTGAAGTTGGCGAAAGTCAACTTACCGGTCCCGAACTTATCCTAGAAACTACTGAGAAGATAGTTCAGATTCGTAACCGTTTGCAAACCGCTCGAGATAGACAAAAGAGTTATGCCGATAGAAGACGTAAACCTTTAGAATTTCAGGTTGGAGATCGTGTTATGTTAAAGGTTTCTCCTTGGAAAGGAGTGATTCATTTTGGAAAGTGTGGAAAACTCAATCCCCGATATATTGGTCCCTTTCCAATCCTGGAAAGAATCGGACCAGTAGCTTACCGCCTTGAGCTACCATCGGAATTGAGCAGTGTACACAATGTCTTTCATGTTAGTAATCTTAAGAAGTGTCTTTCGGAGGAAAACGTAGTTGTGCCTTTAAGAGATATCCGTATTGATGAGAAATTGAATTTCGTCGAGGAACCGATTGAGATCATGGATCGTGAGATTAAACGGCTGAAGCATAGCCGTATTCCAATTATCAAAGTTCGTTGGAACTCCCGACATGGACCGGAGTTCACTTGGGAACGTGAGGACGTATTCCGTAAGAAGTATCCTAAACTCTTCATGACATCAAGCAACTCGGAGTGAAACCCCGGTTCGGGTTTCTTCTGAGGCTGGGAGGCTGTGACAACTGGTAATTTAGGGAGTCTATTTTAGGTAACCGCGTTACGTTAAACTAAACCGAGTTTTGCCTTTACCACTATTTTCATCGAACATGACTTAATTTTATATCGTTTATTGGTTTTTATGAATTATTTTATTATTGGATGAGTTATCGTGTGAGTTTTAACTCTTTTTTATAGGCACTATTCGATTCGGCACTATAAAAGCCTAAAACGAGAAATAACGTAACTTTTAGACCGTAACTCGAAAATTGGCAAATAAATAGTCAAAACTCGTGGAAAAACTTAAATAAACATAATAGAAAGTCGAATGAACGTCGTGAGACACTCGTGGGACAATATATGAGCTCGGGAATGGGTAAACGGGATAGTTTATGAAAAATGACGGCTTCGGCCCCTCCTTTTTTGTATGGCCGGCCACCCCCCCTCCTAAAATAATTTTTATTTTAGTCCCTCATGCCTAAATATAAATACCCCATTCCACCTCATTTTACTACTTTCATTTCTCTCTCTAAAAACACCTACACACCACTTTCTCTCTCTAATATTTCTCTCTCTTCCAAATTAATAAAACCCTAACCCTAAAACACCATAGCCGTCGCCCACTTCTGGCCATACTCCGGCCACATTCCGGCGAGTGACACTACACCTCCACCACCATTAGATAGATCTATCTTTCCTCTTTTCATCCATATATAAAACTCTCACAAAAGCCTACATTAACACCTCCAAATCTTGAAAATAAGATTCGTGATTCTAGGGTTTTCATTAAAACTTGTAGATCGGGTTGTAAAAAGGTAAATGGAACATGGGTCAAGCTTGTTTAAGCTTTGATGAGCCACGTATGGCCTTTTTATGGCTCGTACATGGTCAAATTTTTAGGGCTTTTGGGTGAAACATGGATTAAAACTAATTAACACTTAAATAAACATGTAGCTAGTGTTTTGGTAACATGTGGTGTATCATATTGTTGGGTTTTTGCATTTTAGGTCAAGTTTTATGTTTTTGATTAGGAATAGTTGGTGGGTTTGATGTTTGGTTAATGATTGGAGGTTGATTGATTATGTTTGGATGTTTTGGAAGCCATTTGGATGGTGTTTGGTTGTGGTGATGGGGCGTACAAGCCACCAAACCCACGTATGGGTGTGGTTGGTGGCGTACGTGACCCTCAAGGACCAAGGGTCCGGGTCGAGTTGTCGTGGTAGCTTGTTGGTTGATATTGTTGGTGTTTGGATGAGACGCGTGGAGCCGAAAAGCTTCTAGAGCTTGTTTGGTTCACGTGGTCTTAACCGTGACTGTGTCATGACCATTAGGGTCATAACATTGGTTTCGGGTATATTTGGTTGGTTGATTGGTTGGCGAGATTGATTTGGGTTGATTTGAGATTGAATTGCGTTACTATGACTTTTATTTGGACTTAATATATAAATTGTCAACTTTGAGCAACGTCGGTGTTACTTTGACTTTTTAGTCAATAGTTGACCCCGACAACGCCGTAACATGGACTTTAGTATAGTTTGGACTATTGATTGATTAAAAGCCGAGAAGTCATGACTCGTGCTTGTGGACTCGAAACGAATAACGCTATGAAACTAATATTGAAATTGACGAAATATATATATGAAAATGCTAATAAACTATGAAACATAATTAATAAAAAGGCTTTTATACCAAAAATATCGGTAAAAAGACTTGTCTTGTTATTTACTATTTTAAATAGAAACTAACGATTAAAATAGAAAGATTTTCTAATAAGTAAGTAATTAATGTTTCGAGTGCACGTTTATCGAAATATGCCAATTATGGTCATTTAATACCAGTTTCAAGTATTTATTTACTTACGTTGTGTGCATGGGTTACTGATGACCTAACATTAATAGCGTCGATCCACGTGGGTAGTGGACTTATTAGGTTGACGAATCTAATAAGAGTCCACTAGGTAAGTAGGATAACATTATTAATGGGTGAATTATCCTTATGACTCGTTAGGATGTGACCGGTTTATGGGATAATAAGCGACACGAATAAATAATTGAGTTTATCGAGTTGACGAATTCGATAAGGTCTACTATTTATTCTGAAACTTATTTGACTACGGAGCTTATCGCTTAGATGTCTCATCGTGTTGCATTGAGTCACATATTGGTTGTTTGAGTGCATTCATGGCATCATATTGAGTCGATACACCCACATGAGGATACTAAACACTAGGACTAAACGGTGAAACAAGACATTTTTGGAGATAAAGAAAAAGAATACATTGGGGTAGATAACGTTGATTTTGGGAAATATATATTAAAATTAGTTTACATTAATAGGTTGTGTCGAGTCGATAGTTGCTGTGCCGTGATTAGCTGTTATCTTCTGCTAGTGTTTATTTGTGCGTTGCTTGCTTGAGGTGAGTTTCATAGCCCCACTTTTATCTATGTTTTTAACTAAATTGGGGTGAGAATCATGCTTCTATTTTAGGACCTTATAAACTATTTTGATTTGCTTATGTGCTTGACTGATTAGATAGAAATGTGGTAGTTGTTGCCTTAGTCTAGGGTAGCAATCCTAATTTCTATAACACTTGCCTAGCTAAGTATAGACTTCTACTTCGACCTAGTCCATGGTTCGCAATCGTTCTAGACTTTGCTACAACTGTGCTGGCTAGTGTCGCTAGGGGCCCAATATGATATCGGATATGATATTTGTTTATGATTGATGTGTATCTATCTTAGGTCTCGCATAGCAAATTAACTCCTACAAGTCAACTACTTTACTTGAATTTAAACCTATGAACTCACCAGCGTTAGCTGACCTTTTAGCATGCTTTCTCAGGTATTTAAGTGATGTTTGGAGTGCGTGTTCGGTGAAAGTTTGGCAAGGAGGCATGGTCAAGGATTATAATCGACTCTGATAATTTATGGGGACCTATTTTATTAAATCATGTTTGGGCCTAATATTTACACTTTGGGATTAATGTTTTGAATATTTAAATTTGGTATTGGTTTTGAATGTTAAATGACTATCTTATTTGCTATACTTGTGTGAGACACCAATCCAATTGTAACGCCCCAAAAACTTGATTAAGTCTTCCGCTATATCGAGATTTGGGGGTGTTACATAATACGTTTTAGTTTTTGTGGAAGGTTCGTATCAATGTTTTTAAAATATTTAATTTCATCATTCGTGTGGTGGCTTGAAGATCTAGACTCGACAACACACATCAAAGTTTAAAATGTATAACCTATGAGCATAAGAAATAAACAGGTAAGGATCAAGTAAGCAAATAAGCAAAAGATAAGTAAACGATTAAGCTTGGGCATTTATCCAGTAACCCCAAATAGTTTGCTAAGAAATGTATGTTTTATAAATGAAACATATGTTTTAATATATATATATATATATATATATATATATATATATATATATATATATATATATATATTAAGTAGCAAGGTTTTATGTTTAATAGAACCTATAATTTTCGTCTTATTATTAGGTTTTATAGTTAAATAATAGTCCATTAAGAAAAAGTTCATTATTGTTCGATATCTTAAGTCCATCATCAGTCTAATATGTCAAAATGATGTCCTATATGAGTCAAATCGTCCATAAAAATTATCAATCTGGTATATGTCCAAAGTTAGTTCAATGCGAGTCCAATGTCCGACATGTATATATATATATATATATATATATATATATAGTCCATTATGTACTATGTGTCCAACATATATATTTAGTTCGTTAACAAGTCTTAGGTCCAATAAGGTTTTATAACCATGTTTAGCCCAAACGTCAACCACATATAACCCAATATACTTGAATCAATATCAGTATGCACAAAAATAAATTTATAAGCAAGATAAGCAATTCTTCATAATAATTTGTACATAAATAAGCACATATCGACACATAAGCTTGAAAACAATCATGTCCTAGTGGTTTTGTTTATAGGCAGACAACAAACAAGCACCCATTGCGGGTGTCTTGCTTCCACCGAGAACAAACCAAACAACCCTTTGGTTGTTTTTGGTTTGTGAGTACCTCAAACACGACAAATACAAACACACCCTTGAGGGTTGTGGTCGATCCAGGAGAAAACTAAACCAAGCGATCCCTCTTGGGTCATGGTTTCCAACCGACCCCGAAGCCAAAACAAATAAGCCACAGGCTCAAATAAGTTTAAATAAATGAGACCAAACAAGCTAAACGTACCCTATACGGGTTGTGGTGTCAGCTAAACAAACCAAACGCACTCATGGTGGGCTCGCGTTGATGGTTAAGACAACCAAACACACCCTTGTGGAGTGGGTTGTGACACGCAAAGAAAACCAAACACCCTCTCTGGGTGATTTCTAGCCGAGAACTAAGTACATACAAACACCCTTGTCGTGTTTCTTTTAAACCAACTGAACAAACAACCTCTCGGTTGTTGTTGTTTAGACCGAAGATAAACAAACCCTTGCGGGTGGCTATGACACAAAACAAATCAAGCGCTCCCTTAGTTGGGTTGTCGTGGAACCGAGACTCAAACCAAACACGCCCTTACGGCTGAAATAAGAAAAGCCAAATGCCCATTTTTATTTTGTGGGTTGTTGCGCTTGGATATAAAACAAGGAAACCAACAGCACCCTTGCGAGTTGTTGGGGTCCGACACTTACAAACAAACCAAGCACACCCTATGGTGGGCTCGGTGTGAGCCGCAACAACAAAACCCAAACGCACCCTACATGGGTTGCGACTGCAACACGCACCAAACCAAATAAATACCCACTACTTGTGTGTCTCGCTAACCGTACCAACAACACATAACTTTAAGGATTGTGGTCGAACCAAAAGTGAACCAAACACCCCCTCGATGTGGCAGGACCGAGACACCAATAGCACACCCACGTAGGTGTTTCTTTGAACCCACAACCAAAACAACACCAAACGAAAACAAAAAAACACACCCTCTTGTAAACCTTGTACTTACCGAGAGCAAGAAATCACCAAAAATAATATAACAAATTCAAAATAAGCTACAAGCTTATAATAACCTAAATAAGTAAAAACGTAAAATGATAAATAAGAAGAAGCATAACCACATCGAGACCCAACTGGGTCGACTAAAACCCTAAACGGGTTATTGACCCGACCCGCATCCAAAATAACAATCCTAAACACCACTCTAATGATTGACACCACACGAATCTGATTGGAAACATGTTTTTAATCCGCTTTTTATTTCCACGAAAAGTTGTATAATCGGTTTAAATATACGAATTTTTAAGTAACGAAATAACAAGATGGATTTAGGTGTAGATATACCACAAGGATCGAGTGAGATGGAGGGTACAAGATGATGAACGTGGCGATTGTTGGTGGTCCGATGGTGGTGATGTTGTGGCTGTTGTTGTCGTTCACCAAACAGAGGAGGGAGATGATGTATTTGCTTCTTTAAGAGAGAGTGGGATAATTGTTATATCTTTTTCTTTCTTTTTTTTTTGATTAAAAGAGGAGAAAACAAATATATAATTTGTTGGTGTCGGTTTGGACTAAGAAGGAAAGTCAAATTGGATTTTGATTTGTCATAGATATTTAGCTAACTTAATGTTTAAGTATTGGGGTATATTGGGTCTAGTTTGATCCCGGTAATTACTAATGTTAGGTTTTTAAGTCACGAAACTTAAACCAGGTAAAGCAAAAGTATAAATCTTATTAAAATGTTAAAATTTTATCAATATACTTTTCATTAGTATATTTAAAGGTGTGATAAGTTTAATGGAATGCGTTTATGTTGTTAAAAACTAATAACGTAAGTTTGAGTACGCGTTGTATGAAATTTTCACGTTTTACGAGTATTGCATTTACGTTATGGGAAAAGTCAAACAGTCAAAAGTTACCTTTAAAAGTCAAAGGGGTAAAATAGTCATTTAACCATATGAAAATAATTCCGGGTTGTTACAGTCTCTACCCCTATGGGAACTTCGTCCTAAAGTTCAGTGAGTGTTATCTGATGACGGTGTGTTTGAGTTCATTTTCACGTTCCCATGTGAATTCAGGAACTCTTCTCGAGTTCCATTGAACTTTGACAATAGAAATGCGACTTGCCTAAGTTGTTTGATTTCTCAGTAGGTTCTCTGATAGAGTTCAGACGTTCATCAATCTGGATCTCTTCTAGAGAAATAATGAGTGCCTCATCAGTATGACACTTCTTCAGATTGTACAACTGAATGACGTCGTATACACTGCTAAATTCGGGTGGTAGCTCGAGTCTGTAAGCTATCGATCCAATTCTAATGAAGATTTTGAAAGGTCTGATGTTGAGACATATGGGAAAAAGTGGGTATGGTGCAATGAATTTTGATCTCACGCTCCCAGGTAAAATCAAAAACTCTTTTAAAGTTTTTATTAGTGATCAAAAGTTCTGATTAATTTTAAGATTCAAGCTTGTATATTTTAAGGGATAATATAAAATATAGATGATTGGAGGACTAATGCAATTGGAGGGAAGGCACCGTAGACGTGAATGTTGTACCAGAGATTAAAGGCTGCTCTTACATAGATTTCATGAGCGGCAAGGTCAGAAATTTCAAAATTATGAAAGGAGTGGTTGGTTTGACTCGTTGGTTTGAAAGAACAATGTTCTTCTGGGTGATGCTGCGGTGAAGACTGCAAAGTCAAATAATGCCATAAGCATACTTCTAGGTGATGCTTGGTCAGGATGGAATGTTGTTGCACAATCTATTAGTATTGAGAATGCTTACAAAATTGCTTGGGCAAAGTTGAAGAAGTTATTGATCAAGAATTATTTCCCTCAGAATGAGGTGCAAGAAATGAAGGTGATTTTGGAACCTTGTTGTCAAAGATATTAATATCACGACTTATATCCGTTATTTTCAAGAGTTGGTAGTATTGTGAGTTGTAAGTTATACAAGTATCTTTGTCTGAGATGGATAGTTGGGTAAGATGTTTGTGACCTTGAAAGGATTATATTTTAGTAAGATAGGTTTCCAGACGTGATGTAACAAGACGATTTCGCAAAAGTCGATGTTTTGATGTTTCTTAGCATAAGAAAGTTTGATAATGTTTGACCAGAAATTTCTAATTCGTAAGAACAAGTATCTTCAAAAAAATGTCATCACAAGTTTTATCGTTGATGCAAATGAAATTTTAAAGGAAGGTCCTTGAAGGTGAAAGCGTCATAGAAGAAAATGTAGTTGAGTATGTATTTCTCCATAAGTTTTAGACGATTAAGGTTATATTCCAGTTGTTAAAGTTATGCTCGTTTGTAGTTTACCCTATAAAGACTAGCATGGTGTCACCGTCCTCTCGAATTTGGACGGTATAAAAATAAAGAGTCTCGACTTGTTAAAATTTCATGAAAGAACTTGAATGATTGTAGAGAAAGTTGTTGAACTTCAGCTTTTGTGATGAAAACTTGTTAAACAAGGTTTAAATGGCCACATGGACTCGGTTCCAAGTTGAAGGTTTACATGTCCACTATGAGTTCAAATGTTACTTCTTAAATTCAAATAATTCTAACACCTCAGCTTTTGTAGATAATGAATCAGTTGGTTCCTTAGCAATTTCCCATTAAATATTTATTATTTATTGTTACTTAACAAAGAGTTTGATCTACTCCAAAGATTTGGTTCAATTACAAAAGAAGATATTGGTTATCCTTTAAAGCTTTTCAAATGAGTAGTTAGTTTATAAGGTGATTGCAGTATAGTTTATGAAACAGTCTGGAAAACCATTTATTGGGTAATGAGGAAGATATTTTATTATTTGCAAATTAGTGGTAATTCATAGTTTGTGATTTAGTATCGAATCAACAACTTGGTAATGTGATTTTTTTAAAACAACTTATAGGATAATAGAAAACGATTTATTATTTATGGAATAGTAGTGAAATCGTAGTTAAATTTTGTGATGTTTTGGTAAGACAACAAATCAGGTTATAACATAACTCGTGAAATGATTTGTAAATAATTCATAGAGTAGATAAGAAAACAATCTATTAATTGCCAAATAGTAGGAATATTTGTAGTTCATTTTGTGATTCAGTGGCAAAACTTGTTCATAAGGTTGTGGTAAACTTGTAGGGTAATTGTAACTTAGTTTACAAAATGTTAGCAAAAGTATTTGTTGTCTAATGAAATAGAAGCACAGTAGTGCATCAGTTTATTACAATATAGTAGTCCGTGAAGTGATTTATACAAAAAGTTTGTAAGACAATTTGAGAAAGACTCATTGTTTATAAAATACCGGTACGGTCATTTTTTTTAGAGTAATGAAGTAGTACAACATTTGGTAGATTGACCGCGAAATGGTTGACAAGTTGATTGATTACAGTTTGTGCATTAGAAAACGACACGGTTTACTATTTTATAAGGGGGTGTAGTTGAGCAAACCGTTGGTATTCACTAGGGATAAGTAGATGATTAGGTATATGTTCCCATAAATAGTAGCTCGAGTTACAAGTTAACTAGTGGTATGTTTCTAGATTGTTAAAATTTTAGTAGTTCGCTTGTTATTTATGTTCAACGAGGGTTTCCCTTCGTAGATGTCGTGATGTGTCGTTCCTAGAACGGCAAGGGATGTAATCTGACTCATCAATTGAGTACGAGTTTTTGGATAGAGGAGACACTATTATAGCAGTGAGTGATGAGGCAATCTCGATCTCAACGTATGAGAAAATGATAACGGGACGGGATGGAGATGACATGGTGTTGCAATGACCTAGTATTAGTGATTTAATATATCATAAGTAATGTTTAAATAGTTATGCATCATTTATGTTGGGTATAGAATCTATGTTAAAGGCAGAGGTTAGCAAGTTCAGGGTACAACTCCGGAGGGGAGAGTTAATTACTACTAGCAATCAGTCGATTGGCTCAGTACTTAACGAAGAAGGGTACAACGTTCGAGTTCAAAGTAATATTTTCAAAAGAAATCCGACTATAAGTAGCGATCATGTCAAGCTCCAAATACGAGTAAACGTCAATAGTTCCCAATGGGTACAATAGAGGATCACACATCGATTGAGTGTAAGGTACCTATCTATTGGATAGCATCGATAGAACAACATCAGCAGAATATCATCAATAAAACAACAAAGTAGGTTAATATGGATAAAGCGGCATCAATAAAACATCGTTGATAGAACGAAATCGATAGGAATACATCAATGGAGCATAAGGTACAACACCAATAGTGCGTAAGGTACTACATCAATAAGGCGTAAGGTACAACCTTAATCAAGTATTGTCGATGAAACAACGTCGATAGAACATTATCGATTCAGAAAATTAACAACATTGACTGGGTAATGTCGATTGAATAATATCGAGTGAACGACATCGATTTGGAAAAATAAACAACAATCGTTCCAAGATAAGGCTTGGGGTAGGGGGTCCGTAACAAAACCACAATCAAGGCAAGGCTAAAACAAAGTAGCAAATCCAAATCCGCAACGAGACCCAAAATCTCAATACCAAATAATCCAAAATCAAACATAGTCAAAATTAATTCCAAAACACTCAAATAAGTTCAATAAACTTATTACGATATCAAACGTGTCGAAATACGCAACTCGAATTCAAATGGTGGCCAATCAGTTTTAACTCGACCCAACGTAAAGCATGATTAGACATTTTCATTAATTCTAAAAGTGATTCATAGTCGTAACATAACCAGGCGGCGATGAAAGGCATTTCCTAAAAGAGGAAAAATATCGCGATGAACAAGTATTGTGATGTCAGTGTGTTGTGTGTAGGGGTAAAATTTTATCATGTCCATGATCGTATATACGTACAAAATCTTTTCATTTCCAAAACCAAAATTCCGCTAGACATAATTCCATTATAACCATCCCCAACATTGCAAAGTTCACCTCAGGGTTGGACATAGGTGATGAGTCTATGACCTTCTCTCCCTGGTGAATATAGGTGATCAATCTATATTCACATGAACTTTAAAATACTCGGCTCAGTTACACTAGTACTATGACCTTTACTTTTAGAAGTTGTTATGAAAGACTAAAACGGGTATTCCTTTTATGTGGGGGATAAGGCGTAGCGCTAGGGTACGTAAACATACGTATAAGAAAGAAATCACAGTTCATAGTGAGATTAAGTGGATAGTAATATAATACATATTTTATCAAGTATGACTTCAACAAGTCATAAGCGATTCATCAGCTTGGCAGGCAGGCATGTGTCGGTCATAGGGTTAACGTTAGGATTTAGAAAATCCGGTTGTTAAAGACTCGGTCACCTCAAGTATATGTATTCATTAGAAAGATCGTAGTCGTAGTCATTTAGTAATAGTCAGTAGTTAGTTAAGTAACACCGTGGAGGACGGACGAGTCTTTACCCACTGTAACAACCGCGGTTTGATAATTAAGCGGTTTGATTGAAGTGCGATTTGAACAAAGCAGTTTGATAATTAAGCGGTTTGATTGAAGCGGTTTGATAATTAAACGGTTTGATAATTAAGCGGTTTGATCATAGCGGTTTGATAAGAAGCGGTTTGAGTTAAGCGGTTTGTATTGCAGCGGTTTGATTGAAGCGGTTTGACAATCCTGCGACTTGTCTGTTGCGATTTGACCACTGCGATTTGATCAAGAAAACTGAGTTTTGACTTTTACGGTTTGACTACTTGCGGCTTGACTAAAGTTGACTTTTTACGTCAAAACTTCAAACGGCCATAACTTTTGAACCGTAACTCCGTTTTCAGCGAAATACCTGTCAAAACGACCGGAATTTGAGAACGGAAAATCTAGTAACACAAATGTAATTGCACATAGAATGTTTAAAGTTGATACTAGGAATCCCACTGACAAACCACAAGATACTAATGTGAATCCTTCCACTTGTACAGGAGTAGTCGCCTCCACTTCTAGCGTTAGCAATTCACAGCTTAAGAGCACCCAAAAGAAGAATAGGAATTTGCAACATAAAAGCGGGACACTTAAATCCCCTGAAGTAGAAGATCATGCTAGGACTTTGAATAAAACACATGTTGCACCTGCTTTAAATATTTTGTTAGACAAATGTAATAGTAAAGGCGATGTAGCGAATGTTAAATCTGTTAATACAAATATCGTCATTAAACGTTATTTATATTTTATGATATTTACCTAAGATTTGTTAACGACAAAAGTAAATTTAATTTTTGTAAAGCATAAAGATTGTCAAGATTAATAGATATTAAAACAAGATTTTCCTTAAATAATATCTTCATCACTCAAGCATTTATATTTTGATTAGTCATATCTCAATTACCTTTAATATTCCTCTAAACCATAATGTATGTTAACATTTTTAGATCAAGCATGTTTTAGTTTCTTAAAACAAAATATTACATATGTATTTACATTTAAACATATTTCTAAAAATAGAAAACAACATATGACATCATGTGGTGCATCATTGAAATCTCTAGAGAATTTCATAAGATATCTTGTGTGGATTTGGACTCTACATATCTTACATGATCTAGGTTGGATTTGGTTGACTTTGGAAAGATTTTGATAATCTTCCTGTCAGACCCCGGCGGCACCAAAGGTTTACACAGGCGGAACCATTTTATGGTTCCGTGGTCCGTGGTGACAGCAGGCAGTTTTGGATATAAATAGCAAACCAACCCAAGTTGTTTTCTCATCCCTTTCTAGAATAATCACATACATTCCTTTTCTCTAACATTTCTAACTCAGTATATATCATTATAGTGATCCTCTTTTGTAGCAAAGAAGATCAAGGCATATTCAAGCTTCAACAAATAGTTAGAAGTCTTGTTTGTTTTGTTGTTGTATGATCTAGTCTTGTTCATACATCATTGTTGTACCAAACCATCATAAACTTGTGAATGTGAGTGGTTAGTATTTTAGTCCTTAAAATACATTGTGTGTGGGAGTGGTTGTACCCTTGGAAAAGAACTCGACATCTAGCTTAGTTTCGGAAATAGTGTGTAAGCGAAGTGTAATTTCTCCGCCGGTGAAAGGAGCTTGTTGACTAGTGAAGTTAAACTCTCGAGTTGGAGACTCGGGGAGTGGAATAGGGCAAGGAAAAAGAGTCCTTGTAGACCGAACCACTATAAACAACTTGTTGTGGTTTGATTGTTTCTTTCTCTATTTACTCTTTATATATTGCTTGCATATTGTTTGATATCTTTGATCAATATCAATTGATCATTACAATAAGTTTCAAAACAAAGATTTTAATCAGTAAACTATTCAACCCCCCTTCTAGTTTTCCACAAAATCTTTAAGTACTTTGGATGTTAAATTTGAAGCTTCTTGTGTGTTTTGTCGTAAAAGTATGTTTTCTGGTTGTCATGATAATTTTGTTGCTAAATCTATCTTGTCTAGTAATTGGAAATCTACAAATGGCACTACTTCTAGGCCCACTATTGCTTCTAAGTTTGTGTCAGGAAAAGAGCCTATTGTAGTAAAAACACGAACTAGCTGGACTTGGCAGAGATGGTTACAAAGTACATCTAGTTTTAAATGGATACCTAAAATTATTAACATGTGTGCTAAAATTGTAACGGAACCCAGTAAATCTACGAGTTCTATCTCTACCTCTATTCCACCTTCGTTGTATGTGTGTATTGCAGGTGATACAAATCATCCTTTGGACTGTTGATGTTCCTGACACATGACAGGCAACCTCAAATTGTTATCAAACTTTGTTGCAAAGTTCATTGGCACTGTCAGATTCGGGAATGATCACTTCGCTACTATAATGGGTTACGTGGACTACATCAATGGAAACATCAAAATTAGTAGAGTATACTATGTTGAAGGTCTTAGACACAACCTTTTCTCAGTAGGTCAATTTTGTGATGGAGATTTGGAAGTTGCTTTTCGAGAGAAAACGTGTTTAATTCGTGATACAATTTCTATGATTGACATAGAAAAAGTACATTTTCACAAAACTTTACACAAAAAAGACATAATATACCAAGAACTTTCACATTATTTATTTGAAAAAAGAGAGTATAAAAAATGATACTTTATGTATACCTTAACTTGAAAAATATGAAACCCTAGAGAGAGAAAGTGGTGTTTAATGAGTGAGAAGATGCATGAAGGAAATGGGATGGTAAGCTTTAATTTTTACAGTGTGCGCTCTTGTTGAAATGACACAAAATTGTGTGGATGGAATGAGTTTATGCTTTATTTGTATCCTGCTGCAATGTTGTTGCAGAGGTGATGTTGTGCCATTTCCAGAAATATCCAATAAATGGTTGACATGTTTTTTTTTACTTCCTTTGTTGCTTGATTTACCTAATTTACCCTTTTTGTTTTGATTGAGTTGTGTGTGGGATGCATGGGTTAATTTGTCTTTACAGTAGTATTATCTAAAAATTAGGAATGTGAAGAAAGAAAAGTGTTAAAAATAATACGGAGTAGAACCCTCATCAAAATTATTCTCACATGGGTTATCTATCAGCACCATTCACAACCCATGTTTCATGTAAGATTCAAGTTGCAATTTTGATGTGACTTGAGTTTTTACAAAATGCGAGTTTATTTTCAAGATTGAAAAAAGCCAGCTTATTGTTTTCTATAACCATAAAGACTACTAAGCTAATTAATGTACAACTACCACTATTAATGTTCCCATGGCCTCATCACATGAGATTCGCATCTGTTAATTATTATGTCTAAAAATGGACTGTTCTTGGTTCACTTTGGACGCAAAATAGCCCAAATAGGCAAATACAAGTTTGGTTTTATACTTTTAGGTTCTCTAGTTAACACAATTGGGAAATATAACTTGCTTGTATGGGTTTAAAGTACTAATTGACTATCTAATCAGGTTATGTTAAAATAAATAAATAAAACTTTATAGTTGTAAAACGTACACTTAACGTACTAATTAACCGTGCTTGTTTTATTGAACTACTTGAACAATGTGCATCCATTTACAGTTTGTTAGTTAGTTTGTTAGTTAGTGTGAGGGAATCAGAAGAAAACAGGACTGGATCAAGTTCTTATGGTCCATGATAACGTCAGAAGAGTTTGTTTTGTATATATTGTGACATAGTTTTTTGCCGAATGTGAATATGTCAACACTTTTTCTTAACAAAATATATAATTTTGTAATAGTTACTAGACACCAAAAAGGGTTGGCCTAGAATGTATTGTGCCGGAAGTAATCGTTACACTTGATACAACAAATTAGCGATCACATAAAAAAGTTACCACACATATATTCTTTGAAAAACTAAAGTATTAATTTAACGTTTCCAAAAAAGAATCTTAATTCTAGACTTAGTTTCATATTTAACTAAATTCCTATCTCAATTCGAACCTCCTATAATCTCGGTCTTTTGTGATACACTAATATCCTAGTTAGATACAAACTCTTAGATTAATCTACTTTTTAACTATATATATGACCATCAAATTATAACAAACCACGTTCATAAGAACATCGATAATCTTTCAAATCGTGCAACAATCGAATTAGCTTCATTGTCAAGAACAACAATAGTACTGAGACAATGATTCGAGCACATGTATGATCCTAGCTACTTTCACGATGAATCCACGTCCATCAATTTCCTTCAACCCCCTTGTTATCTAAAACCACAACGTATAGTAAGTTTCAGCATGCTTGAGCCTAAACAAGGTAGCAATAATGTCTTAGAGGTTAAAAAGGATCCACTTTTGGAGTTTAAGTGTAAGAAATCGTCTGAAAAATCTCAATTTGCAATTGTTCGAGGTTCTTACAATGGCTTGGTTTATTTATCACAAGGCCATGTTTCAGATACTATCTCTTTAGTTGTTATTCATCCTCGAAGAAAAGAATGTTACGAGCTACCATCCATAAAGTTGGAGTTACATTCGCCAAGACTAGAGTCATGTGGGCTTGGTTTTGATGCTTCAACCAATACTTTCAAGATGGTATGTATTTTACGTAAAATACAAGTCGAGGATGAATAACAACTAAAGAGATAGTATCCGAAACATGGCCTTGTGATAAATAAACCAAGCCATTGCAAGAAACTCGAACAATTGTAAATTGAGATTTTTCGGACGATTTCTTGCACTTAAACTCCAAAAGTGGATCCTTTTTAACCTCTACGGCATTATTGCTACCTTGCTTAGGCTCAAGCATGCTGAAACATACTATACGTTGTGGTTTCGGATAACAAGGGGTTGAAGGAACTTGATGGACGTGGATTCATCGCGAAAGTTGCTAGGATCATACATGTGCTCGAACCATTGTCTTTTGCTATTGTTGTTCTTGACAATGAAGCTAATTCGATTGTTGCACGATTTGAAAGATTATCGATGTTCTTATGAACGTGGTTTGTTATAATTTGATGGTCATATATTTAGTTAAAAAGTAGATTAATCGAAGAGTTTGTATCTAACTAGGATATCAGTGTATCACAAAGGATCGAGATTAGAGGAGGTTCGAATTGAGATAGGAATTTAGTTAAATATGAAACTAAGTCTAGAATTAAGATTCTTTTTTGGAAAGGTTAAATTAATACTTTAGTTTTTCAAAGAATATGTGTGTGGTAACTTTTATATGTGATCGCTAATTTGTTGTATCAAGTGTAACGATTACTTCCGGCCCAATACATTCTAGGCGAACCCATTTTCGGTGTCTAGTAACTATTACGAAATTATATATTTTGTTAAGAAAAAGTATTGACATATTCACATTCGGCAAAAAACTATGTCACAATATATACAAAACAAACTCTTCTGACGTTATCATGGACCATAAGAACTCGATCCAGTCCTGTTTTCTTCTGATTCCCTCACACTAACTAACAAACTAACTAACAAACTGTAAATGGATGCACATTGTTCAAGTAGTTCAATAAAACAAGCACGGTTAATTAGTACGTCAAGTGTACGTTTTACAACTGTAAAGTTTTATTTATTTATTTTAACATAACCTGATTTGATAGTCAATTAGTACTTTAAACCCATACAAGCAAGTTATATTTCCCAATTGTGTTAACTAGAGAACCTAAAAGTATAAAACTAAACTTGTATTTTCCTATTTGGGCTATTTTGCATCCAAAGTGAACCAAGAACAGTCCATTTTTAGACATAATAATTAACAGCTGCGAATCTCATGTGATGAGGCCATGGGAACATTAATAGTGGTAGTTGTACATTAATTAGCTTAGTAGTCTTTATGGTTATAGAAAACAATAAGCTAGCTTTTTTCAATCTTGAAAATAAACTCGCATTTTGTAAAAACTCAAATCACATCAAAATTGCAACTTGAATCTTACATGAAACATGGGTTGTGAATGGTGCTGATAGATAACCCATGTGAGAATAATTTTGATGAGGGTTCTACTCCGTATTATTTTTAACACTTTTCTTTCTTCACATTCCTAATTTTTAGATAATACTACTGTAAAGACAAATTAACCCATGCATCCCACACACAACTCAATCAAAACAAAAAGGGTAAATTAGGTAAATCAAGCAACAAAGGAAGTAAAAAAAAACAAAAAACAAAAAACAAAAAAACAAAAAAAACATGTCAATCATTTATTGGATATTTTTAGAAATAGCACAACATCACCTCTGCAACAACATAGCAGCAGGATACAAATAAAGCATAAACCCATTCCATCCACACAATTTTCTATCATTTCCAACAACTTAGATGTGTGTTTTAATGGAACAACACAATATTGTCTCACTCCACCAACACAACAAGAGCGTACACTATAAAAATTAAATCTTACCATCCCATTTCCTTCCTGCATCTTATCACTCATTAAACACCACTTTCTCTCTCTAGGGTTTCATTATTTTCAAGTTAAGGTATACATAAAGTATCATTTTTTATACTCTCTTTTTTCAAATAAATAATGTGAACGTTCTTGTTATATTATGTCTTTTTTTGTAAGGTTTTGTGAAAATGTACTTTTTCTATGTTGAAGGTCTTGGACAAAACTTTTTCTCAGTAGGTTAATTTTGTGATGGAGATTTGGAAGTTACTTTTTCTATGTTTTTCATATTTTTCAGGAACCCGTTCATCAAGCCTTTACACAATTTCTATGATTGACATGATCGTTTCATCTCCCATTTGTCTACTCTCTAAAGCAACATCTGCAAAATCATGGTTATGGCATAAGAGACTTTCACACTTGAATTTCAAAACCATAATTGATCTTGCACGACACAAATTAGTTGAAGGACTTCCAAGATTTCGGTATTCAAAAGACCACTTATGCTCAGCTTGTGAACAAGGAAAAAGCACTCATGCACATTTTTCTTCGAATGTTGAAAACAATACTCAACACATACTTTACCTTGTTTACATGGATTTATGTGGCCCGATGCGTGTGCAGACAATTAATGGCAAACGCTACATTCTTGTAATCGTTGGTGACTACTCAAGATAAACTTGGGTTTATTTCCTATGAAGTAAAGATCAAGCTTCACCAATGATCATCACCTTTCTCACGAAAATTCAAGTTCAACTCTGTAACACGGTCAAACAAGTCAGAACAGACAGAGGAACTGAATTCTTGAATCAAACTCTTCGGTAATACTATGAGAAAGTAGGAATTGAGCATCAAACATCCATTGCAAGAACACCCGAACAGAATGGAGTTGTTGAAAGACGAAACCGGACGTTAGTGGAAGCTGCAAGAATGTTATTGATTAATACTAAACTTCCAGATTACTTGTGGGTAGAAGATGTTTCAACTGCATGTTATACTCATAACCATTCAATGATCACAAAATGCCACAACAAAACACCATACGAGCTTATCCATAACCGGAAACCCAACCTCAAACACTTTCATGTATTTGGTGCTCTTTTTTATCCAAATAATGATCGTGATTACTTTGGAAAGCTCAAGGCTAAAGCAAATATTGGAGTCTTTGTCGGATATTGTGAAAACTCTAAAGGATACCGAATCTGGAACCATCGTACAAGAGAGATTATGGAGACAATTCATGCTAATTTTGATGAGCTTACAGAAATGGCTTATGAGCAAAACAACTTAGAACTCGGGCATAACCGTCTTAACTTTCCAGAATCATCAACTGATCAACAATTTCAACTCACTCGTCGTCAAATGGAAACTTTGTTTGCTCCACTGTTTAATAAAGACTTTGATCAACGTGCTTCAGATGTATCAAATGTTTCCGTTGCTCGACCTGATCAAATTCCAATACCTGATACACCTGAAACAACAACAACTCTTGTCGATGCACCTCCGGTCGAATCTCCAACAACAGCAGAACAAAATGCTTCCAATGACAATGACCAAGCTGATGATCCTTTAAACCAAAATGTACATGCACCCGTAGATTATGATGGAAATGCGTTCTTTAACCCTTTTGCATCAGAAACAACCAATCCAGATGTGTCTGAATCATCAACTAGCCACCTGGATCCACCAAATTTGCACAATGTATACCAACACCAACCCTCGACACATAGATGGACTAAAGATCATCCTCTTGTAAACATTATTGGCAACCCTAACCAACTAGTCGAAACAAGAAAACGCCTTCACACCGATGGTGAAAACTGCATTTATGCACTCATCGTCAGTAATGACTCATGACAACTGGATTGAATCCATGAAAGAAGAGCTAAATCAGTTCAAACGTCTATAAGTATGGGAATTGGTGGATCGACCAACCGGGGTCTACGTCATTGGTCTAAAATGGATTTTTAAGAATAAGGTAGATGCTAAGGAATGGTTATTCATAACAAGTCACGTCTGGTGGCTAAAGGTTATCTTCAGGAAGAGGGTATTGACTTTGAAGAATCATTTGCACCGGTTGCTAGACATTAGGATGTTCGGATTTTTATGGCATTCGCGGCTCACATGAACATCACCGTCTACCAAATGGATGAGAAAACTGCATTTCTAAATGGGAAACTACGGGAGGGAGACGGTGTATGTTAGCCAACCAGAGGGATTCATTGATCCAGAGTTCCCTAATCATGTCTACAAACTGAACAAGGCTCTCTACGGTCTCAAACAAGCCCCTCGGGCGTGGTATGATAAATTGTCAGCCTTTCTGCTTGCTAATAAGTTTATCAAAGGATCTGTTGACCCAACACTGTTTATACAATATCAAGAGGAACACATTTTAATTGTTCAGATTTATGTGGATTATATCATTTTTTGTTCAACCCACAAAAAGTACTAAAATGTTTTTTCAAAATTAATGAAAACAAATTTTGAAGTGTCAATGATGAGCGAACTTACGTTCTTTTTAGGACTTCAAGTTCATCAATCACCTCCTGGTATTTTCTTAAGTCAGTCCAAATATACTCTTGATATTTTAAAGAAACATGGTATGACCACATGTGACACCTATAACACACCAATGGCTTCAACCAGTAAACTGGACGCTGATTTATATGGGAAACTTGTTGACCCTACAAAATACTGAAGTATTATTAGGTCTCTCACGTATCTAACAAAAGCAGACCCGACATAGTATTTGTTGTATATCTTTGCTCCCGTTATCAGTCAAGACCCACAAAAAAACACCTCTCAGAGGCTAAAAGAATCCTCCAATACATCAAGGGAACCATTAATTTAGGGATCTGGTATCCGAAGGATTCTGGTTTTGAACTAATAGCATTTTCAGATGTTGATCATGCAGGGTGTTTAAATATACGAAAGAGTACTTCTGGCGGTCTACAATTCCTTGGTCATAAACTGGTGTCATGGCAATCGAAGAAGCAATATTGTACATTGTTATCATCAACTAAAGCATAATAGGTAGCCATGTCTGCCTGTTGTGCTCAAGTCATCTGGATGAGGACACAACTCATGGATTATGGTTACGTATTCGACAAGATTCCGGTGTATTGCGACTCTAAAAGTGCAATTGCGATCCCGTGCAATACTGTTCAACACTCAAAGTTAAAGCACATTACTCTTCGCTACCATTTCATCAAAGAGCATGTCGAGAAGGGAATGGTGGAACTATACTTTGTAGGTACTAAACACCAATTGGCGGACCTTTTCATCAAAGCCTTGCCACCTGCAAGATTTGCTTACTTGGTTCATCAAATTGGTAAGCGGTGTTTGACTCCAGAAGAGCTTGAAAATTTTTTACAACAATCTTGAAAACGTCAAACACCAAAACCATTTTTATAAATAATTATCAAAACCAAAATACAAAAATAGAAAACCTATAAAAACCAAAAATATTTTTCAACTTTCTTTTGTAACAAAAAAAATGACAATGCAAGTACAAAATTTCCATCAACACTTTGTTCTTTAAAACATTTCACCATCTTTCCCGAACAAGTGTTGAGGGGGAGAATGAAAATTTTACAAGTTTTAATAAAAACTTTGTACTTACATTTTACCAAAAAGATGTTGTTTTACCAAATGTATAGGAACAGTTTCATGGTTAAATACCCTCCTCGGACTCAAATGTTTCTCCATAATGTATAAAATTCATCAAGTCTAAAGTCGAAGGGGAGTATATAAAAGTTTTTTTTTGCCAAAATGATCTCAAATTAACCTTGTTGTGAGTTAAAGGACTAAGTTTGAAATGGTGTGAGGTTAGAGGACCAAATGTGTCACTTTTGAAAAATAATTTTAACAAAACTATTTGCAAAATGCATTCAATGCATTCTGAACTACACATTTAATACCTCAATAACCCTAATCAACGACCCAAAATTTATCTTCTAATCCGTGCGTGTTTTTCAAAATCTGTAAGTGTTATAATGTTCATATGATGATTTTAAACAAATTTTTTTGATTACATGATAATCCAATGGGTGGATAATCCACAATTTGGTTTTTAAGATTCCTGTTCTTGAACAAATTGAGTATTATTGATTAAGTGAGTTTTGGTTAAAGATTATTGTTGGGAAACGTTTAAAATTATGTCCTAATGTTAGGAATTGGAAATTCCATGTTAAAGTGTCGGTCACCCCAATTATGGTCTAGCATATGTTAGCTCGTAGACTTGTAGTTATTTACGTTATTTAGTAGTTTATTAGTTAGTTTGTAGCGTAGAATAGTTTAGTGTAACACCGTGGAGGAAGGACGGGTCTTTACCCAATGTATGCCTGATCTACAGTCCGATAGGAGGACGTATTGTTTGTAACTATAAATACCCTCTACCTCCCAAGGTAGAGGGTTGGACCTTTCATTCTAATCTAACACTTTCTCTTCATTCTACTTTCTCTCTCTAGAAAGGCTTTCATTCTACTTTCTCTCTCTAAAACCTCTAAACTATACGCCCCTTATTGTGATTGTGGATGTGTTTGTGAAATCAAATATGTTACAATTGGTATCAAGAGCCATGGTTTGATCATCTCTCTTACATATTCTTGGATTTCTAGTGGTTTTATATGGTTTTTGGGTTTGAAAAAGTTTAGTGGTTTTTGCATCATTTGGATCATTTCTTGTGTTAAAGTTTGAATTTTGAGTGTACTTTTGTGTTTAGAATCATTGTAAGTGCTTGGGTTTTGATTTGGAAAGCTTGAATCACTGTGGTTGAGCTTGTTTTGGATTGAAAAGTGTTGTTTTGAAGTTTTTCAACTTAGCGACTTGTGTCTCGGAGTGTTTTTCTTCGCAGCGACTTGCTTTAGTAATTTCCAGCGAGTTATAGTTTAAGTCGTAGCGACTTGATCTTAGCGACTTGTCTATTGAGACAAGCCGACAAACAGTACAAGTTAGTGGAGGTTCCACTTCGTCTAGCGACTTGGTTGGGTTAGCGACTTGTTTCTATTATTTCTAGCGACTTGGCTTTATAGTTCTTGGTGAGTTGTTCTATTAGCGACTTGTCTACTTAGCGATTTGGTGCAGTAGCGACTTGTGTTCAGCGACTTGAATCTTAGCGACTTGGATACTTAGCGAGTTGCTCTTTAGCGACTTGTCAGCTTAGCGACTTGTTGCTTTAGCGACTTGTTTTTAGCGACTTGATTCATAGCGACTTGTGTTTAGTGACTTGGTTACTCTAGCGACTTGTCTTGCTAGCGACTTGTTGACTTTTCCCGACAAAACTTCAAACAGCCATAACTTTTGAACCGTAACTCCGTTTTCAGCTTTCTACCCATCAAAACGACCGTGAGATCGAGGAGAATGGCACGCTGAATAAACTAGAATGGCACGCCGAATAAACTAAAGTTTATTAGGGTCAACCTTCGAGGCCTAAATCCGCTCCGAACAGAAGTTATTGAGGTTTTTATGTTTTTTGACCTAAATTTCTCCGTAAAAAGGGGCATAAACCAATCCAAATCTCAACCAAACAACATCTCTGCTAATCCTTCAAAAAATCATATGTCCTAACACACAATTGTCTTTCATTGTGTCGATCCATCAGTCATCTTAACACATTCCATTGGTCATTGCTTAACGGTTTGGTCTTGATTTTAGTAAAATCCCGCGAAAGATTCTATTTCTCGGTTTAAATCATAGACTTGTAAAATCCCGTGCATACTACAACATCATGTCTTACACTACTGACCCAATGATTTCGGAAGTACTTAAATTGTATGATACTGTGGACAACAATGATAATGTATGCTACACTGAACAGTTAAAGATGTTTGAATTAATCAATGAGGATGTGAGATCTTCATGTTCTGAGTACAATGAGAATGAATTGCACCTGCTAATGCTACAGAATGCCATGCAAAAGGAATGATGCATTATACCCTATCAACAACTTCACTCTCACCTCATGTTACTTCTACCCACAACAACGGAACGAACATGTATTGCCCTTTTCCGTCAAGATTTATCCACATTAACGGGTACATTACTGTTGAACTTAGAACAATTGGAACAACAACTTGATAAAGAAAAGGTTCAAAAGGATAGTTCCAGTGCTGCACTTCAAGTGATCCACAACCAATTTCAGTCATTCATAAGTGGGGAATTTACATCAGATTATGATCAAGACATGACTGAAATGTCTTTCAAGAGACACACTGGAATGGAAACTAGCGTGTTCATAGAGACACTTATCCATCTCATGGATAATGTGGATAAGTATATTGAGGAAGTTACTCAAAAAGATGAAATAATAGATGAGAGTCTGGTGCTGTTGACAGAATGTTGTGATGAGTTGGGTAATGTATCAGTTGAAGAATCGGGTGTTGCTGAATGCAGAATAACAGAGACAACAAAGAATGATGCAACAAATTGTTCAGTAACTCATGTTACACATGACGTGGATGCAGATATCAGACAGATAAATGAACAGGTGTCATGTGATGAGGTACCCTTAACTGTTCAACATATTGCATCTGCTAATGTACCTAAACATACTGATCTTAATGCTGAACATGATTCTGATAAATGTTCCTTGGTTGAGGCTGAGTCTAATAATTTCAAAACAAATGATATGGTTGATAAAAAGGCTTTTGATGAACTTTCAAACAAATTCTCAAAACTTGAAAAACATTGCATTTCACTTGAAATTGCGATACAGAGTAAAGAAGAAAGTTTTCAACTTAACAAACCATGTAAAAATCCGGAACTTCCTGAATTCCATGAACTTTTTGAAATTAACACTTTGAAAGCTCAGCTTCAAGACAAAGAGTCAACTATCAAAAATTTGAATAAACATATTTCCAATATGCATGTGAAAAGTAATTTGGTTACAAGTAATTCTGATGTTAATGCTATTGATGATATTCAAATGAGAAATGATGAATTAGCGGTTTGTGTGGCCAAATTACTAAAGGAAAATGAGTCATTGAGTATGCATCACATAGAACTAAGTGACTCTGTCAAAGAAGCTAGAATTAAGTCATTGGAACAAACAAACTTCAGGATAAGAGTTTCACAATAGTTATCTTAAAGAATGAGCTCAGAAAAACAACAGGGAATAGTGTGAACACTAAGTTTGCAAAACCATCAATCTTGGGGAAACCAGTTATTAGACAACCGAATGCTTTTAGATCCGAACGACCAAAATTTTCAAAAACGCGGTTTGCCTCCCAAGTTGATGCGAAACAAGTTTTGACAAAACCAATCACTTCACCTTACTTGCCTAGTAAAAATGCTATGAATGACTTGTATAAGAACTCTTATCTAGAAATGGCTAGAAAGAAGGCACAGATTTGAAAAGACAGAATTTTAGGTGCAAGACCTAGGGTGATGAATTCTTTGAAATTTCAAGGCACTGCCAGTAGTTCTAAACCATTACCTAGGAATAATAAACTAAAGACTAGGGATTGGCTTGTATCTAAGAGTAGTTTTGTTTTGAATAAATCTATTCCCATAGCAGATCACTCTAAGAACTCTAGATCATTTTCTAAATCCAAACAAGCTGTTTGCTCAAATTATCTGAAATGCATCTTTAAGGCAAATCATGATAATTGTTTTTCGAAATCCCTAAAGAAGGTAAATGCTCATACAAAGGTTCAACCTGTTAAGTCTAGGATTTTCACTAAGTTATATACTGTGCATACGAAGCAAAACAAACCAAAATCGTCGCCTAGATGGATACCAACTGCTAAACCTGTGGAAACTAGGAATAAGGATAAGTCTTTCACTATGCATAAGAAGCCTAACAATCCTAGACCTTGCCATAAGTGGATACCGTCTGGTAGAATGTTTAAGGATGCTGGACTTAGGTGGATACCTACCGGAAAGCTGTTTACCGATGACATTATCAAGGTTGACCGTGAAACCCCAAAGGTTTTGGATACTAATGTCACTAACCAAAATATATGCAATCAAGTTTGTAATATTAGTGCATGTAGTCCTTACTCAGTTGCAGATACTTCGATCCTTCACTACATGGACTGGCTTAAAGTATGGATTACAAATGGATTGATATCTCATAACTCACGGGTTCAAGTAACTCAATCTTGATATTCATTCAGCTATGACGTCTGTTCACATCAGTTCAGACCTCGTACTTCATCATTATGGCGTCTGCAGATAACACTTCAGGCCCCGTTCCTCAAAAAGAAAAGAAAGGTGTACGCTTCAGTGCGCTTTATCTTCAAAAGAAGAGAAGTCTTCATGTTTATGACCATTCTCATCGACATTCTTCATCAACAAGCTTCATGTTTTTCCACGCTCTTTCAACCCTCAAGTGGATCTACGTTCATTGGTGTATATTCTTATTCACTTGTTCAAATAAAAAAATGGCAACTTCAGATGCAATTTTTGAGGGGGAGAAGAGTGCATATACTACATGTTGATGGATGCTTGAATTATGGTCGTATGACTCTCCTTCAACGCCTAATGCTTCACCTACTAAGGATAATTGGGATTCAATGTTTCAAGATATGTTTGATGAGTACTTCCAACCTCCAACGAATGTTGATCATCTAGTTTCTGAAGCTTATGCTCCGGTTCCTACTGACTACACTGGTTCACCATCTAAGAAGTACTTCTCGGAATTCTCAAGAAACCTTATCTATAGTTACTTCAAAAGGCATTGATAATGACTATCATTATAGTTGCACTCATGAATAATGATCCGCTCTTTGGTACTCGTTTGCCAAATCTTCACAGATTATTGTTCATGAATAATGATCCGCTCTTTGATATTCCTTTGCCAAATCTTCACGGATTATTGTGCACGCTATAAATCAGCCACATGAACATTATGGAAAATGACTACCTCATCCGCTCGAGACATTATTGGTGAATCTTTCAGATCAGTCTATACATGTATACCTTTAGGAAGAAAGAATTGATGTTGAGGAATCATTTGTTGCGGTTCATTCAGTGGGTCAATGTACATCCGATTGTATGTTGTTTTCACGTGTTGGGCATTTGACACAAGTTGATGACTTCAGAGTTAATCATTTATCACTTATTTGAGAATGAAGTTGACTTTCAACAAAGGCGTGTTCTTATTTGATAACTTGCTCGGGCTTAAGATTTTGAGTTGAAGACTTGGTTTATCTAGTTACCAGTAGTCGGGGTGGTTGGTTGAAGACCTGGTTAACTATCACTATTAGGAGTTACGTTGTTTTACTCAGTGACACATGCAGATGACGATGTGGATAATGTCCAGAGGTGTTAATGTCTCATACTTTGTTTGAGTAGTGAGTACTTAGAGATTTGCTTGAAGCATAGATTCTCGACACCGTTCTTCCATCATTAAGTGCAAGCTTAAGAGACAAATGCGGGGAATTTGACTTCAGTTTCAAGTTTGGTATATCGGGTTTTCTTCAACAGTGGTCACTTCAAATTGTCTACATATGGGTTGATAAAGATAGTCAGAGAGAGTTTCTGTAGCAGTTGATTCTCACAGGATTCATTTGGGCTATTTGAGTTCTTCTCACAAGATTTCAAGTTTATGGGTATATTATGTTTTGCTGATTCTGAGGTATCAAAACCAGCAAGGGGGAAGGAGACATATATCTAAAAGCACAACGAGTACACTTGATGAACTTAACACTTCTACCTGATTGAAGTTATCCCGGAAAGACAATGGTCATAACCGTAGAGAAACTCAGTGTTTAACTCGTAGCCTTTGGTGTATTATTCCAACTATTTGGGGGAAGGATATAACTATTTGGGGGAAGGATGTATTATTCCAAATATTTGGGGGAAATGGTCTCTGGAGACTTTTGGTATGTGTTACTTCAGCGTTCAGTTGGAAGAAATGTGAGAAGAATATGTGGAGCGTAAGATGATATTGCTTATCGACATCTTCTATATGATTTATGATAAAGTGCTTCCGGTTAGTGCTTCATGTATACAATGTAATGATGATTCCGATGAGATCGCAACCATCAAGGGAGAGATATGTGTACATCTGTGTCACACAACATATTCACATGATCGAGCTTAATCAGTTATTCCGGAGTTGACATCCGCAGAGAAGATCAGTGATTCAACCTGTTATTGTGATTTCATTGTCTCTTCTCTTGTTGGGTACATGTGTACGTTATGGGCTGATTAGTTATATGTTAAATAACTGGAATGCATTTGGTGAAATGAAGGTGTTGATATATTGTTCCCCTGAATAGACAACATGTGATCGGACTGAATCAGTTATTCTGGATTTGATAACCACTGAGACGATCAATGTTTCAACTTGTTACTTCGGTGTTCTCGTGTTCTTCGGGGTGCAGAGCTTCATTCAATGAGACCGCTTTGTCTTCAACTCTACTTCTTAGGGAAATGGTCTTTATTCGATGTTTGTCGGTTTGGGGGGAAGCTACCAAAGATTCAAATTGAGAAGGCTCATGTTCAGACGATTTTCTTAGAAGCCTCGAATGCTTTGGTGGTGAAAGTTTAAGAGATGTTGATTTCTTTCTTCTACAAAGTGCTGAACGATTTCCTTATCTCGGTACTTGTATCATCATCTTCTTAAACTATTACTCTATCTGTACATATTTTATCGAAAAACAAAATACAAAAATATAAAACCAACAAAAAGAAAAGAGAAAAAATTTAAAACCAACAAAAACCCATAAAAATCAAAAAATTTGAAAAATACCAAAAATATGTTTTCTCAAGACATGTCTTCTGGTATCGATAACATCTACGGTCTTGGAAATGTCATTCAATAATGGCACGGGACTTTAGATGAAGTTCGAGCAGGAGGTGTAAATATTTTTTCCAAAACATGTCTCAAAATATGGCTTACAGTTATTTCAGACTGTAACCCGCGCTTCAAAAACAATGGCTTACAGTTATTTCAGACTGTAACCCGTGCTTAAAACTATGGCTTGCAGTTATTTCAGACTGTAACCCCGTGCTTAACTATGGCTTGCTATTATTTCAGATAGCAACCCGTTCTTTAAGGAAGGAAAGTGCTGCGCTAAACCAATTTTCAAATATTTCGTGCACTTATCCTAAAAACAATTTTGAGGAAAGTATGTCGAAGGACTGCTGTTCCTACACAAATGTTTTTCCGTCTAAAATTCTTCAAAAAAATATTTGTTGTTTTTAAAAATGGTGGTAAATGAGTTGCTTGAAAATCAATCAGAATCATGTTTTCATAAAATTGCAAAAACTCAATCAATGACTTCAGCGCTTTTAAAACTTTTCAAGAAAAAGAGTCATTGATTGAGGGGGAGAATGTTTTTCATATTTACATCATCTAACGGGCTTTCTTAATCATCCTACATGCTTATCTGAAAAATATAATTGCCTGTGTTGAAGGACTAGGTTTCTAGGATGTGACTGTTAGGTTTAGATGATTATACATTGATGAACATATAATTCCCATGCCCATGTATGATCTGATTGATATGTTGAATTGACTTTTATTAGTCGATTGCTGGTTGGGTGATGTCGACCACCATATATCTGTATGTGTGTTCACTAACGTATGCAGGTATATTGGTATATAAGAATGTTCCCGATCTGGATCCCACAATAGAAGATGATTGGATGCCGAAAGGAAAGGGTAACTATATCTTAGGTTGACAAATGAAGAAATGGAGCTTAATTTGACTTCTATGAAGAGTTGGCATGAAATGCAACGTAAGAGGTCTCACTGCATCAGCAGATGGTTTTCTTCATCATCAAATGAAGAAACGGAGCTTAATTTGACCTCAGTTGGCATTAAAATGCAACGTATGAAGTCTCACTGCATCTGCAGATGGTTTTTCTTCCAAGCCCTACAGCAACAACAAAAGCAGCTCAACCACCTAACGTATCTTTGTGCATGATACCATTTTTAAACAATTTTAAAACAATTTGATTAAATTGTTTTGAAAATGGAAAAATATTGGTTTTGAAAATATATTGGACTTAATTTTGAAAATCACCGGACTTCATTTTATCAAAACTTAAGTCACTCAATCATCTACTACGGTCATCGATTGAGGGGAGAGTGATTTAAAATAAAATATTTTCAAACTATACTTCTTCATAAAAAGTCCAGTTTGTACAAAAATAAGTGGTGATCTAAAGATTTAATGTTATGTCATGGTATGATTTTTCTTTAGAATCAAGATCTTTCAAAATGAATTTTTTTCTGTTCTTGTTTGATTGTGAAATTGTTTTATTTTACTTAAAGGTCTCTTAAAACAATCATACCTGACACTAACAATCTTTAATATCTAAATTTGTTCCTTATCTATCATTTTTCATTATTAAATCTTGCCAAGTCTTTCCCCGAAATTTACTAAATGATTTAAATCTTTTGGGATCACAAATCTCAAATGGTTTGAAATTTTTGATCGGGGGTGAGATCGTGATTTAAATCTTAAATCTGTTTAAATGGAATTGGTTTTAGTCCTTTAAAGGCACTCCTACCTCCATGCGCCAAACGATTTCAAATATACAATGCACATGTTGAGGAGGAGCATTTAACCAAAAACCAGAAGAGTATTTAAACCAGGCGCATTTTCTCCCATGTTTTCTAAACCTCATTAAATCACTTGGGATGCAAAATCTCAAAGGGTTTGATATTTTTGATCGGGGGAGAATTTGTGATTTAATATGAAATTTGATAAAAGGTGATCATTTGATTCAATGTGCTGGCTCTCTCTAATATGTGCTAAACTCTTTCATATATTGATGCACATATTGAGGGGGAGCGAATGGTTTCTTAATGGATTGTGTGATCGTAAATGTGCTTCAAAAGAACTCTTTCCTCTATGTGATAAAATGATTTCAAATATCCTATGCACATATTGAGGGGGAGAATTTACCAAGAAAATCAAATGGCTTTTTTTACGGAAATTGTGATCAAGAAATTATTTCAAAGAACTCTTGCCTCCATGTGCTAAACAATTTCAAGATCATATGCACATGTTGAGGGGGAGCATTTCTAAATGATCAAAACTATTAAGGTACAAAATGCTTTGATCTCGTATCACAAGTACCTTGATTGATTTTTCCAAATGATTTTTCAATTGGTTTCAAGGAAGAATGAATTGTACCAAAAGACCTACCATTTTACTTTATGCATGGAGTTATAAGGATGGTTAGGTTAGGTATTCGTTCTCACGATCCCGCCAGGGCCGGAGGGATCTACCCAGGGACAATCCACTAGATAGTGAAGCATCCTTTGGTATGATGAAAAAAAGGAGAAAAGTGAGATATGGGAAGAGTGCGGACTGAGACAGAGCTAGTACTGGAATAAACCCAACAAGGTTCTAGTAATGAAGTCTCGGTAAGCACTGAAGGGGTTGAAGAATGAAAAAGAAATGAATGTGAAAAGGGTGAAAAGAAATAGCCCTCCAATAATTCAACCTTAGGGCAGTAACCGGGTTCAATACATATGCTACTGGTGGTTACTAAGGTAACACTGGTATAGAAGACAAGACGTCATGGACCCAGTGACGCAATGCACCTAACTTCCCAAGCTACTCAAGTTCCTCTTAAAAGGGCTTGTTTCATTCTCACGGGGAACCTACATAATCTATCGACTTTCTCTTAGAGATTGTTGATATTGAAGAAGGAGACCCTCTCCCTAGTCTCCGGCATAGGAACCAAATGTGAACTATTGAGTCTAGAGCCAAGAGATCATCCACAATATCTCATTAGGACACAAAAATAATGAAGACTTGCTGTTTCACACAATGTGGAAAGTAAGTATATATTGAGAGTCCTACGCATTATCCTTGTGGTATTGCCAGAACATCCGAGTGATATGTAAAATTATTCACGATGAAGATGGAAATCCTTCTAGAGCCAACATCAAACAAGCTCATGGTGGGTTACATGTGAGATCTTTCATAAGATCAAGCTTGTGATAACTGGATAGAAACGATGGGGCGATTCAATCATGAATCAACCTTGGTCCAGGATTGGAATTGACGAATACTTTTGGAAAAACCATTTGATGTGCAAACCTTCTTTTCTCTAGCACGTCGAATGTGTATTCATATTTTCAAACACAAAAAGTATCTCTGATTGAAAAAAATACTTTTGGAAAAACCGTTCGATGTGTGAATCTCTTATTTTCTCTAGCACATCGAATGTGTACTCTTTTCAAATACAAAATGTATTTATGATTGAAAATTGATCTTTCTTATAAAACCTTCGTCGTACTGCAAAACTCTTTCTTCTAAGCAATACTCGATTGTTTTCAAATCAATTTTTCATCAATCAGTGAATCTCAATTCGTTGATTCACTCACTCTGTGTTGTCTTCTTTGAGACGTTCCGGTTTGAGAACAGCTAGAACAGCTGTGAAACCCTCTCAAGGAGATTCTTCAAAATTCTACCTGATCACAAGCAGTACTTGTATTGATCAACGGGGAATCGTGGGCCGTGTATCTCAATTCAACAAAAGTGATCAAAGACACTTTCGTGTGTTTTATTGCTAACTGTTGTTTGCAGGTACATTTGGACGGTTGCAGCTGATCAGAATTGAGGAGTCAATCCAAAGCCGCATGCTCACAGCATCCACACTTAATTGAAGAAATCATGACTTGTGCATATCTACAGAACCTGGCTCTGATATTTCTATACTATGTTTCTGCTACGCTGCTGCAAATATCATGAGTCAGTAAAGCTTCCGCTACTCTGATGAAAAGATGTCATGATCTAGAAAGTGTGAGCACGTCGGTCCAAAAGTCACAACATCACATGATGGCAACACAACAAAGGGTGATCCAGAGATTTACTGTGGCTGATGATCTCAATGAAAGCTCAAAGATCATCAAAGATGTGGATCAGTTCAAAGACCTCCACTCAAAGTACAAAACTATGCGGACTTTAAAGAATCGCTACTAATGCACAAAAATTACGGAATTTGAAGAATTGAAGTCTACGAGCTCGAGAACTAAAGACAAAGAAAGAATGCTAGGATGCAAAATGTATTTCATGGGGTGACCTCCCTTAGGGGGAGATTGTTAGGAATTAGAAATTCCATGTTAAAGTGTCGGTCACCCCAATTATGGTCTAGCATATGTTAGCTCGTAGACTTGTAGTTATTTATGTTATTTAGTAGTTTATTAGTTAGTTTGTAGCGTAGAATAGTTTAGTGTAACACCATGGAGGAAGGACGGGTCTTTACCCACTGTATGCCTGATCCACAGTCCGATAGGAGGACGTAGTGTTTGTAACTATAAATACCCTCTACCTCCCAAGGTAGATGGTTGGACCTTTCATTATAATCTAACCTTTTCTCTTTTGTTTACTTTCTCTCTCTAGAAAGGCTCCCATTCTACTTTCTCTCTCTAAAACCTCTAACCCTTATTGTGATTGTGGATGTGTTTGTGAAATCCAATATGTTACACCTAAACATGTTCTCATTACTCAATCATACCTAGAAACTCCAATTGTGTGATTTTGAAAATTAGGGTTCATACGTTAAGTTCGGAGGTTTTGATTCTGTGATGCTTAGTATAAACTTGTGAACAAGAAAGTGTTAATAGATGATAAGAAACATGTTTGAACGAATGAATTAGACCAGAAACATCTCAAAATTCATAATTAGAAGTTTAGGGTTTAAGGACTCGTTCAGGATGAACATCATCATCCTGTGGTCAAAACATGTTAAAACTTGTTTAGTATCACTCTAGTACACCTTATGAACACTCGGAATCAACTACAACTTGCATCAGTGTTGAAAAATTTGTGTTCGTAAACTAAGGGCTTAGGGGTTAAGAGAGTCTACGAATAAGAAAATATGTGATTGAATAGTTGTAAAAATGATTTTGTTGTGTTCCTGATAGTGTTTATACTCAATTGTAACAAATGGAATTGATGTTATGTTAACAGGAAGGAAATTCGGAAAGATTGAATAAGGTTACGACTAAGTTGAACTGTTACGAATAAGATCATAAGTTTACGAATAAGAATGAAATTCTTACGAACAAGGACGTCTACAGTGACTTACGAATTTCTTGGAAAGAAATTCGTAAACTTGAAAATGTTTACGAATAAGGCCAATTCTTAAAAATTAGGCTTATTCTTACGAATAAGATGATTGCTTACGAATAAGCTTAGTTTTTACGAAATTCTTAAACGTAAGCATATTCTTACGAATAAGCATAATGTTTTACGAGCAAGAGATATTATTTACGAATAAGGATTGTTATTAAGCATTATACTCATTCTTATGAATAAGCATCCAACTTTACGAATAGGGCTCTAAGTTACGAGTAAGAAGCTGTTTACAAACAAGTGAACTGTTTACGCATAAGTCACAAATTACACTTTGTCTAAGTTTATGAATAAGCATACAAAAACTTCAAATGTGTTTAAGTGATAAATGGGAATTTATACTTCAAAATTAGCACATTCACTTAACATATCATCATAACTACATGAAAAAGGACAAATATGACTTTGAATGTGTAACGAACATCAATCTGTAAACATCAAACAAGGACTTAGAAAATGAATCAGACTAATGCTAACACACTGTGTCTTTCAATGTCTGTTTCTGTGACTAATGTCTTTCAGATCACAACCATGGTTGTACAACAAGTTGATGTCAATGCTCCAGTAGAACTCACAATAGCTAACACATTTCCACAAGGTTACAGCAAAGTGATTGGCAAGAAAAACCTCCGAGTTGATTTCAACAATTTCACATGTTCGGAATCGTAATGTCAAATTGTTGTGGACATTCTCCTCGACCACCCCTACAGGTTCATGCTCGCCAAGTCTGCTTCCATTCCCGACTTCTATATCCATCAGTTCCGGCACACAATGGAAAAGAATGATGGGGAAGAATCAGTCAAGTGCACTTTACACAACCATGAAGTCATTGTCACCATCGGATATGATGAGTCTGCTGGCATCATCACTACTTACTCAAGAGTAGATGTGAAATACATGCCACAACCGCGGAGAATCCTTTATCATGATTGCAAAGTCTGTATATGGTAGAGACAACAGTCATAAACATCCAAGATACCACATCTGCAGATATTCTGGGGAATGGTCAATGTCAAGAACATTGACTACTCTAGCCTCATTTGGGAGGATATGATGCAACATCTCAAAAAGGGAGGTTCCAAGATCCCTTTTGTCTGATATACAAAGATGATCATCAACAATTTACTCAAGAAGTATGATGACATCCCCAAAAGACTAAATGATCAATACAAGCACACTATGACGAATGAGCCTACTCTAAGGACGGTTAGGATTCAGGGGTCCAACACTCGTAAACAAGGTGTTGAACTCCCTGAGTGCCTTTCAACCGAAAAGGTCAAAGTTGCTACTTCTTACAAATACTATGAGTAGGCTCTCAAGGAACAACATATGGGATTTCTCGACGAAGTTACTCAGACTTCATCAGTGAAGACAAGAGCCAAGAAAGAAAAGAAATCCAGTAGTTCAGGATGCACCACCAAGAAGAACAAGTAAAACAATTACAAAAAGGGTCCTAAAGAGAAGAATACCGACTCAAGTTACTAAGCCCGAGCCTTCGCCTAAGCCTACATCACAACCAGACGAGGACTCAGAAACTGAATCAGATGACTACGTAATTTACGACGAAGTTTATGCTGATGTTACTACTAAAGAGAAGGAAAAGGAGAAAAGTCCTACACTGGAAGAACTTGAGGAGGACGTCGACTCTTACAAGTCCGATGATATACATGATAAGACTAACAAAGGGAAAAGACCAGTTGAAGAACAAGGCTCAGACTTCGAGCAAGACCCTGAGAACAAGATGACCGATACTTTCGGGAAGTCTTGAAACATAAGAGATTGGAACACATAGTTTCTACCTTTACGGTTAATCAACCCGGTGGGGTAGGAAGCTCCGGTAGTGGTGCTCCACATTTGGAAGAACCACTACATGTCACTCAAATCCAATCCGATCCGGTTAATCAACCCGATAAGGTCAAGAGTGACACCACCAAGATAGCCGCTTAAGAAGAAGAGCAACAGCAAGAACAACAAAACGAGGATGAGCACATGTATGATGCAGGAGGTGACTATAATGATCAGGAGGATAATAATATGATTACTGATGATGACATTCAAAAGGCAGTTGAGGAGTTAGCTGAACAAAAACGTAGAGAGGAAGAAGAAGCAGAGAAAGCCAAAGAGGCTAAGAGGGCAGAAGAGGAGCAACTCAAGAAAGAAGCAGATGATTATATTCTTGACAACGCAGCTCATGACCCGAAACCGTCTTCCGAACCACCAAAAGACACCTCTTCTATGCTAGAATCATCATCTCACCCATCCCCTCCACCAACACATACAAAATCTAAGTCTACCACAAAATCGGTTAAGAAGAAAGTTGACACCTGGATGTCACGTGCCAAGACAAAGATTCAAAAGTCAGTCAATCAAGCTCGGACAAGGAAACAAAGCCGACTAGAAGAACAAGTTAACACATTGTCTGACTTGGTCACTGACTTAACAGCACAGATGTCTACCTTTCAACAATCCAAAGATGCAATCCAGAAGTTTCTCTCCAGGGACGTTCAAGGAGAAATGAATCAGCTCATCATCAACTATGTTGAGAAATTTCTCTCTGAAAACATTCCTGCTGTTACAAAGGAACTCATGAAAAGACAAATGCAACCAATGCTTAAAACAATGATCAAGCAGATTGTCACCACAACACCGGTGGTAATGGAGACGAAACCGGTCAAGCCCCCAGTCATTACAGAAGAAGATCTCATCGTTGAACTAGTAACAAAAATGGCTGCTAGAGTTGCTACTACGAGCAAAGAAGATGAGTATCTTTTTGATCTTCTCGTTGCAAGACAACTTCGAACACCGTGCAAGGAAGATGCGGGCATTGAGAAAAGACCGAGGAAAGATGATGACCAAGATCCTAATCCAAATGCAAAGAAACAAAAGAAGGACGGAGGATCATCATCAATGCAACCACAACCAGTCAACACCTCCACCACCACTGAACCACAAGCTACTCGGCCGCAACCATCTGAACAACTGAAGGCATCCGAGACCACACCAAAAGCCGGTGACCACTTTACTTACACCGGTGGTGATGACTTCGAGCAACCGGAGCCTCAACCTTCGCCAAGATCAAGACCAGGACCATCGTCAAGCAAGAAAAGGAAGAAATTTATTGTTGTCTCATGGTTAGATAATGAAAACATAGAAGAGTATGATTGGTTCGACAAAATGATCAAGGCACAACCACCGCTTCCAGATGATCAAGAACCAGTGGATGGTCGTAGTGTGGAGCAGGTCCGAAAGTTAAAGATTCAATTCAAGATCAAGAAGACAACTAAGAAAGAACTCCTAAGGATCAAGAACGACGCTTTCACCTTGCTCAAGGAAAGATCCGGGAACGCCATTGAGCTCGAGTATCATCTCAAAAACATTGCCCGTGCAATGTCGAATGATATTGACTGGCTCAACCCAAAGTTCAATGTTGATCACACATCTAAGAACTATGGACCTTACTACACAGACTGGACCAAGCCACTTCCAATGATCGGTCCGAAGATTCCCTTCAGATTCTTCTTCAACAACGATCTAGAATTTCTTCAACATGGGAGCTTGATAAGTAAGAAGTATGCCACTTCCTTGATATTCAACATCCCAGTTGCATCATTCTCTAACAAGGCAATTGAGGAAAACGCCACCAGCTTGTTCGTTGACAAAGAGGTGATGTACGACAAAGATGCTTTGCTAGGAATTCATCATTGGCTAGAAAGGCGCAGGATTTTCTACCGAAGCAGCAAGCTCAACAAGTCACAAAAGGATGTTAGGCATAATCAAAGGACCGTTGCTATAATGTCAATTTCCACGGCAACAAAGTGGGATTATTCCTTCTTGACAAAGATCGTGGTTAAAGGATAAGATGAAAAAGAGTATGAGTTCTCAAAAGCTGACTTTCCAAACTTGTCGCTCAACGACATTGAGGACATATACTTACTCAAGGTCCAAGGCAGGATGCGTTAGTTTCCAATGGACATTCAATTAAATTACATCACCGCTCTACTCATTTTTATCAGAAGCAACATTATCCAAGAACGTGTTGAAGATCTACAGCTAGGCATTGAAAGTTATGAAAAGCAGCTCATACTTACCAAACCACTTATTCACTTCAACGAGGTCAACAAAGAGCCATAATATAAACTCTTCAACAAACCTAAATTCAGGTTCGTCTACTGAAGTGCCAATCTCCACAACTATTATATGGCATTTGATGAGATTCACAAGTTCTGTGACGACACCCTCAAGACGGTTCATGATGGCTTGGATTCTCGTTTGAAGGATATTAATCTGGGCAAAGGTCGAAGATGGAATGCTACTGAACAATGGGAAGTTCGCAGGTTTATTGGAAGGATCGAGAAGAGGCTAAAGCACCGGGATCAGATGCGGAGGCTAGAAAGCTATGTTGGAGGAAGAACTGGCTTTCCGATTATGATGTTTAAACGTCCCGAGTAATTGGTTAGTGTTGTGTAAAAATTTGGATTGATTGAATATTCTTGACATGTATTTTTTGAATTTGATTATATAATGGTTTGTGCACATATAACAGTGTACAACCCGTTCTTGTAAAGAAAGGACCCTGTGGTACGCTTCAGTGCCACAATCCTCATATAAGGAGCAAAAGCTTCTTACTTTTGAGTAGAATTAATCAATTTTTCTATGTTTTTCATAATTCTGCTCAAAAGAACAAGTATTCCCTCTCATTATTTCTAAAGCCTCAAAAGTTAACATCACTTATTGAGGGGGTATTTGCAAACTACTTTGTTCAAACGAAAAGTTCTTGTGAAATTGTTCCCGTAAAACTCAGAATGGACATATTTTCAATCAACATTTCATCAAAAACACCATCAATATGCCATTTTAAAGGGGGGAGGAAATAAAAGTGATCAAAAATATGTTGTAAAGTGTATGGAATCTCAATGTGCTCAAACTCAGAAATAACCCATGGATTGATGAACATCAAAAGTTAGTAATCGAAAAGACTTGTCCTGGACGGGTAATAATTTCAAGCTAGTTCGGTAGTGATATAAGCGTGTCTCGAATAGGACTTGTCTGAGTATAGTGTACGAATCCGAGAAACTTTATTTAGACTTGACCAGGACGGGTAATAATTTCAAGCTAGTTCACTAGTATTGTAAGCGTGTCTCGAATCGGTCTTGTTCACTGAAAGTTGATCATTTCAAAAGTGCGAGCTCTGCCCTCACCATGCATATTTAAGTCAAAACAATACAAGCACAAGTAGAGGAGGAGTATTTTTGAAAATACAAAACTCTTAAAGTGTTAACAAAATATGTTTCTAATCATAAACACTTTGAGAGATTTTCAAGTAAATGGCTTTATGGCAACATAGGAATAGTCATGGAGTTATAAGGTGACTAAGGTTAGGAATAAAATGTCCTATGATTCTCCATAGCCGGAGGGATCTACCCAAAGGACACCACCAATAGTTAGAATTAGAAGTCCTTAGGTATGATTGAAAAAAAATGAGAATATGAGAAACGGAGAAAGAAGGAGTTGAAGAATTAAAAAGAAAAGTTAAAGAAAAGACAGAGTGAGAAGAAATAGCCCTCCATATGATTTAACTTAGGGCAGAAACCGGGCTCAATTCATATGCTACTAGTTATCACAAAGATGTCACCGGTATTGAAGACAAAGTCGTCATGGACCTAGTGACGCACTGCACTAAACCTTCTAAGCCACTCAAGTTCTCTCAAAAGAGCTTGTTTCATTCTCACGGGGAACCCTGCATAATCTATCGACCTCTCATTATAAGATGTGTTGATATTGAAACAGGAGACATCGCTCCAGTCTCCAACTACTAAAACCAAAGTGCACTAATTGAGTCTAGAGCCACGAGATTCATTAAAAGATCTTTTAGGAACACCTAAAATTTCATCACTTGTTGTTCAACCATAAGGACACGAGTGATATATTCTAGAGTCCTACGCATATCTTAGCAATCTGCCAGAACATTTATGAGAGGATTTACAATTGTGATCCTCAGTTATTGAATGGAAACTCCTGCCAGGGTCAAAATCAAACAGCCCTGACAGCAGGTCACTTCAGTAATCCCTAGTGGGTTACGCTTAGTGTGGTTACTTGTTTCAAACGATCTACAGTCGTGGAGTGATGCTTCGGTATACTTCAGCGACTCACATGAATTGTTGATATACTTCGGTTTATCTTGTTAGCCTACTTGAGGGCCTCCATGTAATATCCCGTAAAAATCCCCAGTCATTTGTAAACGCTAATCATTAAGTAATCTGTCACTACAGTTACTTAACCATTTTTACGTACAAATTTATTTTTTTTATATATATTATACGACAACGAATCAATATATATTAAGTGATTCACATTTCTTTGAAATGAGCTCACAAGCATACCACGATATTCCAAAATAAAAAAATAACAAACCCGAGACGCCCTTTTTGGATCATTCCATCCAAAAGTAACTACAAGTCCAAAAACAGTTATCCGGTTCGTTAAGTCACAGCGAGTTATCCATTGGACTAGTCTCGTGTGCTAAAACGACACTGAACCAAAAGCTCCTTCATGGACTTGAAACACAAGTATTTCAAGTAGTAATCCAAACACTCCTATAAGGACCTTTATAAACTCTTACGCTTATGAAATGTCGTCTTTATAAGGTTTCTAATGCTCCCTAATAATTCATAAGTGATACCATAGCATTTGCTAAGGTTTTCAAAGCTCAAACGGACTTGAAAACGCTTAAAACATCTATTTAATTTCCTATCAGCAATGCAACTTTGACTTTTGCAGAAAAATGGTTAGACTTTGACCAAGCTTAAATCCCTCGTTTTACACTTTCAAGCTTAAAAATCTAGCAACCTAGAGTAAAAAATCATTTCGGACAACTTTTGTGTTTTACACTTAAGCCGGTTCGGATTAGAAAGGGTCCAAAAGCTCACTTTAATATCATATCAACAAGTTAATTTTTATGGAATTGCTGTCAAAACTTCATGTATTTTGCCAATCTTAAATTGGCCGTATCTTCTTCGTTATGTGTCTGTTTTCGACATTTCTTATATGAAAATTCATCTATCAAATTGGTACCTAGGACCTAGTCTCTTATTCCCATATCCCTTATCCTATCCAATTATACCATCAACTTGTAGGATGAGCCTAATATATACACCCTCCTTCACGTACCCATGCACACAAACAAACATTCAACTTTGTTTTGTTTTCTGCCATTCACAAACAAACACAAATCACATCTTTTCCTTGCTACTGTCAAGAAAAAGGGAATAAAAGGAACAAGTTGTGGGATAGCTTCCAAGTTCTAGGGTCCTTCTTGCCTTTGTACATGACGGGTTTAAGGGTTTTGAAGCTTTGGAGCGTTGGTTTTTGCCTTATCACTCGTTCTATTTTTCATTCGTTCCTCACCACCATTTTGGTGTAGTAAGTCTCCTAAACCTTTCTCAATACGTGCACATGTTCTTAGTCACGCCAAGTAGTTTCTATAAAACGTACGTGACATGTTTAGATTGCTAAACCACTTCTCATTTTTTTACCTATCACTTATAAAACAACTTATTTAAAACGTATCTTCGATCGATCTTGTGTGACCATGCGACGAAGGGAACTAAATAACTAAGCTACGTGCAAACGTAAAAATAAGCTTTTAAGCGTAAAATGAACTAACAAAAACATAAATGGACCAAGGGGTTGTGGTTTTGTTTAAAAGATGTTGAGTCTCATAATCCTTGTGTTTCGGTTGAGTCGCGGGAAAACACCAAACGAGTTACAACTTAACGTGTGAAAACTACTTGAACATGAACACTCACAAGATCAATTTTGGTTATAGAAGATGGAACTCAAACATTTTTATAAACATACAAAACCCAAGGCCATGTTATACTTGCTGAGTAAATATTAACACAAATACAAACACTGTTACGAGACCTTAAATAAAGTCGAAGGTAAAAGATAACCAAGTAACACCCTAGCTCAGTTGGCTGGGACACTTCGCTTTGGGCGAGAGGTCACGAGTTTGAACTCCACTCTTGGCAGTTTCACTTTTTGTGTTATTTTTGCAACTTTCAAAATCTGGCACTTACAACCCCCAAACTCCGAATAAGTTGCCATATTTTATAAGCTATTAAAAGTTGAGAACTTATATGAATTGACGAAATCAACCCTTTAAAATTTGTAACACTTAAAACTTTTCTTAAGGATTTTATAAGTTTTGCAAACTTATATTGATCCTTGCAATTTCAACCCTCAACTTTACACCACTTTGACATTTTTACCAAAACCTTTTTATGAGTTTTATAAACTTATACATTTTATCACTTTTCGTTAAAATTAATATGTTTAACACATATTTGACGACCACATTTATATAAACTAGATAATATATTTGACAAAATATATTATTTACCCACGACTTCGATAAATATATTAATATATATTGTATATATATTTTCACATCTCGAAGCCAAATGAATCTAATAAATACAATACGGTCTTGTATTTATTTACTCCTCGATAATACTTGAGCCAATATTCGAGCCAACCCTTATATGAAAGTTTCGTATACAAATTCTCACGCTTATTCCAAGAGCCAATACTTACAAACTCTTTGAAATTATTTAAACACAAACTGTGCTACACAAGCAACGGTATACATAGCCACTTGAGAACACTAAAATTTATTTAAACACTTTGAGTCGTGAGTACACAAAACTGTAAACTAAGAACTGCTATACTAATCTAGGTTACGTGACAGAGCCGTGCTCACTTACTATTTGATTATCCACATGACGATCTACTGAGGTGAGTTCTTAGCCCCTCTTTTACTGATTTGAACTCTTTGGGTGAGATACATGCTCGTTTTACTTACAAACTTTACTGGTTTACCTTAAACATTATTCAGTTGATAACACACTCTACTCGTTTATTGAATCATAATAGTTGCTTTTACTTACAAATGTACTTTACACATTTACGAATTACCGTGAGTTCTTGGCCTCTATTTTCAATTGTTCTGTACTACTTTTGGGGAAGATACATGCTACAACTTTATAAAGATCACAATTGTTTCAAAATCGTATTTGTACTATATCAATTGTTCTTGATTACGTGATATTGTTCTTAATTTGTATTATTGTTCTTATCTGCATGCTATTGTTCTTGATTGCGTGTTATTGTACTAAGTCAAGTTATGTGCTATATCAATTGACTATTGATACGTTGTGCTACGTGCTATTGTTCTTGTTATGATAAAATATGTACTATTGACGTTGTTTTGACATTCCCAAATAACATTTTCAGAAATCTTGTTGTCCGTACTTTAAACTATAAACTCTAAGAACTCACCAACCTTTCTGTTGACACTTTTAGCATGTTTATCTCAGGTCCATAATAAATGAGGATGGCACGGAGGGGTACGGTTACTCAAGAAGGCTATAAATTTTAACATCATTCGAAAACTTATTTAAATAAGACAACGAACTACCGGGACCTCATTTTGTAAACTCTGATATTCGAATGATAAAATCTTTTAAACGACTCAATTATAGTTCGTTTTCTATTATTATAACTGTTGTGCCGTCGAGTAACACCAAGCTTTAATTCCGCTGCGTATCCTAAAATTGGGGGTGTTACACTCCAATTCAGGAACAGCCTTTGTAAGAATTAGAGATGTGTTTTCACACTATGTTGTTAATACTCTCGAAATTCGAACTTGTAAGTGCTGGAAATCCTTCCAAGGAGATTCCTTTCATGAATCGAGTCCTGATGACGTGGGTCATTACTTGAATTTATTCTATGTAATGATAACTGTCCCTCAACGGGATTCGGACGGCTAATGTGCCCGACCAAGGTGAATGGAATAAAACATTCATCAGTAAAACACTCGTAGTGGTCGATTCTATAAGAAAAGTCCACCATGATCGATTGGTATTTTCCACCAACATATTCATGCACGTACTAATGATTGTTCCTTAGAGGAAAGACCGCACCATCTCCACATGCTAATACCAACATCACAACAAAGGAAAGTTCTCACCAAAATCAAAGGCAACACAAAGTTAAAGATGATTCTTCATCAAATCAAAGAATCTACAAAGTTTAAAGACTTGAGAACTACATAAAACTGGAGATTGAAAGTCAAAAAGAAGAATGAGAATGGTGGAGAAAGACGTGAAGCACCATAACCACAGAAGTTGACGAATGGCAGACAACAACATATGATCACCACAACCACAAAGAACAAAGACACATGAGACATCAAGCTGATAAAGTCAAAGAATCTAAAGCATATCTACTCACAAGAAAAACGAATGTTGGGAAGACGTCAAGCAACCTAGATGACCAACCCTTAGGGGGAGATTGTTGGGATCCCGTGTAACTACTATCAAGTGTCAGTCATTACACATGTAATAGGTTGCTAATTAGGCTTATATGTTTGTAACTAGTGCTAATTAGCCTAATTAGCAGCCTATTACATGTGTAGCCTAATTAGCCTAATAGGCCTATGCAAGGCCCAAACGACTCAAAGGGAATGGACTAGATGTGTTGCCCTAGCTCCTTTGCCTATAAATACATTGTAAACCCTCTTAGGAGGGTGTTGGTTCTTTTCATTTTATGCATAAACCTTTCTTATTATTGTGTGTGAAGAATTCGACCATCTCTTTCCCTTTCTCTCATCATTCTTACGTTTAACATACTTGTGTTATCATCTATGGTGACCTAACAGGTATGAAGGCCCTTTAACGGTGATTGGACGTGTTGGCAAGGTATCGTATCGATCTCAACTAACGCCGAAGTTGAAGATTCACCCGGTCTTCCACGTTAGCTTTCTCAAGCCTTATCACGGAGATGAGGAAGACCCGGAAGGAGGGGTGTCCAAGCGGGCACCGACAACGGTTGTTACTTCGTACGATCGAGAGGTTGAAGAGATTTTGTCGGATCGTACGATAAGAAGACGAGGAGTGCCGAGCTATGATGAGTACTTGATCAAGTAGCGTAATATTCCCGATAGTGAAGCAAGTTGGGAAGCCGAAGACTTATTGTGGCAGTTTGCGGACAAGATCAAGAAGTATCACGAGGATGGCACGACGAGGACGTCGTGAGCTTAGGTGGGGGAGGATGTCACGACCCACCTACTCGACGAGATCATTTACGAGGATGTTCGGGTTTCCGGATTATTCCACACTTCTCTTGGAGGATATTGGATAATCTTGGAAGCCTTTGGAATATGTTGGAAAGTGTTGGAAGATGTAGGAGACTCTAGAATATCTTGGAAGGCCAAGAAGTTCATGGATGTCCTAGATTTTTCCTACCATGGAAAGTTGTAGAACCTTGTACATAGTAGTATAAATAGAGGTAGGCCTCATTTAAGGAGATCATCCAACAAAGTTCACTTGTATTCTCTCTTGTAAATTCTAAGTAATACAAAGCACTTCCTTTCATTCCACTTGTTCATTTCTTTGAAGCTTTCTTTAGTTGCATACATCGTTGAGTGTTCGAGCAAGGCTGAACTTAGTCGAGGCTAAGCGTTGCACGGAAGACCTTTTAGAGATAAGTCCGTGACATAAGGCTGTGTTTGGCTAAGGCTTATATGGCTTAAATTTCAAAAGCCCCGTATAAGTCTCGTTTGGCGTAGAGGCTTATAGGAGGGTGATGGTCTAGTTGTGTACAAGTTTTAAATTTATAAAAGGTGAATTACCAATATTACCAATAACACATACGAGCAAGTATACTCGTTCGTTATAGCAAGATTATGAAGGTAAGTCGGGATCGTTCGCAGGGATTTGAGTGAATCTAAACACAAGTTTGAATTAACGGAGTCTATCCAAAACATATAATAAAGCAAATAGGTATAATGAAATTCAGATGATTAAAAACTACACTTGCTTAAACTAGTTTCATATCATAGATTAATGTGATTGTGTTAACCTCTTAACATGTTGGTTATGATAATTAGTTGGTGTACTAATCTATTGTTCTTACAAGTTAAACTTTGATCAAGAGTTTAGTTCATAAAAACAAGCATTAAGTCTAGCCAATCAATTCAAGATCAATTCAAGTTTCATAAGTCTACATACATAAACTTAAACACAAAAACATCCACTTGTTCATCAAATTGCTTAAGAAATGGTCAATACAAAAGGTAACCGATCATAGACAAAAGGCTACAATTGATTCTCAACAACTAATCTTACGACCATTTAGATGTTTCCAACCAATCCAATTTGATAATCAAAAAGCGTTTCTATTACAACCACACCTTAGTTCCTTTGTATAATCAAGAATAATGGGTAAAAACAATCATCCATAGACAAAATGATTATGACTAGTTGAATAACAATAAGTTCTTTCGACCCCAACGTTTACTATCAATTAGCCAAACTTGATTAACAAATGTCACTATGAAACTTTAGCACAATTGGATCTTAGAATCAACTTGAAATTGAATTAAAACATGTTAACACAACCACTAACTAATCATATGATAATCAACATCATTTAAGCAAGTGCATAAAGAAACTAGCCACTCATAGCAAACATAAACATAAACTCAGAACTTTGAACATTAGAAAACATGATTAAAGGTCTTACAATGATTGAAATGAGATTACAAATGATGTAGTAATGATGCCTCAAGTATTGGTGATGACTTCTTGATGGTTTGACCTCCAAATGATGACTTCTTGGACCTCCAAAGTTTCCTGGAACTTAATGGACGAATTTAAGCTTTGAGAGAGCAGTAGTGGTGGTAAGATAGGTGTGAGAGAAGATCTCTCAAGTTGTGGTGTATGAAATGAGGTTGCAAAGGCCTCTATTTATACTACTTCCAAGGCTAGGGGTTATAAATGCATTTCTTGGTCACCAAGGAGCTTGGAAGGGACTAGAAGACATGTAGGAATGACCTAGAATCATTTGGAATAAGTTTGGAACCTTAGTAATGGAAAAATGGCTGAAACAGGACCTCCAACCAGATCCGGTTGAGCTCCAACCGTTTGGGTTGGTGTTCTGACCATTCTCCAACCGGATCCGGTTGTGGGGCTCGACCGATCGGTTGGAGCAAAATCACAAAAAATCATAAACGGCAAAGTTGTAGATCTTTCTCTTAGCTTTCCGTGGCCGCAAACCGGGGGTCAAACGGAGTCTGTATGCAAAAGTTATGGCCAAAATGGTGAAGGTGTGTCGGGAACAACGAGTCTTCCAATATATCTTCGTTTAAGCTTCTTTTCTTCATTTCTTTCTCGTTTACCTTCTTGAACTTTATTCTTGAGTATTTGGACCACTAACTTGATGACTATATCTTCTCGAATATACTCCACAAGTCTTGCTTTGGTCGGGAATTCTTCATATATGGAGAAATCTTCGTATTTTACTTCTTTTTCCGTCTTTTTCTCCACTTTCCTGTACTTGGCTACAAATGAACTTGCAAATGCACTTTGATACGATTAAGCATCAAAAGCATATGATTATAACCAAATAACACACATAAAAGCACGGATAACGCTACTGAAAACATGCACAATTTGAGCGTTATCAAATTCCCCCACACTTAAACTTTGCTTGCCCTCAAGCAAATCTAGGAAAAACATCCACTGGTACAAGATCGTGATTATGAAAAACGTGATGCAAATCAACCAAGTATAAATACGAGAGAGGATTCATCAATTATGCTTTATAAAGGTGAAACATCAAGATGTTTGACAATATCCAATGATTTTCTTGCATGATTAACATTTCAGAACACCTCAAGAAAAGGGAACGAAATATAATTCACTCAATCACTCATTTTTAGTGGAGTAACAAGATAAATCACACTCATTGCTCAGTCATGATTAGATTATTACCATAATCTTGTACAAGAAACAAAACTCCACCGACGTGGCGTGATCACCAAGTAAAAACATCTAAAGAGGGCTTTTATTTGGGTTTTAATGATATGGCTAAGGGTTAAGGGTGTGGATAAGGCATGGGAATGTTATGAAATTGGTGTTAAAATAAAAATGAAATCAAGTCTAATACCCATGTTGCTAGCTACCAAACATTCCACTAACCAAATAAACGATTATAGCTTGCTTTCTTCTTTTCCACTTTCCACAGCTTTTCGCATTTCCATGACAATTGTTCCTCGATCATAGCTCATTGGCTAATATTTTCTCATATATATATATATATATATTTTTTTTTTGAACATAAACTCAAGGCTCAATCAATCTCATAGGATGTGGTACTCATAATCATTTAAACAATCTTTACTTTCCAGGTAACTAGCAACCAACTGTTAGACATTGATACGGGATAGGCTAAGGTTAAAAGTGTAAAATCTTTTTGTATTTTCTGGGTGAAGCAAAAATGAAAAGGATGGCTCAGAAGGTGTAACTAGGGGTATCTAGTGCTAAAAATGAGCACTACAAATGGGTCCATGTGGGTGGTTAACTAACCAATGAGGCTAGCTAATATATCATTAGATGTAAAATGGAAGGCCATTTGGGTTAAATCATAAGGTGCCTCTTTATCACACCAATTCACTTATATCGCACGAATGCAATCTCACTGCGGTCTGGTAATGATTTACAAGCACAAGTTCTAGAATAAATAAAATCACCGGCTCACTGCGGTCTGGTAATGATTTACAAGCACAAGTTCTAGAATAAATAAAATCACCGGCACACTCATAGCAAAAGATCTAAGCATAAAAGATGTATGCTAATAAGAAATAGGCTCAAATCCTCATAATTTAGTGGAAAGGGTATAATATGTGCTAGCAAATATTTATCGATCCCATAATGGATTGCAATAGTAATCGGAACACATCTCGAAGTTTCAAATATTACCAGTTTTACCAGTGGAATGATCCAGTTATTCTAATAGATAATCCTAAAAGTGTGAAAACAACTAGATCACAAGGGCAAACAAAATTTTAAATTTAAGCATGAAAACTCTAATTTTTCCTATTCACCCCCCCCCCCCCCACCCCCACACTTAAGTTAGACATTGTCCTCAATGAAAAACGAACTTCAAAGTATAGAAATAAGGAAAATAGAGATGAAACCAGATATGTCAACGAGTTTATCAGCTTAAAATTCTTTCTTCATTCCTGGCGTCCACTAGAGAAATCATCACCTGCACACAATCTTATAAACAAACAAAAGGTTTTATTAAAAGGATGGTGCCCCCCCCCCCACTTAAGTTCAACCGAAGGTTTAAACTTTGGGGAGTGACAATAGAAAATCGAAACACACACGGGTTGCCTCCCGAGAAGCGCTTGATTTATTACTGAGTCATCAGCCTAACTCGAATCTTCCCCGGGTTAGGATACTTTGATCATACGGTTCAAATGGGGAATTTCAGCTCTTAAACGTTGAGGGTATGGAATCTTTGGTTTGTACTCTACAATGGATGGGAATACATTTGATTCTTTTGGTTTGACCATGGTACAGTCTCTTTTCGTTATTTCGAACGTTTGGTCAATTTCATTAGAAAAGAGGACAGGTGGCGGATCTTTTTGATTTTTCAGATGGTCATTGGATTTTCCATTCCCAGTGAATATGGCATCCACATTCTCATGGTGAGATGTAGGAGGTGGCTTAGTCCTACCGTTTTGATTTTGTGGTTCAGACCATTTGTCTATCTTTCTTTCCAGTTCTCCATTCCAGCTGTCATCAGTTTTGTTGAACTTCTTATCACCAACATGATTTGGAAATACATTGTGTTCAGAACCTTTTAATTGAGTCATTGGGATATGCATGGTGCAATCCTCAAGAAAAGGTGACAAGGTTGGTGAGTTAGACATGATTTGGTTCAGATTTGGCGTGGTTGGAATGTTCTCGGTCTCGTCCTCTTCGATAAATTCATCCTCACCCTTATCGTTCTCGTATTGAATTGAGGTTGGTTTGTAGACAAATTCATGTCTCGAGTTGGAATATGTGGTGTAAGGAAGAGATTCAGCGTGATGGACTTTCTGTTCCTTACTTAATCTTTCTATCCTCCTCTCCAAGTCTTGGCTTATCGCTTGTTGGTTCCTTCTTCCTTGATCGACTTTATGTTCCAATTCAACCAACTGGTTCGTCATATTCTCATTGGCTTTTGTTTGACTGGCCATCCATTCTCTCATCATCTCCTCCGGTGAGGTTTTAGGTGTATTGAAATGTTGTGATGGATGTGGTATTGTATTCCATGGCTGATATCGAGGATATGTTTGGGTTGGGTTGTGGTGTGGAAAGGAGTACGAATTTCTGGAATTTTGGTCATAATATCTGCCGTGATATCCTGGGTGATATCCTTCATGTTGGGCGTGGTTCGCTTCCATGGGATCACACATCGGCGTGTCATCCTCAGCATCGTGGTTTGAAGCTTGGTGATTATTTTCGCAGTTCCATCATCTCCCTCCGTATGCTTATGAATTGGGTATCGATGTTTGTTGAGAGAGCTTCCAATTTCTCGATCAATGAGGCATGATCGGTATTGATGTTGCTTCTACCGGCGGAAACAGCGGTTTTCAGATTGGAATCGTTCGATAGACCACTTCTTGTGAAGATAGCATTGACATATTCATTTCTTGTTTGTGGTGAACGGTACGTCTTATCATTTGATGGTTTTGGGTTGGATTGGGTATTACATGGAAATGAACCAGATGGTCTAGAGGAATGTTGGTCAGAAAATCTGCCAAACTTGTTTTCAAGTTCTTGGATAGATGCTTGATGATTTTTCTGTCCTTGCTCAACTTTGGCTTTGAGATTGAAAAATTGATTTTTGATAAAATCATTTGCAGATTTTTGAGCAGCCACGAATTCTCTCATGGTTTTCTCGAATTCGGTTTCTTCCATCTTTTTTTCGGGATTTGGTGGTGGTGGATCGTCAGTTCGTGGTTAAGAATCACGGTTGTCATCCCTTGGTCAGCGATCTTGCCAATTTCCAGAATTTTGACCGTAATAATTACTACGATATCCTCCTCCACGGTATCCTCCTTGAGTGTAACTTGCTTCTCCTTCCTTTGGTCCACCCATAGGTTTATCGTCGCACTCGGACGATGGATGATTTCCTCCACAATTGTTGCATCCGTCTCGCATTTCCTTCATTTCATCTTTGATATCTTTGTATTGCGAGTTGATTTTTGAGGTTAACGCTTCCATCTTCTCTATGAGTTTTGAGGTATCGGTGTTTTTGACAAAAGCAACGGTTTTTCGGAGAGGTTTGGTTTTGGAATCTTTGGACCAATCAAGTTTGAGAAGTACTCGATCTTCGAGCAATTTATGTGCATCGTTGGGAGTCTTATAGAGAAAAACTCCTCCAGCATCAAGGATGCCTTGAGAGATTTCATCTAGTCCATGGGAAAAGATTTGGATAATGGTTCCTTTTGATAGCCCATGTCGATGACAACTACGAAGCAAATCTTTCATTCGAAGCCAAGCTTCAACAAATGATTCGTTTGGGTTTTGGTTGAAAGCACGAATTTCTCCCATTAATCGATCAAACATGGCAGGTGGAAAGAATCGGCTTACAAAAGCTTGTCTCATCTCCTCCCAAGTATTGATGATTCCTGGGGTTAATTCATTATACCATACTTTAGCATCTCCGGCGAGTGATGATGGGAAAAGTTTGAGTTTGATGGCATTGACATCGGTGTCGCCATAACGGAACATGCCGCAAATTTCGATGAATTCGGCAATGTGCTTGTGCAGATCGGCCCGTGCACGGCCATCGAATTGTCGGTCTTTGATCATAGAAAGGTGATGTCCCTTCACGGTGAAGTTGTCACCAAGATTGACAGTAACAATAGCACTTTCGGGTGTTGGTGCTACGGTTCGGTTGGTTCCCCACATGGGTTGATCGTCCGCCATGGGAAAAGGTAAATTGGTGAAACGGTTGAAAACAACTTTGGCTTCTATGAGGTTATCAAATGGTGGGATCGGTACTCTTGGTACACGATTTTCCAATGGTATGAAAAGTGTTCTTCCTCTTCTTCGAATCAAACGTTCGGGGTTGGTAAGAGGTGTAATTGGTTCTATTCCCACTGCTCGAGTGTTCATACAATGTCTTAGAGAATCCAGGCAATATCTAAACACACGGACAAACAACGAAAACAGTTTTTATGGGTCAGAGTAGGTAACCGGATCGGTTGTGGGACGCGACCGATCGGTTAGACCAGTTGATTGATGGGCAAAATCGTAACCGATTCGGTTGAGGGGCAACCGGATCCGGTTAAGGTTTCTGAGAAATTTTTAATTTTTTTTTTTTTTTTTTTTTTTTTGGTTGAATCGACTTAGGGAAATTCCAAAACTTGTTGAAACACAATCAAATCCCCGGCAGCGGCGCCAAAAACTTGATGGTCTGGTTGTGTACAAGTTTTAAATTTATAAAAGGTGAATTACCAATATTACCAATAACACATACGAGCAAGTATACTCGTCCGTTATAGCAAGATTATGAAGGTAAGTCGGGATCGTTCGCAGGGATTTGAGTGAATCTAAACACAAGTTTGAATTAACGGAGTCTATCCAAAACATATAATAAAGCAAATAGGTATAATGAAATTCAGATGATTAAAAACTACACTTGCTTAAACTAGTTTCATATCATAGATTAATGTGATTGTGTTAACCTCTTAACATGTTGGTTATGATAATTAGTTGGTGTACTAATCTATTGTTCTTACAAGTTAAACTTTGATCAAGAGTTTAGTTCATAAAAACAAGCATTAATTCTAGCCAATCAATTCAAGATCAATTCAAGTTTCATAAGTCTACATACATAAACTTAAACACAAAAACATCCACTTGTTCATCAAATTTCTTAAGAAATGGTCAATACAAAAGGTAACCGATCATAGACAAAAGGCTACAATTGATTCTCAACAACTAATCTTACGACCATTTAGATGTTTCCAACCAATCCAATTTGATAATCAAAAAGCGTTTCTATTACAACCACACCTTAGTTCCTTTGTATAATCAAGAATAATGGGTAAAAACAATCATCCATAGACAAAATGATTATGACTAGTTGAATAACAATAAGTTCTTTCGACCCCAACGTTTACTATCAATTAGCCAAACTTGATTAACAAATGTCACTATGAAACTTTAGCACAATTGGATCTTAGAATCAACTTGAAATTGAATTAAAACATGTTAACACAACCACTAACTAATCATATGATAATCAACATCATTTAAGCAAGTGCATAAAGAAACTAGCCACTCATAGCAAACATAAACATAAACTCAGAACTTTGAACATTAGAAAACATGATTGAAATGAGATTACAAATGATGTAGTAATGATGCCTCAAGTATTGGTGATGACTTCTTGATGATTTGACCTCCAAATGATGACTTCTTGGACCTCCAAAGTTTCCTGGAACTTAATGGACGAATTTAAGCTTTGAGAGAGTAGTAGTGGTGGTAAGATAGGTGTGAGAGAAGATCTCTCAAGTTGTGGTGTATGAAATGAGGTTGCAAAGGCCTCTATTTATACTACTTCCAAGGCTAGGGGTTATAAATGCATTTCTTGGTCACCAAGGAGCTTGGAAGGGACTAGAAGACATGTAGGAATGACCTATAATCATTTGGAATAAGTTTGGAACCTTAGTAATGGAAAAATGGCTGAAACAGGACCTCCAACCGGATCCGGTTGAGCTCTAACCGTTTCGGTTGGTGTTCTGACCATTCTCCAACCGGATCAGGTTGCGGGGCTCGACCGATTGGTTGGAGAAAAATCACAAAAATCATAAACGGCAAAGTTGTATATCTTTCTCTTAGCTTTCCGTGGCCGTGAACCGGGGGTCAAACGGAGTCCGTATGCAAAAGTTATGGCCAAAATGGTGAAGGTGTGTCGGGAACAACGAGTCTTCCAATATATCTTCGTTTAAGCTTCTTTTCTTCATTTCTTTCTCGTTTACCTTCTTGAACTTTATTCTTGAGTCTTTGGACCACTAACTTGATGACTATATCTTCTCGAATATACTTCACAAGTCTTGCTTTGGTCGGGAATTCTTCATATATGGAGAAATCTTCGTATTTTACTTCTTTTTCCATCTTTTTCTCCACTTTCCTGTACTTGGCTACAAATGAACTAGCAAACGCACTTTGATACGATTAAGCATCAAAAGCATATGATTATAACCAAATAACACACATAAAAGCACGGATAACGCTACTAAAAACATGCACAATTTGAGCGTATCCATACATCGTCGATTGTTCGAGCAAGGCTGAACTTAGTCGAGGCTAAGCGTTGCACGGAAGACCTTGTAGAGATAAGTCCGTGACATAAGGCTGTGTTTGGCTAAGGCTTATATGGCTTAAATTTCAAAAGCCCCATATAAGTCTCGTTTGGCGTAGAGGCTTATAGGAGGGCTTTTGAAATTATAAGCCCAAGCCCCTGGCCATAAGCCCTAGCCCAAAAACGAGGCAAAAAATTTTATAAGCCCCAAATATAGGCCTCGTTGGTTCTGAATTACTTAATTAACCACAAAATATCTAATATATACATATGTTAATTTAATTATATGTCATTTTTAGTAATTTTACAATTATAAGCCCCAAATTAAACTAATTTACTAAACAAGTTTATAAAATAAAAATCCTAATTTCAGCTTATAATATAAGCCCAAGCCCAAACCCAAACCCAGCTGCCCCGACGCCTCGCGCAAAACATAACCTAGTCTCAGGAGGTGTTTGTTTTTTTTTAAATGTCTTAACAGGCTCTTAATAAGCCAAATGTCTTAACCGATCAGACATTTTGGGCCCTCAGATTGTTTGTTTTTTTTTGTTTGTTCAGACGCGGTCAGAGGAAATAATGTCTTAATCGTCTAGACATGAAAGAGCCTTCTTAATGCCTCTTGACACAAAATAAAACAAAAAAAAACCTTTCACTCTCCCATATCCTCTACCTACCACTTCAACCCTGATATCACTGCCTCTCCCTTCTCCGGCCACCACCCATCACCGGCCACCTCTTCTCCGGCTACAAGACGCCACCTACAACATACTTTTACACCAGGTCCATTGTTTTCTTTAATCCATTGCTAAAACAATTTGTTTTTTTTTTTTTTTTTTCATCATCGTGGATGATTTTTTTATTTTTTTTTTATTTTTTTATCATCATTGTTAAAGATAATTATAATTGATGCTTTTTTTTTATCATCATTGTTAAAATAGTTAAAATAATCGTGGATGCTTTTTTTTATCATCATCATTGGTAGACTTGTTTAATCAAATTACCACATCAGTTATGTACTATATTTTGTTTAATCCAAAAAAAGTAGCTAGCCTGTAATTCGAACATTTTATGACTTGTAATCAAAGTTTGATATGTGGTTTGCCACATTAGGAAAAACTATCAAAATGGTCAATAGGTACTTATAATAGAAATTGGACCAAACTTAGTTACAATTTATGCAAAGCTATACTGATGTGGAGGTCTTCCTGCAAGCCTGTTACTGATGTTAACTAGTTTAGGATATTTTATACATGACTTTGTTTGATTTAGATGTTCTCTTTGATTATAGGAATGGGTGACTCAAGTGAAAACTAAATTTTACGGCGGAACAATTGAAGTTTTTTTTGGAGACATGTATCGATGAGGTCAATAGGTTAGGTCCTAGTCTTAATGGTGGTAGTTTATACGTTGACTCTTGGAAAAAAGTAGCTCAAGCTCTTGAGGACACTTACGGAATAAAGACTACTCAAAAAAAGTTGAAGAATAAGTTTGACTACTATAAAGCAAAGTATCATCTTTGGGCAAGCTTGAAAGGAAAAACGGGAAACGTTTACAATTATGAAACAAATTCATTCAACTTTACGGAAGAAGAGTGGAGAGACCTTAATGTTAAGGTGTATTTGTGACTAGTTTTTTTTTTTACTTTTACAAATAAACTCTATCTAGTACTAATAGTTATATTATTGATATATTTTTTTGTGCATTTTTTATGTAGACAAAAAACAAAGCTAATAACTTGAGAAATAGTCCATTGCTTTATCCCCACCTTTGTGCCGATTTGTATGAAAAGAGTGCTGCTACAGTGTAACACCCCCAAATCTCGGTACAGCGGAAGACTTAATCAAGTTTTCGGGGCGTTACTATTGGATTGATATCGCACACAAGTATAGCAAAAGATAGTCATTTAATATTCAAAACCAATCCCAAATTTAGTCATTTAAAACATTTAATCCAAAAGAGTAAATATTAGGCCTAAAACATGGTTTAATCAAATAGGTCCCCAAAGTTTATCAGAGTCAGAAATGATCCTTGAACCCCGTCTTCTTGCCAAGCTTCCACCGATCAAGTAATCCAAACATCTCTCAAATACCTGAAAAATCATGCTAAAAGGTCAGCTTACGCTGGTGAGTTCATAGGTTTAAGTTCAACAAAATCATAGTGGACCTGTAAGAGTTGATTTGCTATGCAAGACCTAAGATAGATAAATACCGTTTCACACACTGATCCTACCCAGATCTCCAATCATATACTCACATCCCGTATCCAGGGATTACTCGGGCCCCGCGACTCTAGTCCAGCATTGTCGTGGCAACCTCTAGAACAGTTGCCAACCCCGAACTAGGTCGATGTAGAAGTCTATTCTTAGCTAGGCAACGGTTCAACCTAGTCTAAGGCAACAACTACCGCACATCTATCTATACAGTCAAGCACATAAGCAAATCCAAATAGTTTTCACGGTCCAAAAACAGTAACATGATTCTCACCCCAATATAGTTAAAATCGTAGATGAAAGTGGGGCTATGAAACTCACCTCAAGCAATCAACGCACAAATAATCACTAGCAGAAGATAACAGTAATCACGGCACAGCAACTATCGACTCGGCACAACCTATTAATGTAGACCAAACTTAATATATATATATTCCTCAAAATCAACGTTATCTACCTCAATGTATTCCATTTCTTTATTTCCAAAAACGTCTCGTTTCACCATTTAATCCTAGTGTTTGGTATTCCTCGTGTGGGTGTATCGACTCAATATGATGCCATGAATGCACTCAAACAACCAATATATAACTCAATGCGACACAATGAGACCTCTAAACGATAAGCTCCATAGTCAAATAAGTTTAGAAATAAATAGTAGACCTTATCGAATTCGTCAACTCGATAAACTCCTTTATTTATTCGTGTCGCTTATTATCCCATAAATCAATCGTATCCTAAAGAGTCATAAGGATAATTCACCCATTAATAGGGTTACCCAACGTACCTAGCGGGCTCTTATTAGATTCGTCAACCTAATAAGTCCGCTACGCACGTGGATCAACACTATTAACGTTAGGTTATCCGTAACCCATGCACATAACATAAGTAAATAAATACTTAACTAATATTAAATGTCCACAATTGACATTTATTGATAAACGTGTACTCGAAACATTAATTACTTATTCATTACAAAACATTTCCAATTTAGTCGTTAGTTTCCGTTTAAAAATAGTAAATAAGAAGATAAGTCTTGTTATCGATATTTTTGGTACAAAAGCCCATTTATTATTTACATTTCATAGTTCTATTAGCATTTTCATGTATAAATATATATTTCGTCAAATTCCAATATTAATCTCATATCGTTATTCGTTTTGGAGTCCACAAGCACGAGTCATAACTTCTCGGCTTTTAATCAATCGATAGTCCATATTATACTAAAGTTCATGTTACGGCTTTGTCGGAGTCAACTATTGACTAAAAAGTCAAAGTAACACCGACGTAGCTCAAAGTCAACAATATATATATCAAGTCCAAATTTAAAAGTCATAATAGCGCAATTCAATCCCAAACCAACTCAAAACAATCTCGCCAACCAATCAATCAACCAAAAGTACTCGAAACCAATGTTATGACCCTAATGGTCATGACACGGTCGCGGTTAAGACCACGTGAACCAAACAAGCTCTAGAAGCTTTTCGGCTCCACGAATCTCATCCAAACCTCAACTACATCAACCAACAAGCTACCAAATCGACCTGACCCGGACCCGTGGTCCATGTAGGTCTCGTACAACAACCATGAGCCACGTACGAGTCCCTAGTGGCTCGTACGCCTCCTAACTCACATCCAAACACAACCAAATCACTTCCACAACATCCAAATCCAATCATTCAAGCTCCAATCAATAACCAAACACAAAACCCATCATCTATCTTAACCAAAAATATGAAACTAAACCTAAAATGCATAAACCCATCAAATTGATACACCACACACTTACCAAACACTAATTACTTATTTATTTAAATACTAATTAGACTTAATTTCATGTTCCACCCAAAAGCCCCAAATTTCATCATTAGGTCGAAACCCTAGATTTCAATTCGTGGCTTCTAATAGCTCAAACACGCTCAAATCTTGTTCCATTTACCTTATTCAAGCACCAATTGAAAAACCCACTTGAAACCCTAAAAGTTCGAATCTTGATTCGAAGATTTGAAGGTGTCCAAATGGAGCGTGTAATATATGGTTAGAAAGAGGAGAAAGAGAGCTTCAAGATGGTGGTGGTGGTTTATGGTGACGCGCTGGTGGTGGGTCATGGTGGCCGGAACAGTGGCGGTGCCAAGGTAGTTTAGGGTTAGGGTTTTTAGAGAGATGGTGTAGAGAGAGAAAGAGGGTGGTGTGTTTTAGAGAGAGAATGAAAGGGTGAAAGTGTGGTGAGGTGAGGGTATAAATATGGGGGAGGGGGCGCCGGCTAGGGGAGAAAGAGGGGGGGTCGGAGTTGTAATTTTTCGTAACTATCTCGTTTACCCATTCCTGAGCTCATATATTGTCCCCCGAGTTTCCCCCGACGTTCATTCGACTTTCTAACATCGTTATTTATGTTTTTCCACAAGTTTTGACTATTTATTTGTCAATTTTCGAGTTACGGTCTAAAAGTTACAATAATTCTCGTTTTAGGCTTTTCTAGTGTCGAATCAAATAGTGCCTACCAAATAGAGTTAAAACTCATACGATAACTCATTTAATAATGAAATAAACCGTAAAAACCAACAGACGATATAAAATCAAGTCATGGTTTATAAAAATAGTGATAAAGGCAAAGCTCGGTTTAGTTTAACGTAATGCGGTTACCTAAAATAGACTCCCTAAATTGCCACTTATCACAGCCTCCCAGCCTCAGAAGAAACCCGTCCCGGGTTTCACTCCGAGTTGCTTGATGTCATGAAAAGTTTAGGATACTTCCTACGGAAAACGTCCTCACGTTCCCAAGTGAACTCCGGTCCATGCCGGGAGTTCCAACGAACCTTAATAATCGGAATACAGCTATTCTTCAGCCTTTTAATCTCACGATCCATAATCTCAATCGATTCCTCAACAAAATTCAATTTCTCATCAATACGAATATCTCTTAAAGGCACCACTATGTTTTCCTCCGAAAGACATTTCTTAAGATTACTAACATGAAAGACATCGTGTACACTACTCAGTTCTGATGGTAGCTCCAGGCGATATGCTACCGGTTCGATTCTTTCCAGGATTGGAAAGGGACCAATATATCAGGGATTGAGTTTTCCACGCTTTCCAAAACGAATCACTCCTTTCCAAGGAGAAACTTTCAACATAACACGATCTCCAACCTGAAATTCTAAAGGTTTACTTCTCTTATCGGCATAACTCTTTTGTGGATCACACTAGCGGTTTGCAACCGATTACAAATCTGAACCATCTTCTCAGTGGTTTCTAGGACAAGTTCGGGACCTGTAAGTTGACTTTTGCCAACTTTAGCCCAACAAACAGGAGAACGACATTTTCGGCCATACAGTGCCTCAAATGGGGCGGCCTTAATGCTAGAGTGATAACTATTGTTGTAAGAGAATTCGGCCAAAGGGAGGTGTCTCTCCCAGCCTTTGCCGAAATCAATAACGCAGGCTCTAAGCATGTCCTCCAAAGTCTGAATGGTTCTCTCGCTTTGACCATCGGTCTGTGGATGGTAAGCAGTACTCATGTCCAAATTCGTTCCTAATGCTGTCTGTAATGATCTCCAAAAGTGGGATGTAAAACGGCTATCCCTATCGGAAATGATAGATATCGGTACTCCATGACGCGATACTACCTCCTTAAGATACAATCGAGCAAGCTTATCAAGGCTATCGGTTTCACTAATAGCTAAGAAGTGAGCAGACTTAGTTAAACGATCAACTATTACCCAGATAGCGTCATTGCCGCTAGCTGTTGTAGGACCTTACTTTTATCAACCTTATCACAAACCCAACACGTTACCACTATACGCGTAGAAACATGTTTACCACAAATACAAACGAAGCTTAGAAATAAGGTGAGAAAGATGGTGACTTGATGTTGAAACCGTGTATATGTGTAGAGAAAATATGTTGTATATTCAAAAGAAAACACACACACACACACACTCAAGCACACCCCTCAAATGAGACTTTGAGGGGTATTTATAGTCTAAAACATAAACGTCCTAATAGGCTTTGGCTTGGGCCTCGTGGACTTGGATTGGATAACACATGATGAAAGGCTAGCTTAACTTAACTTATAGCCAATTAGCTTAGCCCAATCCACGAGCCCGTTGACTATTCTATCACGATATCTAACACACGTTACAAAGTTTCTAATCGTGAATGACCATCACTTCTAATAAAAATAATCAAGGCTAACAATCTCCCCCTAAGGGGTGGTCATTCCAAATATGCTCCACTTGAATAGGTCTTTACTTTTCTCGAGCTTGAACTTTGTGTGTAGATATAGAGTAGTCTTGTTTCATTGTTCCTTCATGCTTTGTGATCAGTCAATGTGGTTTTCTGCCATTGTCAGCTTCGTTGGTTAGGTGTCTCCACGCCTTTCTCCACCATGCTCACACTTCTATTTGTCTTTTGGATACCAATGATGTAGTTCTCGAGTCTTTATACTTTGTAGATTCTTTGACATTGACGAAGAATCATCTTTAACTTTGTGTTGCCTTTGATTTTGATGAGAACTTTCATGTGTTGTTGGTATGAGCATGTGGAGAATCTGTACGATCAATCCGCTCCGGAGCTTCCATAAGAAGAAAACATAAAAACAGGTTAGTAATAAGCGGATTCCGGCACTTACAAGTTTGAATTTCGAGGGTGTTAACAGCATAGTGTGAAAACACATCTCTAATTCTTACAAAGGCCGTTCCTGAACTGGAGTCCCATGAGTGAGATAACACGATATACCGAAGTACATCTACAGTTCAGATGAGTCGCTGAGATACACCGAAGCAATACCCCACGACTGTAGACCGTTTGAGATACACTAAGCGTAATCCACGGGGAGTTACCGAAGTGACCTGCTATCAGTGCTGCTTGATGTTGACCCTGGCAGGAGTTTCCATTCAATCACTGAAGATCACAGATGTGAAACTTCTCATAAATGTTCTGGCAGATTGCTAAGATCTGCGTAGGACTCTAGAATATATCACTTGTGTCCTTATTGATGAATGATCCGTGCAAAACCGTCAAGTTTTCTCACACAAGTCGGCCACTTGTGAATGGCCGACCGTAAGAAACTTAAAACAGTTTAAACACGAATGCAATGAAGATCAGGGGAGTATAGTGTTTCCCCGGGTCGTTATGTCCCAGCGAGCTATGCAATGGATCACCAAACGTATAGTGATCGAGAAATTTGAACAGAAAAAGGGATTGTGATTATTATAACTACAGAAATAGCCTATAATTACAAAGGCTTAAATGCAAATTAAAGGAAATTAAAAAGATAAAAAATATTAAATAAACGCTATCACTATTTGCAAAATGATGTTTTTGATTTTTTTTGTTTTTATAAAACTTGAATTTAAAACTACGTTACGTACAAATGAAAATGTGAAACTTACACAATATTAATCCTAAAAATATGAAAATGATATTTTTACAATCCTAATGATAAAAGAAAATTTATAGAAAAAGAAAATTATTTTTATAACTATTTAATTAATTATTATTAATTAAAAACTATTTTTAACTATTAAATAATATCCTAAAATACAAGAAAATATAAAATAAAGCTAGAAAAATAAAATTATGACTTGGAAAAATCTAAAATAACAAAAGAGAATTTTCAAAACTATTTTTGTAATTTTCTGATTATTTTTCTATTTTCTACTAATTTAAAACTATCTAAATCTAATTTAAATTGTGAAAAATACCAAATAAAAGGGGAAAAATAAGGAAAATCTTTTTTATGCTTTTTATATTTTTCTTAAACTGGGAAAATTGAAAAATTATTTTTTGGAACTTTTTCTTAATTATTTGCAATTAAAGCTAATTAAAAATGACTAAAAACTGTTTTTAATTAAGAAAAATACTAAACAGTGACCAAAAATTATGAAAATCTCAGGAAAATTCTAAAATGTTATTCTGGTTCTAAGAAAAATATCAAATATGATGCTTATGTGTAAGATAATAGAGCTGCAGTGTTAACTGTTATGAAATAAGCAATTGAAATAAGCTAACTAGAACAATAAGCCACCAAACTATTGAAGCAACTAAATTATACTATAACTACTCTAAAACAACTAATTATAGCTACTCCTAACCTAAAATAATCAGCCTACTCAGATAACATGCTAACTGATTTCTTAAGCAAAACAGTGAATTGGCCCTATGTTTGAGCTTATTCACAAGCTTATCAGAAAAGCTAGAGTGAAAAACAGTTATGTGATCTTAAAGACCACCTAGCAGACTATCACTGGACCAAATATGAGACCCTAACTAGCTGTATTGAACCTTGTGCAGTGTCTGCAAGATCTGCACAAAACTGGTGCAGACATCATTTTGACTTTTTGAAAACAGTTGGATACTTTGACTTTTTTGAGATTTAGATGCAAATGTTGGACTGATGAAGATGAAATATGATGTAATACAGTTATAGCAAGCTCACTTATCAAGTTATACACCCATATGAAGGAGAATAGCAACTGATTTTCACAGATATGCAAACAAGATCAGTAATATTGTGATTTTGACTTTTTATGTGTTTTGATGCAATAAAATGACTGAGATGAATGCAATACACTAAGACATGCCTAAACCAAATGAACTACTACTATGATTTAACCTCTAACACAGATTTTAGTACTAAACCAAACAGTCCTTTATGTGAGAAAATGCAATATATATAAGCTAAAACACAAACATAAGCCTACTCTTTCATAGCAACAGATTTAAATCACTTAATTAAAGCTAGATAATCACTACTTATACAGATTCAAATGAAACAATAACTTTTACTCAATATTAAGCTATAAATGAGATTTAAGTTAAACTTACAAGAGGTCCAGCCACAATGGCTTGCAAACCAGCAATAGAACCACTAAACCTAACCTATTTAACATCTAATCAACCCAGATCCATCATCAAATCAACCCATATTCATCTCTGAACCAAATAAGACACCACAGTTGACTTTCGTTGACCAAGAACCAAAATAGCTAGAAACTTGAATTTAAGCTTATAAAAAGCTATAACCAGCTTATATAAGCTTGTATGAATGTGGAAAGAAGCTATTTGAAGCTTGATTATCAGAGTTTGAAGTTGAAAATTTCAACAGTGGACATAAAATATGAAATGTGAACAACAACTTGAATTAACACTTAAAAAGAGTTGTAATACACTTAAGCAACATAGTTTGATACAATGAAACTTTAAATAACAACTAATGATCTAATTTAGACTTAAGAAATTAAAAACGACATAAATTTTAAATTAAAACTAAGTGCTCTCTTTTCTCTTGCCTTTCTTCTTCCTTTTATGCACCAAGAGTCTTCTCTCTCTCCTCTGATCATTTCCCATCATTAATCTCAACCATTGGATGAATAAAAATGATCTTGGCCGTTTGATCTACTTTTGGCGCCAAAACTGTTTTGATAACTTAGACAGGGAAAAGGTTGCATTTAATGCATTTGGCTGTTAGGTGAGGTGTCACACCCCCAATTTACCTGTTTTGCAGCGGAATGGAATTCCTGGGGATTGACTGTTATAGCACCACATCACAGTTATATTGAACGACCTAAAGTGTCGTTTTAAAAACACGTCGTTGGATATTTCATAAAAACATTCAGAGTACAACATCGGTCCCAAAAGGTTTACAAAGTTTGCGGAAATACAAATATGTTACAAATCCAAACGATGTTTTTAAAATAAAGTGCCATAATGTACATAATGTAAGTCGACGCCGCGACTCAAAATGTAGGTCCCTAAACCATGTCATGATGATAGTGCCTCAGTTACCTGAAAATACATTGCTAAAAAGGTCAACAATAATGTTGGTGAGAAATCATAGGTTTATGTAAAATGTTTTATACGACTACACAAGTATAGACCATGCATGACAATCCAGTCACGTAAAAATAATGTTACAATTGCTCTAAGCCCATGACCCCGAAACTAGACTGCTCAATAATGTATGCCCCTGCAGAGTGCTTGCCAGACAACTCCGTAATGTTATCAAATGAAATGCATCCGTTTGCCTGGTTGGGATTCACCAACCCGGATGGAGGCGTCACCCTCGATAGATCTATCCACTCATCCTCGCTTCAAAGATTAACGGTTCATGTTCAAGTAATGGGGACTTTCAAATTGGCAAATGCGGTAACTTAAGCAATGTAATTGAATTTAACATACTTGGTATCGTACAAAAAAATGTAGTGCAATGTATTCTCCCCCGTGGGTTTGAAAATAATCGAAAGCATGTAAAACGGGGCTATGAAAACTCACTTGGATAAACTGGAATAACGGCAAAAGTGAGTACACTGAGGTATAATGTAATGCGTCAGCCGGGACCTATTATCAATGATATGATATGTCATGAGTTGCAATGTAATGTTATGCATGCACTTCGTATGTTATTTATACCATTTACGGGTTTTGAAAATATTACTCGTCGACGAAAAATACTCTTTTGACGTCTTGACCCTTCAAAAATGACTTTACATGTTTTTACGTCAAAATGTCATCCTACAATGGTTTTATAATGATTTTTGGTGAAATTTCCACTTTTCGTCGCAAAACAATGTCGTCGGAAAAATCATGAAATCAACAAAAATGGCTTCGGAAAACTAGCCGTAAAACGGTGTACGTCGATCGTTAGAGAACGAACTCGACGGTTTTGAAAAGTTTGTATCGATATCTAAAAGTTTCAGTTCAGGAGTTTTCGTCCAAAGGTCTCGATCATAAAGATATCAAGGGCTAAAGATAGTGGTTTTTGCTAATTGTGTGCAGAAAAATGAGTTTCGGCCAAGTTTGAACATCCGTAATTAATTTAATATAACTCCGCTTTGCAAACAGCTTTTTGTTTTGAAAAATATGGCCGGTGAACTTGATTTTACTAGAAGACATTTCGTTCCAAAAAGTTTCACATCATGGTTAAAAACAGCCGCAAACATGGACGTTACAGCTACTAAAATACTTGTAACGTAAAAATAATATAGTTTTTCAGAAAATAATATTTACGGCAACTTTATGAAAACGTGCATATCTTTGTCGATTCAAATCCGTTTTCTACGTAAAATATGTCCTTAGCTTCGTATCGAAGTAAACTAATATATTTTTGACTAGTCGAAATAATTTGTGAAGCTTAAGGCTCGTTTTTGACCCGAACAATGTAAAAACAGCAAAGCTGAATTTTCTGAAAATAATACGTTTCGTCGTCAAACTTTAAAAATCCATAACTTCTTCGTTATAAGTCCGTTTTATTCCGTTCAAAAGGCCACGGATTCGTTTTAAAGTATATTTTCTAAATATCAATGCCAAAGTTTCGTACCAACAGTAGGTTTTTCCAGAAATTCGAAATAAGGACAGAACATAAATATATAGTTATCGAAAATAGTTTTTCTCGGACAAAACCTATTCTAATCCCTTCAATTCAACTCCAAAGCTAATCTAATCCTACCATACACCTTCTTAGGGTGTCATGGGTTCCTAATCACCATCAAGACCAAAGAATACCATGGGAATATTTATAGGATGACCAATATGTATATATAACTCCATAAATCATGTAAAATGGTATAAATCACATATCATGCATATAAGCTCCAAAAATGAAAAGAAACATATGAAAATGAAAAGGAAACTTGAAAATGGAAGAAATATGCTTACTAGTGATAGTGATGAGGTGAAAGTAACAAGGATTAAACTTAAATACCCTTGGTTTTTATTTCAAAACCATATAAAGGATATAACTAGATTGTAAATGACTTGATTTTGCAAAAATCTTGATCCCCTTTGAACCTTGATGTATGGCCGGTTATGATGAAGCCCCAAGAAGAGAGAAATATTTTTCTTAACACTTATGAGTATGAGAAATGAATGAGGAAATAATAGAGATGAAAGACTTTTGTATACAAGTTGTAAAGACATGATTTTAGTGAACCATACACATTTAATGCACTCCCCTCCCCCTTGGTCGGCCAAGGGGGGAGGTATGAGGCAAAATATCTTTTTTTTTTTTTTTTAAAACTATTACTTATATATATTTTGTATAAACTTTGATAAAAAGTGTAAGTAATTTGTAGAAATTTGCAACTTGTAGGATAAATGGAAATTTTGGTACAAGTGAGTTTTTAATAGCTCAAAATAGAATGTATTGAGATGATAAAAATTGTAAAAATACATTCCTTGTGAAAATTGAGTGATAAAATAATTACCGTATACTTTTTAAGAAAAACGACGTAATAATTTAACTTTAACGATTAATGTACCAAATAAATTTGAAACACTAGTAAAACTAAAATATAGTTTTTATAAACTAAATGTAAGTTTAAAAATACCTCGGGATCATTTTTGAAAGCAACGGGTTAAATATTTAAAATAATAACTCACGCAATAAAGATTATTAAATATAAAAATTACGCGTTGAAGGTGAAATGAAATGTCGTGAATGAACTAATGAGATGCACATGATGTCAATGAAATGTAGACTAATCATAGTCCATATGAAATGTACGTGATGTCATGATCATGAATTCGCCGCTAAACCTCCAAGGTTACGCGAATTTGAAACACGCAAACCAAGTTTACGATAAATGTTGAAATAGTGAGGCATAAATTGTTTCGAGAAATGACCTGAAATTGCGAGTTGTCACATTCGCCCAACCAAAAAGGAATTCAGTCCCTGAATTCAATCGTTGTTAGTCTATCGGGTTTAGGGTTTGATGTGGCAAACTTTCCCATTCCCGAGCAAAACCCTCAAAAGACTTTCTACCAACCAATTTTCACTTAATCTCACAACTCATCAAACAAGAACTGTCATGAGATTAGGCTAAATTGGTTTGAAGGAGGACTTTTGAAAATTTGGCTCGATTACGGAATTGCTTACACATATAAGCCTACTACTCCCTTCATTGCATGATTCTTCCTGAATTAGACATAGGTGATCAGGCTATGTATAATTTAGGAGTAACTATGCAATGCTTGGACTAATCGACTCATATGTTGTTTGGTGTTGAGTCAACTGATGTTAAAATTGTGATGAACATCGAGGAGAGAAGACATGGAGAAGTGTCGTTAAAATGATAGCTAGAGTAAAAGGAATAAAAATTCTCGTAAGTAATGACAAATCGGAAAGAAAATAAGGTACGATAGATAGGAATATTTTACAATGAGAGGTTTAGCAAAAGTAGTACATCTTAGGTTATAAAGATTCGAATACGATGGAAAACATAAACTTAGTACAACATGGTACATAAAGAAAAACAAGACTGTTAGTTTCCGAACTTCTTCAGTCTTCCGCGTAATTGATACCTTGACTAGCTTCTCCTCCTCCTAACATGTATGCATTCCCATGAGCACCTTCAACTTGTTGACCTTGGTTTTGGGGACATTGGCTTCGATAGTGTCCTTGCTCCCCACATTCGAAACATGTCATTATAGTTTTACCTCTACAATCCCTGGCGAGGTGTCCTAATTTTTGGCACTGGCGGCACTTGGCAGGGCAAAGACCTGAGTGATGAAAGTTACATCTAGTACATAGTGGGTGTGTTCCAGCATATCCTTTTCCTTTGCAGTCCTTAGCAAGGTGTCCCACTTTTTGACAGATAAAGCATATACCACATGGACCATCATGATGTAGCGTGCATTGATGACATCGTGGTAAGTTTCCAGTATAAGTTCTTTCCTTTGTTGGTGCAGCAACATAAACCCTGGCGGCTTCTTGTCTTCTATTCTGTTGTTGGTGATGGTTAATGCTACGGCTTTGGTTGTTGTTGTGGTAACCTCCTTGGTCATTTTCCCATTTCCTTTTGTTGTTGTTGGTTTGATTGTTGTTATTGTTGTGGTGGTTATTGTTGATAATGTTTTCCCTATTCACAACTTGAGCCATGAGTATTTGAGTAATACGGGTAGATTCTTCAATTGTTTGTGGATCGAAAGAAGTTACATCTCTTTGGATATTTTGTGAAAGTCCTCCAATGAAATTTTTCAATAGTTTCTCCTTGTCCGAAACCATAGCTGGACAAAGAACAGTCAACTCTTGAAACCTTTTGATGTAAGCAAGTCTCGCAGTTTCAGCAGCAGTTGCGGCCTCGGTAATAGCAGCTACTGTCGCTCGTTCTTTTTCAATCCTTAATGCCTCTGCTACACTATCCCTTACCAACTTCTGAATAGCCGCTTGAGTCATTTCAGGTGTAGCTTTCTTCGGTGCCATATTTTCTTCAAAACAAGAGGAAATGTGAGACGTAGCAAAATCCGATGTTAATAATAAACGCTCCAAAGAAATGTGATAAGAATGATAAGTTTGAGGTTATTTTTCGAAATGATCGACGGGTTCCAAAAAAAAAATGGGTTATGAGGTGTCGTAAGTGCTTCAAATGTATGATGGTTTAGTGACTTAGAGTGAATAGCGTGTAACTCGACATGTTAGTGATGAAACAAAGGAGTGAGAGTGACTTCGCCCTATTTAAAAGTTTATCTCGGCATTCGTCGTTATCGATGATGAATCAGCTGATATAAAGATTGTGATAGGGAATGACAAGGAATTCTCCACGTTAGAGTATGGGGAAAAGATAATGGGATGGGCATTTAAGGGCATCCATGTGACAATCGTTTTGAAATGAAAGTAAATAACTCGAAAAATGTACGTATAAATCGCATGCAAAGTGAACATGCACTTGTGATGAAATGATGAGATGCTATGATAATGTAGTTATAGTCTAGGGTCAATGATGCAACCTAGTTCTCTATAACTGAAGCTCTGATGCCAATCTGTCACACCCCCAATTTACCTGTTTTGCAGCGGAATGGAATTCCTGGGGATTGACTGTCATAGCACCACATCACAGTTATATTGAACGACCTAAAGTGTCGTTTTAAAAACACATCGTTGGATATTTCATAAAAACATTCAGAGTACAACATCGGTCCCAAAAGGTTTACAAAGTTTGCGGAAATACAAATATGTTACAAATCCAAACGATGTTTTTAAAATAAAGTGCCATAATGTACATAATGTAAGTCGACGCCGCGACTCAAAATGTAGGTCCCTAAACCATGTCATGATGATAGTGCCTCAGTTACCTGAAAATACATTGCTAAAAAGGTCAACAATAATGTTGGTGAGAAATCATAGGTTTATGTAAAATGTTTTATACGACTACACAAGTATAGACCATGCATGACAATCCAGTCACGTAAAAATAATGTTACAATTGCTCTAAGCCCATGACCCCGAAACTAGACTGTTCAATAATGTATGCCCCTGCAGAGTGCTTGCCAGACAACTCCGTAATGTTATCAAATGAAATGCATCCGTTTGCCTGGTTGGGATTCACCAACCCGGATGGAGGCGTCACCCTCGATAGATCTATCCACTCATCCTCGCTTCAAAGATTAACGGTTCATGTTCAAGTAATGGGGACTTTCAAATTGGCAAATGCGGTAACTTAAGCAATGTAATTGAATTTAACATACTTGGTATCGTACAAAAAAATGTAGTGCAATGTATTCTCCCCCGTGGGTTTGAAAATAATCGAAAGCATGTAAAACGGGGCTATGAAAACTCACTTGGATAAACTGGAATAACGGCAAAAGTGAGTACACTGAGGTATAATGTAATGCGTCAGCCGGGACCTATTATCAATGATATGATATGTCATGAGTTGCAATGTAATGTTATGCATGCACTTCGTATGTTATTTATACCATTTACGGGTTTTGAAAATATTACTCGTCGACGAAAAATACTCTTTTGACGTCTTGACCCTTCAAAAATGACTTTACATGTTTTTACGTCAAAATGTCATCCTACAATGGTTTTATAATGATTTTTGGTGAAATTTCCACTTTTCGTCGCAAAACAATGTCGTCGGAAAAATCATGAAATCAACAAAAATGGCTTCGGAAAACTAGCCGTAAAACGGTGTACGTCGATCGTTAGAGAACGAACTCGACGGTTTTGAAAAGTTTGTATCGATATCTAAAAGTTTCAGTTCAGGAGTTTTCGTCCAAAGGTCTCGATCATAAAGATATCAAGGGCTAAAGATAGTGGTTTTTGCTAATTGTGTGCAGAAAAATGAGTTTCGGCCAAGTTTGAACATCCGTAATTAATTTAATATAACTCCGCTTTGCAAACAGCTTTTTGTTTTGAAAAATATGGCCGGTGAACTTGATTTTACTAGAAGACATTTCGTTCCAAAAAGTTTCACATCATGGTTAAAAACAGCCGCAAACATGGACGTTACAGCTACTAAAATACTTGTAACGTAAAAATAATATAGTTTTTCAGAAAATAATATTTACGGCAACTTTATGAAAACGTGCATATCTTTGTCGTTTCAAATCCGTTTTCTACGTAAAATATGTCCTTAGCTTCGTATCGAAGTAAACTAATATATTTTTGACTAGTCGAAATAATTTGTGAAGCTTAAGGCTCGTTTTTGACCCGAACAATGTAAAAACAGCAAAGCTGAATTTTCTGAAAATAATACGTTTCGTCGTCAAACTTTAAAAATCCATAACTTCTTCGTTATAAGTCCGTTTTATTCCGTTCAAAAGGCCACGGATTCGTTTTAAAGTATATTTTCTAAATATCAATGCCAAAGTTTCGTACCAACAGTAGGTTTTTCCAGAAATTCGAAATAAGGACAGAACATAAATATATAGTTATCGAAAATAGTTTTTCTCGGACAAAACCTATTCTAATCCCTTCAATTCAACTCCAAAGCTAATCTAATCCTACCATACACCTTCTTAGGGTGTCATGGGTTCCTAATCACCATCAAGACCAAAGAATACCATGGGAATATTTATAGGATGACCAATATGTATATATAACTCCATAAATCATGTAAAATGGTATAAATCACATATCATGCATATAAGCTCCAAAAATGAAAAGAAACATATGAAAATGAAAAGGAAACTTGAAAATGGAAGAAATATGCTTACTAGTGATAGTGATGAGGTGAAAGTAACAAGGATTAAACTTAAATACCCTTGGTTTTTATTTCAAAACCATATAAAGGATATAACTAGATTGTAAATGACTTGATTTTGCAAAAATCTTGATCCCCTTTGAACCTTGATGTATGGCCGGTTATGATGAAGCCCCAAGAAGAGAGAAATATTTTTCTTAACACTTATGAGTATGAGAAATGAATGAGGAAATAATAGAGATGAAAGACTTTTGTATACAAGTTGTAAAGACATGATTTTAGTGAACCATACACATTTAATGCACTCCCCTCCCCCTTGGTCGGCCAAGGGGGGAGGTATGAGGCAAAATATCTTTTTTTTTTTTTTTTTTAAACTATTACTTATATATATTTTGTATAAACTTTGATAAAAAGTGTAAGTAATTTGTAGAAATTTGCAACTTGTAGGATAAATGGAAATTTTGGTACAAGTGAGTTTTTAATAGCTCAAAATAGAATGTATTGAGATGATAAAAATTGTAAAAATACATTCCTTGTGAAAATTGAGTGATAAAATAATTACCGTATACTTTTTAAGAAAAACGACGTAATAATTTAACTTTAACGATTAATGTACCAAATAAATTTGAAACACTAGTAAAACTAAAATATAGTTTTTATAAACTAAATGTAAGTTTAAAAATACCTCGGGATCATTTTTGAAAGCAACGGGTTAAATATTTAAAATAATAACTCACGCGATAAAGATTATTAAATATAAAAATTACGCGTTGAAGGTGAAATGAAATGTCGTGAATGAACTAATGAGATGCACATGATGTCAATGAAATGTAGACTAATCATAGTCCATATGAAATGTACGTGATGTCATGATCATGAATTCGCCGCTAAACCTCCAAGGTTACGCGAATTTGAAACACGCAAACCAAGTTTACGATAAATGTTGAAATAGTGAGGCATAAATTGTTTCGAGAAATGACCTGAAATTGCGAGTTGTCACATGAGGAGGGGGGAACATGGAGTGGAGTAGGGTGGCTGGGGTTGGAAGGTTGCAGACAAGGTGGTCGGGGAAGACAGTGGGAAAGGAGGCGGGGTAGTATTATTTTAAACGTGGGTATTTGGGTTCGGGTTATGGGTAAAAGGGGTAAACGGGTTTGGGTAAAATGGTATTGGGCCAAGGTTAGATTGGATTTGGGCTTGGGTTATTATATGGGATCCGGTTTGGATTTAGGATTTAAGTAACACAAGGACCAAATGTGTAAAAGCTGAAAATTCAGGGACCATACATGTAACTTCTGCAAATGTAATCCAAGGGCTTGTTTTGCCAACCTCCAATATTCCAAGGGACCAAATCTGCCAATTGTGAAATTCCAAGGACTAAACATTGTCACACCCCCAAATTACCTGTTTTGCAGCGGAATTGAATACCTTGGGGAGGACTGTCATAGCATCAAAGTTACAGTTATATCGAACGACCTAAAGTGTCGTTTGGAAAACACATCGTTTAATTTATTAAAACAATCAGAGTTTACAAAGTATTGGTCTCAAATGAAAATCAACTTGTGCGGAAATAAGTTTGTTACAAGCCAAACGATGTTTTAAAGTTTATAAATCCCAAGTGAGACGCGTCGTCACCACGACTCTATGATATGTCCATATGCATGCCATGAAGTGAATGCCTTAGGTACCTGAGATAAAACATGCTAAAAAGTGTCAACACAAAGGTTGAGTGAGTTCATAGAGTTTGTGTTGAAATATAAAGCCTTTAAAGAATGTTCATGCAGCAAAGGCATTGTAAATCTACTCAGTTCCAAGTTCCGCCCATACAAAACTTGCAACCTGTGTGTTCACAACCCACTGCCAAGACATCGAATTGTCAATCTTGTTTGTAAGTAGGACATATGTGCATACGATATATACAAGTACTTAATGCAATGAATCACAGCCAACTGAACCTCTTGACAAGTCTACATTGTTTGTTGTGTCTCATTGAATAACGGATTATATTCACCCCAGGTCAAGTCATCAGGGACACAAGGGTGGGGGCGTCAGCCCGATAGCACTATCAATACCTCTCCGCCGGCTCCCGCAGGAGTTAACCAGTTGCTAAAGTTTGTATGTTGATGCATAATTGAAAACTAGTTTAGCACATTAAGGCACATATTGCAATAAACCACACATAATGTCCAAAGTGTATAAGAAGTATATTGTAACCCAATTGTATAAATGGTTTGAGTATTCGCAAGAGTGAAACAAGTATTTAAGCATGAATCTCCCCCAAATAGTTTGTAAGAATTTAAACGAGTAAAAGCGGGGTATGAACTCACAATAATATGTAAGAGTTTAAAGTACTTGTGAAAGTAAATGAAAATAGTTTGAGCATGTATCTCCCCCAAAAGTTTGTAAACAATTAATAGAAAGTGGGGCTATGAAAACTCACTTGATAAATTGGTATGATGACAAGAGTGAGTACACCGAGATGTAGTGTGATGCTTTAACCTTGACCTATTGTGAATGATATGATACGTAATGAGTTATGATGTAATGTTATGATATGCATGCATTACGTATGTTATTTATACCATTTGCGAGTTTTGAAAATAATACTTATCGTCGAAAAATACTCTTTTGACGTCTTGACCATTCTTAAATCACTTTACAATTTTTTACGTCAAAATGTCATCCTACAATGGTTTCGTAATGATTTATAGTGAAATTATCACTTTTCGTCGTAAAACAATGTCGTCGGAAATTTCTTGAAATTGACAAAAATGGCTTCGAAAAACTAGTCGTAAAATGGTGTGCGTCGATCGTTAGGAAACGAACTCGACAGTTTTAGAAAGTTTGTATCAAAATCTAAAAGTTTCAGTTCAGGAGTTTTCGACATAAAGGTCTCGAACATAAAGATAATAAGGGTTAAAGATGGTGATTTTGTCTAATTGTTGTGTAAAAAGTGAGTTTCGGCAAAGTTTAAGCAACCGCAATTAATTTATTAAAACTCCGCTATACAAACGGTTGGTCGTTTTAGAAAATATGCTTGGTGATCTTGATTTTACTAGAAGACATTTCGTTTCAAAAAGTTCTACATCATAGTTAAAAACAGCCGTCAACATGGTCGTTGTAGTTACCGTAACACTTGTCTCGTAAAAATAATATAGTTTTTCTGAAAATAATAGTTACGGCAATTTTATGAAAACGTGCATATCTTAGTCGTTTCAAATCCGTTTTCTACGTATAATACGTCCTTAGCTTCGTATCAAAGCATACTAATATATTTTTGATAAGTCGAAATAATTTGTAAAGCTTAGGACCCGTTTTTGACTCGTACAAAATAAAAATAGTATGCTGAAATTTTCAGAAAAAGTATATATCGTCGTCAAACTTGAAAAATTCATAACTTCTTCGTTATAACTCCGTTTTAATCCGTTCAAGCGGCCACGGATTCGTTTTAAAGTATATTTTCTAAATATCAAGGCCAAAAATTCGTGCCTACTGTCGGATTTTCCAGAAAAAACAAAACAAGGACAGAACACATTTTATACTTATCGAAAATAGTTTTTCTCGTACTAAACTTATTCCAATCCCTTCAAATCAACTCCAAAGCTAATCTAATCCTACCATACACCTTCTTAGGGTGTCATGGGTTCCTAAACATCATCAAGACCAACATATACCAAGGGGATAATTATAGGATGACTTTATATATATATAACTCTAAAAATCAAAGAATAAATGGTATAAACAACAATAAGTCATGCATGTTTGCTCCAAATATGAAGAAATACTTATGAAATGATAAGGAAAATGAAAAATGTAAATGATATGCTTACAAGCTACAATGATGAGGTGCAAAGAACCAAGGTTTGCCTAAACACCCTAGGTTTTTATTTCAAAACCTTAATAAGAATGTAATTCTAGATTGTTTACTTGATCTTGTAAAAATTTTGATGATTTCTTCTTCTTATGCTTGCTTGGCCGGTTATTAAGAGAGAAACCAAGAGAGAAGAAATATTTTCTTGACTTGTGAATTATTGAGATCAAATGAGATGTGAAGATTGAGTGTAGATATGTAAATGCAAGAAAATCTACTCATTTTGACTAACTCCCCCCCCTTGGCCGGATTTTTGGGGGGGATGTTTCACAATTATTATTTTTTTTTTTTCTTTTATTGTGTATATATAAATGTGTAAGAAAATGTATAAGTTAAAGTGGTTAAGTACAAGATGTTGTAACTTGTATATATTGGTGAAATTTGAGTAGTATTGTCTACAAATAAGTTTTAATAGGCCAAAGTAAAATATATTGTAGTTATAAAAATTGTAAAAATATGTTTCTTGCATAATTTGAGTGATAATATAATTATCGTGTAGTTTTTAAGAAAAGCGTCGTAATAATATAAATTTAACGATTTATATACAAAATAAATTTAAAACACTGAGTAAACTCAAAATATAGTTTTTATAACTAAATGTAAGTATAAAAATATATCGGGATCATTTTTGAAAGTAGCGGATTAAATGTTCAAAATAATAACTCACGCGATAACGTTTATTTAATATAAAATTTACGCGTTTAAGGTGAAATGAAAAATCATGAATAAATTGATATGAAATGATGAATATGGAGTTTGAGAAATGACCGGAAATTGAGAATTGTGACATTCTTCCCATGTCAGAGGAATCACGTCCTCGTGATTCGATTAATGATACTATGGCCCAAAACGCGACAAGGGTTCTAAAAGTTTATGCTCATGTATGGTCTAAATGATTATGTCAATGTTCATGCATATGAGTTACTCGTCCTACAAGGTACGTTCCCGTGCTATCGTGAGCATTTCTCGTCCTAAATACATGCTCTCTTATGACTAGGCTTGATAAGGCAGGCTTTCCCATTCTCGAGCAAAATTTTTAAAAGACTTTTTGGTAACCGATTTTTACTTAATCCCACAACTCATCAAATAAGAACTGTCATACGATTAGGCTAAATCGGTTTAGGTAACAACTTGTTTCTAGCTTGATCTTTGCAACTCATCAAACAAGAACTGTCACGCGGATCAAACTGGAAACAAGTGGTTTGAAGAAAATCTTTTGAAAATTTGGCTCGATTACGGAATTGCTTACTCATATGAGACTACTACTCCCTTCATTGCATGATTCTTCCTGAATTAGACATAGGTGATCAGGCTATGTATAATTTAGGAGTACCTATGCAATGCTTGGACTAATCGACTCATATGATGTCTGGTGTTGAGTCATAAGTTCGCATGTATAAAGAATATGCACTTATAATGATATGATGAGATGCTATGATGATGTGGTTATAGTCTAGGGTCAATGATGCAACCTAGTTCTCTATAACCGATGCTCTGATACCAATCTGTCACACCCCCAAATTACCTGTTTTGCAGCGGAATTGAATACCTTGGGGAGGACTGTCATAGCATCAAAGTTACAGTTATATCGAACGACCTAAAGTGTCGTTTGGAAAACACATCGTTTAATTTATTAAAACAATCAGAGTTTACAAAGTATTGGTCTCAAATGAAAATCAACTTGTGCGGAAATAAGTTTGTTACAAGCCAAACGATGTTTTAAAGTTTATAAATCCCAAGTGAGACGCGTCGTCACCACGACTCTATGATATGTCCATATGCATGCCATGAAGTGAATGCCTTAGGTACCTGAGATAAAACATGCTAAAAAGTGTCAACACAAAGGTTGAGTGAGTTCATAGAGTTTGTGTTGAAATATAAAGCCTTTAAAGAATGTTCATGCAGCAAAGGCATTGTAAATCCACTCAGTTCCAAGTTCCGCCCATACAAAACTTGCAACCTGTGTGTTCACAACCCACTGCCAAGACATCGAATTGTCAATCTTGTTTGTAAGTAGGACATATGTGCATACGATATATACAAGTACTTAATGCAATGAATCACAGCCAACTGAACCTCTTGACAAGTCTACATTGTTTGTTGTGTCTCATTGAATAACGGATTATATTCACCCCAGGTCAAGTCATCAGGGACACAAGGGTGGGGGCGTCAGCCCGATAGCACTATCAATACCTCTCCGCCGGCTCCCGCAGGAGTTAACCAGTTGCTAAAGTTTGTATGTTGATGCATAATTGAAAACTAGTTTAGCACATTAAGGCACATATCGCAATAAACCACACATAATGTCCAAAGTGTATAAGAAGTATATTGTAACCCAATTGTATAAATGGTTTGAGTATTCGCAAGAGTGAAACAAGTATTTAAGCATGAATCTCCCCCAAATAGTTTGTAAGAATTTAAACGAGTAAAAGCGGGGTATGAACTCACAATAATATGTAAGAGTTTAAAGTACTTGTGAAAGTAAATGAAAATAGTTTGAGCATGTATCTCCCCCAAAAGTTTGTAAACAATTAATAGAAAGTGGGGCTATGAAAACTCACTTGATAAATTGGTATGATGACAAGAGTGAGTACACCGAGATGTAGTGTGATGCTTTAACCTTGACCTATTGTGAATGATATGATACGTAATGAGTTATGATGTAATGTTATGATATGCATGCATTACGTATGTTATTTATACCATTTGCGAGTTTTGAAAATAATACTTATCGTCGAAAAATACTCTTTTGACGTCTTGACCATTCTTAAATCACTTTACAAGTTTTTACGTCAAAATGTCATCCTACAATGGTTTCGTAATGATTTATAGTGAAATTATCACTTTTCGTCGTAAAACAATGTCGTCGGAAATTTCTTGAAATTGACAAAAATGGCTTCGAAAAACTAGTCGTAAAATGGTGTGCGTCGATCGTTAGGAAACGAACTCGACAGTTTTAGAAAGTTTGTATCAAAATCTAAAAGTTTCAGTTCAGGAGTTTTCGACATAAAGGTCTCGAACATAAAGATAATAAGGGTTAAAGATGGTGATTTTGTCTAATTGTTGTGTAAAAAGTGAGTTTCGGCAAAGTTTAAGCAACCGCAATTAATTTATTAAAACTCCGCTATACAAACGGTTGGTCGTTTTAGAAAATATGCTTGGTGATCTTGATTTTACTAGAAGACATTTCGTTTCAAAAAGTTCTACATCATAGTTAAAAACAGCCGTCAACATGGTCGTTGTAGTTACCGTAACACTTGTCTCGTAAAAATAATATAGTTTTTCTGAAAATAATAGTTACGGCAATTTTATGAAAACGTGCATATCTTAGTCGTTTCAAATCCGTTTTCTACGTATAATACGTCCTTAGCTTCGTATCAAAGCATACTAATATATTTTTGATAAGTCGAAATAATTTGTAAAGCTTAGGACTCGTTTTTGACTCGTACAAAATAAAAATAGTATGCTGAAATTTTCAGAAAAAGTATATATCGTCGTCAAACTTGAAAAATTCATAACTTCTTCGTTATAACTCTGTTTTAATCCGTTCAAGCGGCCACGGATTCGTTTTAAAGTATATTTTCTAAATATCAAGGCCAAAAATTCGTGCCTACTGTCGGATTTTCCAGAAAAACAAAACAAGGACAGAACACATTTTATACTTATCGAAAATAGTTTTTCTCGTACTAAACTTATTCCAATCCCTTCAAATCAACTCCAAAGCTAATCTAATCCTACCATACACCTTCTTAGGGTGTCATGGGTTCCTAAACATCATCAAGACCAACATATACCAAGGGGATAATTATAGGATGACTTTATATATATATAACTCTAAAAATCAAAGAATAAATGGTATAAACAACAATAAGTCATGCATGTTTGCTCCAAATATGAAGAAATACTTATGAAATGATAAGGAAAATGAAAAATGTAAATGATATGCTTACAAGCTACAATGATGAGGTGCAAAGAACCAAGGTTTGCCTAAACACCCTAGGTTTTTATTTCAAAACCTTAATAAGAATGTAATTCTAGATTGTTTACTTGATCTTGTAAAAATTTTGATGATTTCTTCTTCTTATGCTTGCTTGGCCGGTTATTAAGAGAGAAACCAAGAGAGAAGAAATATTTTCTTGACTTGTGAATTATTGAGATCAAATGAGATGTGAAGATTGAGTGTAGATATGTAAATGCAAGAAAATCTACTCATTTTGACTAACTCCCCCCCCTTGGCCGGATTTTTGGGGGGGATGTTTCACAATTATTATTTTTTTTTCTTTTATTGTGTATATATAAATGTGTAAGAAAATGTATAAGTTAAAGTGGTTAAGTACAAGATGTTGTAACTTGTATATATTGGTGAAATTTGAGTAGTATTGTCTACAAATAAGTTTTAATAGGCCAAAGTAAAATATATTGTAGTTATAAAAATTGTAAAAATATGTTTCTTGCATAATTTGAGTGATAATATAATTATCGTGTAGTTTTTAAGAAAAGCGTCGTAATAATATAAATTTAACGATTTATATACAAAATAAATTTAAAACACTGAGTAAACTCAAAATATAGTTTTTATAACTAAATGTAAGTATAAAAATATATCGGGATCATTTTTGAAAGTAGCGGATTAAATGTTCAAAATAATAACTCACGCGATAACGTTTATTTAATATAAAATTTACGCGTTTAAGGTGAAATGAAAAATCATGAATAAATTGATATGAAATGATGAATATGGAGTTTGAGAAATGACCGGAAATTGAGAATTGTGACAAACATGAACATTTTTAAAATCCAAGGATCAAAACTGTAATTTCTCAAAAGTTTTGGACTTTTCACCAAAGGACTAATTGTGACAAGTTATGATTTAAAAAGGACCTTTGGTGATTTTTCTTTTGAAATTAAGTGCTTAGGGACTGATTTTGCCATTTTCTGAAAGTTGGGGGACTGAAACTGCCAAATATGCAAACTTAGCTCATTTTTCATCTGATTTTAAACATTTTGCATCTGAAACATATAAAATGCACTTTTGAGATATTTTCAGTATTTTGATGCATTTCTGAGCATTTTTAAACGTTTTGCAGTTCCGATTTGACCAAAAATGATGAGTATTTACACACTCATCAATCCCCCACACTAAACTATTGCTAGTCCCTAGCAATCTTTTGAGAAAAACTAATGGATTTCATCTCTTTACCAAAAGCCATTACTTCTGGAGTAGCCAAATGTTTCAGTTCAAGTAAGAACCATGGTACATCGATAACCATGTGATTTTGAGCAAACCACCAGCTTCCAACGGATTTGATTTGTCTTTACCAGAAGCCGTTTGCTTCTGGACTAGCCAACTCTTAGATAAATTATCAATATTATCTTTGGTGAGCTGATTACCAATTATGGTTTTTCCACTGCCTTTACCACAAGCCATAAACTTGCGGGCTAGCCAACTCTTCACTTTTAAGGATATGGTGAGCTGAATACCATACAATTTTGGGCAAATTGCAAGCCGTCAACGGATTTGAGATATCTTTACCAAGAGCCGTTTGCTCCTGGATTAGCCAAACCTTTTTGTTTATTAGACAAGGCGGACTGATAACCAATTGAGTAAGTGTAGAACACTTACTCCAAAAAAATTTTTTTGCCAAAAACGGGGGAATTAGACGGTATAATTACATGATAAAATTCGTGAGAATTCCCCCCCACACTAGAAATGAATATTGCCCTCAATATTAATTTTTGGCGCCGCTGCCGGGGAATTAGGCGGTATAATTACATGATAAAATTCGTGAGAATTCCCCCCCACACTAGAAATGAATATTGCCCTCAATATTCAAAGTACCGGCGGTTATGCCGAAACAAAGAACGTAAAAGGGAAATACAACGGCCATTTATTTTGAATGTTTTTTTGTTTCGGCATAACCGCCGGTACTTTGAATATTGAGGGCAATATTCATTTCTAGTGTGGGGGGGAATTCTCACGAATTTTATCATGTAATTATACCGCCTAATTCCCCGGCAGTGGCGCCAAAAATTTTTGCCAAAAACGGGGGAATTAGGCGGTATAATTACATGATAAAATTCGTGAGAATTCCCCCCCACACTAGAAATGAATATTGCCCTCAATATTCAAAGTACCGGCGGTTATGCCGAAACAAAAAAACATTCAAAATAAATGGCCGTTGTATTTCCCTTTTACGTTCTTTGTTTCGGCATAACCGCCGGTACTTTGAATATTGAGGGCAATATTCATTTCTAGTGTGGGGGGGGGAATTCTCACGAATTTTATCATGTAATTATACCGCCTAATTCCCCGGCAGTGGCGCCAAAAATTTTTGCCAAAAACGGGGGAATTAGGCGGTATAATTACATGATAAAATTCGTGAGAATTCCCCCCCACACTAGAAATGAATATTGCCCTCAATATTCAAAGTACCGGCGGTTATGCCGAAACAAAAAAACATTCAAAATAAATGGCCGTTGTATTTCCCTTTTACGTTCTTTGTTTCGGCATAACCGCCGGTACTTTGAATATTGAGGGCAATATTCATTTCTAGTGTGGGGGGGAATTCTCACGAATTTTATCATGTAATTATACCGCCTAATTCCCCCGTTTTTGGCAAAAATTTTTGGCGCCGCTGCCGGGGAATTAGGCGGTATAATTACATGATAAAATTCGTAAAAATTCCCCCCCACACTAGAAATGAATATTGCCCTCAATATTCAAAGTACCGGCGGTTATGCCGAAACAAAGAACGTAAAAGGGAAATACAACGGCCATTTATTTTGAATGTTTTTTTATTTCGGCATAACCGCCGGTACTTTGAATATTGAGGGCAATATTCATTTCTAGTGTGGGGGGGAATTCTCACGAATTTTATCATGTAATTATACCGCCTAATTCCCCGGCAGCGGCGCCAAAAATTTTTGCCAAAAACGGGGGAATTAGGCGGTATAATTACATGATAAAATTCGTGAGAATTCCCCCCCACACTAGAAATGAATATTGCCCTCAATATTCAAAGTACAGGCGGTTATGCCGAAACAAAAAAAACATTCAAAATAAATGGCCGTTGTATTTCCCTTTTACGTTCTTTGTTTCGGCATAACCGCCGGTATTTTGAATATTGAGGGCAATATTCATTTCTAGTGTGGGGGGGAATTCTCACGAATTTTATCATGTAATTATACCGCCTAATTCCCCCGTTTTTGGCAAAAATTTTTGGCGCCGCTGCCGGGGAATTAGGTGGTATAATTACATGATAAAATTCGTGAGAATTCCCCCCACACTAGAAATGAATATTGCCCTCAATATTCAAAGTACCGGCGGTTATGCCGAAACAAAAAAACATTCAAAATAAATGGTCGTTGTATTTCCCTTTTACGTTCTTTGTTTCGGCATAACCGCCGGTACTTTGAATATTGAGGGCAATATTCATTTCTAGTGTGGGGGGGAATTCTCACGAATTTTATCATGTAATTATACCGCCTAATTCCCCGGCAGCGGCGCCAAAAATTTTTGCCAAAAACGGGGGAATTAGGCGGTATAATTACATGATAAAATTCGTGAGAATTCCCCCCCCCCCCCCCCCCCCACACTAGAAATGAATATTGCCCTCAATATTCAAAGTACCGGCGGTTATGCCGAAACAAAGAACGTAAAAGGGAAATACAACGGCCATTTATTTTGAATGTTTTTTTTTTTTTTTTTTTTTTTTTTTTTTTTTTTTTTTTGAAATTGCATATATACACAACATGTGGGGCAACCCCCCCACACTAGGGTGGTAGAAAGATAGAAAGAAGTCAGAAATATGGGTGAAAACCCATATGGCATGCTACTGTTTTTGATTCCCGAGTCGCTAGCTTGACTCGACCCCGTATTCATTTGTTCATGGGGAAAGTAACGTGGAAAACCAATCTCGATCGGACTTTCGTTCACAATGTTGATAAACATATGAACATCAGAAAGTTCCACACCGACGAGATATAACCGCGGTATTGTTAATAGTAGAAACTATAAAGGGTGATACCGGGGTCAAAGATGGTGTCCTCATTCCCGAAAGAGAAAAGGGAAAGAGCAACCACACCATCTGTGAAGAATGGAATAAAGACGTACATGAGAATGCAAGTCCATTCCTCATCAGAGAAAAGCAAATCACCAGTTTTGACATTTTTAAGCTTAAACTTGAAGCTTATATGGTGATTGTCAATAAGATGTCCTGGAGGGAGGGTGGGAAACGGTTCTTCAATCAACAGATTTTCCAGAAAAAGGATGTCTCCCTCCGAATCAAAGTAAGTATTATCAATTCCCGTTGGAATTGACTCATCACTAAGAAAGGCATCGACTTCATTCCAAAAGTTGTCATCTTCCTCATTAGGAGTGAGGGAAGGGATGGAAGAGTCGGGAATAATAAGATTAGGAGATGATGGATCATTTTTGAGCAATTCATCAATGGGTGGAATGTCTCCCATTGGATCACAAACATCATCATCCAATTCAGATGAAACTGAAGAGAGTTTGGTTTCATCCACAGAGTTAACAAACTCGATGCGACAAACTGATTCCGGAGGTGGGACAAGTGGTGTGCTCTTAGAGCTAGCAATTTCCACCACTTCCGATGAAGTCTCCGATTCTAGATCATCATCATCAAGAACACTCTTGACTTCCCTGGTGCAACTTTCAAACCATTTGTTTGAACCAGGGGTGATTTTCAAAGCTTTTAACTCAGAACGTTTTTGGTGACTCGTCTTAACCGTGAAATTTGAGAGTGTTGCATTGAATCTTTCAGATCTTTGATCAATTGTGGCAACACTCTGTTTGGACAGAGGTTTGGAGTTCTGGTTGATATTCAATGTGAGCTCTTCGTTGTCAACCCGTATGGTCAACTGTTCAGCAAACACATCAATCAGAGCACGACTCGTTCTCAAGAAAGCTCTCCCTAAGATGAGGGGAACTCTTGGATCTGCATCGAAGTCTACTACAACAAAGTCAGTAGGAAAGTGAAACTTTCCCATTTTCATCACGACATCCTCGGCTATCCCAAGTGGACGAGTTATGGTACGGTCCGCTAGCTCGAGCGTCATACAAGTGGGTGAAAGCTTAGGAAGAGACAGCTTCTTCCCTACTGAGAGTGGCATGAGGTTAATGCTAGCGCCAAGATCGGCCAAGGCGGAACATTGAACCATCCCCAAGAAATCACACGGGATTAGAAATCTGCCAGGGTCTTCAAGCTTTTTGGGAAGCTTCTTGAGAAGGACCGCTGAGCATTGCTCATTGAGAGGAGTTTTAGCCATCTCAGATAGCTTATCTTTGTTGGTGAGTAAGACTTTAAGCGTGGATGCAAATTTAGGCATTAGAACGAGAGCATCAACGAAGCTTATATCAAAGTGTAGCTCATTGAAGATTTGGAAAATTTTTCCATTTGCTCTTTGTTTTTGTCTTTGAGCTTCTCATCATTCATTCTTGATGGGTAAGGAAGCTGACTAGACTTTTGAGCCGGGATGGAAGTCATTTCTGGCTCAGGATTTTTCTTCGGAACTTCGGGTTCCGGACTTAAAGCTTGGACTACCGAAGGTGGGACGTGTGCGGTACTTCGTGGGCTTGAGAATTGCACCTTGTCCGTTGTATCCTTGGTGACTTGACTCAATGCTACAGGAGGAGGGGGCATTGGAGTCGAAGGTCCATTGTGCGTCTTACCACTACGAGTGGTGACGGCTTTCAACTCGGCATTAGGATTGGGAATAGTAGTGCTTGGGAGTCCTCCAGAAGATGATGAAGCTTTGTTCATATTCATGTTCATGAAACTGCTCATCATATTCTTTAACTCATTTGTCTGCCGAGACATTGTGGTATCAATTTCCTTTTTAAGCTCAACTCTCATGTTATTGATCTGAGTTTGCATTGAACGTATGCTTGACTCAGTAATTTTCATGAAGTCATTTGGCATGGGAGCTTGAGAAGGTTGTTGATAATTTTGATGATTTGGAGCTTGATATGGTTGGTTGAAATTGTTCCGGTTTTGATTGAAATTTTGAGAGTTATTGAAATTTTGTCCTTGATTCGGAACAAAGCGATTTTGATTGCCATGGTTTTGCACAGGAGGAAAACCAGGTGGTGTCATACCGCTAGGTGCACGGTAATGAGGATCAGCTTGTGGTCGGTATTGATTGTGGTTTACCGAAGCTACGGGAGCTTGGTAAAAGGAAGAATCGGTTGCTTGACAATCATAATACGCATGTGGACCACTACAAGTTTCACACACCTTGTTTACGGCTTTGATTGGTTCTGGCTTATGAATTTCGCTTTTGATTTCCTTAACATCCTTAATCATACAACGGATGGCATCCGTTAGAGCGGCTATCGGAGCTGCTAACTCAGAAGAGTTACTGGATGAAGAAGCAGGAGGGTTAGGAGTATTGACTTTGTTGCGAGAAATAGGAACTTTTGATTTTTGCTCGCAAATCTCAATCACATCTTTAGGTCTACGATTCAAGATATTGCCGCCTGCGGCTGCGTTCAAAGAATCTTGATCGTTACCGTTCAACCCATTGTAAAAGATATTGACTTGTTGAAGCTCCGTGAATTCATGATGGGGGCATTTCCTGAGGAGATCTTTGAATCTCTCCCATGCCTCTCCAAAGTTTTCATCGAAATTTTGACGAAATCCAGAAATTTCATTTTTAAGATTAGTCGTCTTTGATGGAGGAAAGAAATAATTCACAAACTTTTGAACAAGATCCTCCCCAGTTTCGATAGATCGAGGGGGTTCTTTTTCCAGCCAAATCCGGGCTGTCCCCTCAAGAGAGAATGGAAAAAGCATCAACTTGATGACTTTTTGAGGCACATCCTTGAAATTGATAGTTGAGGTTAACTTGTTAAACCAACGGATGTGTGCATACGGGTCTTCTCGATCAAACCCGTGGAATTGATTTGTAGACACAAGTGTGATCAAATGTGTCTTCAATTCAAAGTGATCAGAATTGATTACTGGTAAAACGATGGCATCTCCATAACCCTCGGTGGGTGCTTGGAGCATTTCCGCCATAGTACGTTCGTCTGCCATATTGTTGCTTGAAATAGTACGAATCTCGGGTTCGACTATTTGGGCAGCACGTCTACGAGAACGTCTTCTTGGAATTTCTGCTAGATCACGCAAAGGACTCAATGATCTAGAAGAACGAGTGCGCATGCACTAGAGTTAACTCTAACGCTCAGTTCTCGAGTTTTTAAGGAAGGGAAATGGAAAAGAATAGGAAGGGGAAAAGAAATGGAAAAGGAAAGTAAGTGTTAGTTGTTATGTTCTTGAGATAGAGGAAAAGAAAAGGAAAGTAGTCATAATCATGTTCTTGAGTGAGAGGAAAAAGAAAATAACTTGGTCAAATTACATATATGCCCTTATTTGTCAATGTCAAATGTTTTAAAAGGGGTATATTAGTCTTTATACAACATATGGTTCCGTTTCCTTTCCCTTTCCTCCCAAAAGTGGGAGGAAGATTTACTTAACAAATCTTCCTCCCTATTTCCTTTTCATTTCCCTTTCCTCCTTTAAAAAAGACTCGAGAACACAAAAAACTTTCCGTTTCCTTTACTTTCCTCTGCTATTTCAACTCGAGAACTGAGCGTAAGGAATCTCAGAGCTAAGGAAGGGAATGGGAATTATGAAAATATTTCTGATGAGAATGGGAATTATGAAGGGAATTATGAAAATGGGGTGAGAAGAATCTTTTTGGGTTTTCTGGTTCTGAGAAGTAGATATAACAACAAAATCAATTAAAACAAACTCGAGGCAAAACAACAGTGAACTTAACCAATAATCACAAGATGAATGGCTTCTTTGAAAAAGGTACACCAATCACAAGGACACAAAGGCAAGTTTTAAATCTTTGGTTCGGGAACTTATTATGGTCGTACCCCCAGTTAGGTAGTACACTGCCTTGGTTTGCGGTGGTAATCTTTTATGTTGTTATTTATTAAAGAAAACGACAAATCTTTTTGTATTTTTATTTTTGATACATATATAGAAACAAAAGGAAAATATTTTTGTGTTTTATATGTTTTTGGATGTTTTTGGGTTTTTGGATTTTTTATAAGAAAATATGGATATATATATAGATAGATGGATGGATGATATGAACAAAGAGTGAGTATTCAAACTACTAAACTGCTAAACGGAAGATAATCAGCACAGCTCCCCAGCAGCGGCGCCAAAAATTTGATCCGTGCAAAACCGTCAAGTTTTCTCACACAAGCCGGCCACTTGTGAATGGCCGACCGTAAGAAACTTAAAACAGTTTAAACACGAATGCAATGAAGATCAGGGGAGTATAGTGTTTCCCCGGGTCGTTATGTCCCAGCGAGCTATGCAATGGATCACCAAACGTATAGTGATCGAGAAATTTGAACAGAAAAAGGGATTGTGATTATTATAACTACAGAAATAGCCTATAATTACAAAGGCTTAAATGCAAATTAAAGGAAATTAAAAAGATAAAAAATATTAAATAAACGCTATCACTATTTGCAAAATGATGTTTTTGATTTTTTTTGTTTTTATAAAACTTGAATTTAAAACTACGTTACGTACAAATGAAAATGTGAAACTTACACAATATTAATCCTAAAAATATGAAAATGATATTTTTACAATCCTAATGATAAAAGAAAATTTATAGAAAAAGAAAATTATTTTTATAACTATTTAATTAATTATTATTAATTAAAAACTATTTTTAACTATTAAATAATAACCTAAAAAACAAGAAAATATAAAATAAAGCTAGAAAAATAAAATTATGACTTGAAAAAATCTAAAATAACAAAAGAGAATTTTCAAAACTATTTTTGTAATTTTCTGATTATTTTTCTATTTTCTACTAATTTAAAACTATCTAAATCTAATTTAAATTGTGAAAAATACCAAATAAAAGGGGAAAAATAAGGAAAAATCTTTTTTATGCTTTTTATATTTTTCTTAAACTGGGAAAATTGAAAAATTATTTTTTGGAACTTTTTCTTAATTATTTGCAATTAAAGCTAATTAAAAGTGACTAAAAACTGTTTTTAATTAAGAAAAATACTAAACAGTGACCAAAAATTATGAAAATCTCAGGAAAATTCTAAAATGTTATTCTGGTTCTAAGAAAAATATCAAATATGATGCTTATGTGTAAGATAATAGAGCTGCAGTGTTAACTGTTATGAAATAAGCAACTGAAATAAGCTAACTAGAACAATAAGCCACCAAACTATTGAAGCAACTAAATTATACTATAACTACTCTAAAACAACTAATTATAGCTACTCCTAACCTAAAATAATCAGCCTACTCAGATAACATGCTAACTGATTTCTTAAGCAAAACAGTGAATTGGCCCTATGTTTGAGCTTATTCACAAGCTTATCAGAAAAGCTAGAGTGAAAAACAGTTATGTGATCTTAAAGACCACCTAGCAGACTATCACTGGACCAAATATGAGACCCTAACTAGCTGTATTGAACCTTGTGCAGTGTCTGCAAGATCTGCACAAAACTGGTGCAGACATCATTTTGACTTTTTGAAAACAGTTGGATACTTTGACTTTTTTGAGATTTAGATGCAAATGTTGGACTGATGAAGATGAAATATGATGTAATACAGTTATAGCAAGCTCACTTATCAAGTTATACACCCATATGAAGGAGAATAGCAACTGATTTTCACAGATATGCAAACAAGATCAGTAATATTGTGATTTTGACTTTTTATGTGTTTTGATGCAATAAAATGACTGAGATGAATGCAATACACTAAGACATGCCTAAACCAAATGAACTACTACTATGATTTAACCTCTAACACAGATTTTAGTACTAAACCAAACAGTCCTTTATGTGAGAAAATGCAATATATATAAGCTAAAACACAAACATAAGCCTACTCTTTCATAGCAACAGATTTAAATCACTTAATTAAAGCTAGATAATCACTACTTATACAGATTCAAATGAAACAATAACTTTTACTCAATATTAAGCTATAAATGAGATTTAAGTTAAACTTACAAGAGGTCCAGCCACAATGGCTTGCAAACCAGCAATAGAACCACTAAACCTAACCTATTTAACATCTAATCAACCCAGATCCATCATCAAATCAACCCATATTCATCTCTGAACCAAATAAGACACCACAGTTGACTTTCGTTGACCAAGAACCAAAATAGCTAGAAACTTGAATTTAAGCTTATAAAAAGCTATAACCAGCTTATATAAGCTTGTATGAATGTGGAAAGAAGCTATTTGAAGCTTGATTATCAGAGTTTGAAGTTGAAAATTTCAACAGTGGACATAAAATATGAAATGTGAACAACAACTTGAATTAACACTTAAAAAGAGTTGTAATACACTTAAGCAACATAGTTTGATACAATGAAACTTTAAATAACAACTAATGATCTAATTTAGACTTAGGAAATTAAAAACGACATAAATTTTAAATTAAAACTAAGTGCTCTCTTTTCTCTTGCCTTTCTTCTTCCTTTTATGCACCAAGAGTCTTCTCTCTCTCCTCTGATCATTTCCCATCATTAATCTCAACCATTGGATGAATAAAAATGATCTTGGCCGTTTGATCTACTTTTGGCGCCAAAACTGTTTTGATAACTTAGACAGGGAAAAGGTTGCATTTAATGCATTTGGCTGTTAGGTGAGGAGGGGGGAACATGGAGTGGAGTAGGGTGGCTGGGGTTGGAAGGTTGCAGACAAGGTGGTCGGGGAAGACAGTGGGAAAGGAGGCGGGGTAGTATTATTTTAAACGTGGGTATTTGGGTTCGGGTTATGGGTAAAAGGGGTAAACGGGTTTGGGTAAAATGGTATTGGGCCAAGGTTAGATTGGATTTGGGCTTGGGTTATTATATGGGATCCGGTTTGGATTTAGGATTTAAGTAACACAAGGACCAAATGTGTAAAAGCTGAAAATTCAGGGACCATACATGTAACTTCTGCAAATGTAATCCAAGGGCTTGTTTTGCCAACCTCCAATATTCCAAGGGACCAAATCTGCCAATTGTGAAATTCCAAGGACTAAACATGAACATTTTTAAAATCCAAGGATCAAAACTGTAATTTCTCAAAACTTTTGGACTTTTCACCAAAGGACTAATTGTGACAAGTTATGATTTAAAAAGGACCTTTGGTGATTTTTCTTTTGAAATTAAGTGCTTAGGGACTGATTTTGCCATTTTCTGAAAGTTGGGGGACTGAAACTGCCAAATATGCAAACTTAGCTCATTTTTCATCTGATTTTAAACATTTTGCATCTGAAACATATAAAATGCACTTTTGAGATATTTTCAGTATTTTGATGCATTTCTGAGCATTTTAAACGTTTTGCAGTTCCGATTTGACCAAAAATGATGAGTATTTACACACTCATCCATGAACAGCAAGCGATGTCATGTCAAGTGTTCCTATGAGATCTTTTGATGAATCTCGTGGCTCTAGACTCAATTAGTGCATTTTGGTTTTCCTGAGCAGAGACTAGGGAGAGGGTCTCCTTCTTTAATATCAACGATCTCAAAGAGAAAGTCGATAGATTATGTAGGGTTCCTAGTGAGAATGAAACAAATCCCTTTTGAGAGGAATTGAGTGGCTAGAAGGTTTAGTGCAGTGCGTCACTGGGTCCATGACGTCTTTGTCTTCAATACCAGTGTCAACTTAGTGACAACCAGTAGCGGATGAATTGAACCCGGTTACTGCCCTAAGGTTGATTATGGAGGGCTATTTCTTTTCACCCTTTTTCATTACATTTCTTTTTAATTCTTCAACCCCTTCTTTCTCCGTTCTCACATTACTCCTTTTTTCAATCATACCTAAGGACTTCTAATACTAACTATTTGTGATGTCCTTTGGTAGATCCCTCCGGTTCTGGCGGATCATAGGACGAATTTCCTATCCTTAGTCACCTTATAACTCCATGACTGTCCCATGTTGCCATAAAACCATTTTTCTTATAGATCTCTCAGAGTGTTTATGATTGAAAACATGTTTGAAACACTCTAAGAGTTTTATATTTTCAGAAACACTCCCCCTTCACATGTGCTTATAAGTTTTGACAGAAATCTGCACATAGAGGGTATAGTTCGCACTTTTTGAATTGATCGACTTTAAATGAACAAGACCGATTCGAGACACGTTTACATCACTAGAGAACTAGCTTGAAATTATTACCCGTCCTGGTCAAGTCCATAGAAAGTTTCTTGAAATGGTACATTTCCTGACTTTAATTTCTTGTCAATTCATTGGTTACGACTGAGTCGAGCTCTTTTGAGATTCAAACAACGATCATTAACCATTTTTGATCACATTTTAATCACATTTCTCCCCCTCAAAAATAACATATCTATGATGTTTTTGAAACAAAATTATTAAAAGATATGTTTTTCGAAAAACATTTAAAGAGAAACTGATTTAGCATGAATTTTGGAACAATTTTGGTTTAATACTCCCCCTTAAAGAAAGCATATTTTTCATACAGAAAATTTAGAATCAATTAAGGGTTTAGAGGGAGTTATCTTGGTACCAAATTTGAGAGATTTTGAAAAAATCTTTTTGAAAAATTTCGAATCAATGGTACGCAAGATGATGAAGATTTCTCACCATTTTTAAATGTAATGCACTGAAGCGTACACTAGTGATTTTCATTAAAAACACGAGTTTTGATTTGAAAATAATCAAAAGTCATCATTTCGGTCCGAGTTTCGTACTGATGTATACGAAAGCCATAATTGAAGAAGTTTTGAGAAACGACATGTTTTGGAAAACATTTAAAGAACTCTCGCTCAAGCATCTGTACATGCCCGTATCATTGTTGAATGACATTTCTAGAAACGTACAGAATATCGATTATACAAGAGACATGTCGTGAGAAGAATATTTTTGGATTTGAATTTATATTGTTGTTGTATTTTGAAAGTTTTATATTTTTATATTTTGTTTTTGTTGGTTTTTCAAATTTTGTATTTTGTTTTTCAAAAAATATTTACAGCGAAGCTTTTTGGAAAATCATTTTCAAGAGGATTCGAGAAGACGTTCTAACTCCTCAGGGGTTAGGCTTCGCATTCCAATTCGTCGAACTAAATACTCAAACCTTTCTTTTGGAAGGGCTTTAGTTAATAGATCTGCGAGTTGGTAATCTGTCTTCACGAAGAATAATTCAACAGTACCGTCTTCCACATGTTCTTTTATGAAGTGATAGCGTACTCTGATATGCTTAGTCTTTGAGTGATGAACAGGATTGCATGATATGGCTATGGCACTTTTCGAGTCACAATACATAGGTATTTTATCGAAAGTAAAGCCATAATCTGTGAGTTGTGTTCTCATCCATAGAACTTGAGCACAACACGCAGATAGAGACACATACTCAGCTTCAGCGGTTGAAAGTGCAGTGCAATCTTTTTTCTTTGAAGACCAGCTTACTAACTTTTCACCCAAAAATTATGCTCCTCCTGATGTACTTTTTGCTGTAACTTGATCACCTGCGTGGTCCGCATATGAAAAGGCAATTAGATCAAATCCGGATTCCTTCGGATACCAAAGTCCCATGTTAATGGATGTCTTCAGGTACCGAAAGATCCTTTTAACCTCTTTGAGGTGCAGTTCGGTAGGCTTTGCCTGAAACCGTGCTAATAAGCAAACAGCAAAATGAATATCGGGTCGACTAGCAGTAAGGTACATGAGAGAACCAATCATGCTCCGATATTTCTTCGGATCAATAGGTTTCCCAAACAAATCGGCTCCAATTTTTGGTGAAGTTACCATTGGTGTTCCGACAGAGTCACAATTATCCATACCATGATTTTTCAAAATCTCAGTTGTGTATTTAGCTTGATTAATAAAAATTCCACGAGGGGACTGATGTATTTGTAAACCAAGAAAGAATTTTAGTTCCCCCATCATGGACATTTCAAATTTGCTTTTCATGAGATTTTCAAAGTGTTTTGAAAGATTCGGATTAGTGGACCCAAAAATGATGTCGTCCACGTAAATCTGAACAATCAAAATGTCATTTTTGCATTTTTGTGTAAACAGGGTGGGATCGACCATTCCTTTGGTGAAATTATTATGGATAAGGAAAGAGGACAGTTCGTCATACCACGCTCTCGGAGCTTGTTTTAAACCATAGATTGCCTTTTTGAGTTTGTAGACGTAGTCTGGATGTTCCAAGTCGATGAAGCCTTCTGGCTGACTCACGTACACTTCTTCCTTCAGAGTTCCATTCAAGAACGCGGTCTTAATGTCCATCTGATAAACCGTGATGTTTTTGTGAGCTGCATAGGCTAAGAATATCCTAACTGCTTCAAGTCTAGCTACCGACGCGAATGACTCTTCAAAGTCTATCCCTTCCTCTTGTCTGTATCCTTTGGCCACAAGATGAGCTTTGTTGCGAATTACAGTCATCTCTTCATCCCTTTTGTTTTTCCATAACCACTTGAGATCAATGACACGAATGTCAATTGGTCTTGGAACCATTTCCCAAGATTCATGTAGACGGTATTGGAGAAGTTCCTCCTGCATTACTTCTATCCATGTGGGATCTACCATTGCCTCCCGAATGTTTTTCGATTCAATATTGCTAATTGAGCAAAGGTAAATGCACAAGTCACAATCGGTGGCAAGTTGGCGTCTCGTCTGAATTGGCCTTGAAGGTTCACCAATAACTTGTTCAATTGGGTGGTCTTTTGTCCACTTCAGAGTAGAAGGATACCGTTGGTTATACGTATGCGAGTTAGATGGTTCTCGTAAGCATGAAGATGATTCAGCTGATTCTGTGGCAAACGGGTTTTCAAATAAGTCTTCATCTAACGTTGCATCGTTCTGGTTTTGGTTTTGCTCATCAACTGCTGGTAGAACGGGTGCAATAACTGTAGTAGATGTAGATGATGTAGATGGAGTTGGTGCATTGGTTTCGACCGTTGTAGATGCATCTTCTGTTGGTGGTGGAGGATGATTTTGAGCGGGTGCAGCGGAATGATGGTTTGATGCATTTGTCGAAGTTCCACCATAGTATTCATCGAACATTAAGTCGAAGAAATTCTCCCATTCTTGTTCTTTAGGATTGTCAAAAAAAGTTGATTGAGCTCTTTGAGGTACGAGTCCTGAACTGATGTGTCCAGAAGTCTGCTGGTTTAGTGCGGGTTCTAGAGCGAGTCTCTCAGAAGCCATATGTGAAAGTTCATCAAATTTCACATTCATCGTCTCCATGATCCTCCTAGTTCTTCTGTTATACACCCTGAATGCCCTCGAGTTATCTGAATATCCAATGAAGATTCCAATATCACCTTTTGCTTTCAATTTTCCAAGATCTTCTCTGTCATTCGTTGGATAACACAAAGCGCCAAACACGTAAAAGTAAGAGATATCAGGTTTTCTGTTGTTCACTAGTTCATATGGGGTTTTATTGAATCTTGGATGGATTAGGGATCGGTTCTGAGTGAAACAAGCAGTGGCAGCAGCATCAGCCCATAGAAATAACGGTGCACTAGAATAGATTAGCATTGTGCGAGCAGCTTCCACAAGAGTACGATTTCTTCTTTCAACTACCCCATTCTGCTGTGGAGTTCTAACAACTGATGTTTGATGAGTTATTCCAACATCTTCAAAATAAGCTCTTAACTCCTGATTTGTGAATTCTGTGCCGTTGTCTGTTCTTACAACTCTTATAGGAGCTTAAAGAAGTACTTGAATACGTTTCAGGAAGGTGATGATAATGCCTGGTGCTTCGTCTTTTGATCTCAAAAACCTAACCCATGTATATCTTGAATAATCATCGACGATGACAAGAATATACTTTTTCCCGTTAATGCTTTCAACTCTCATTGGGCCTCATAAGTCCATGTGCAACATATGCAACCTTGCTTCCGAACTAGGTACGGATTTGGGTTTATATGATGCTCTTTTGCTTTTTCCTTGTTCGCATGATGGACATAAGTGATCCTTGGTGTATTTGAACTTTGGAAGTCCGTTGACGATGTTGTCTTTGGCAAGATTGTTGATGGTTTCAAAATTGAGATGGGATAACCTTCTATGCCACAACCAGGGTTCCAGATGCTCGTGTCATAAGACATATTGGTGATGAAGAGGCCATTTGGTTAATGTCGATAGCATACAAGTTTGTATCACGATTCCCAGTTAAGAGATCAGTGCCATCCAAGTTTCTAACGAAGCAAGCATTTTTCCTAAAAGCAACCTCTAAATCTGCATCACAGAACTGCCCGACTGAGAACAAATTATGTCCCAACCCTTGGACATAGTAAACCCGAGTGATCAAATAATTTACGAAAGGTAGCTCTCCATAACCCATGATAGCTGCTACATGATCATTTCCGAAACGTACGGTTCCCATGAATTGCCAGACGAAATTGATCAGCAGCTTCAGATTCCCGGTCATGTGCTTGGAGCAACCCGAGTCGACGATCCAAAGACATATTTCGATAACCTGCCAATAACAGAAGAAGAATATTTTGGAAACCGTTTTGATTTTGGTTCCTTTGGGTTAGAGGTAAAGTCCTGATCACACTCATAGAAGTTGTCTATTGGTAAGACAAGTGCATTACTCATTCTACCATTCTCGAGTGTGAAAGTTCTACCTGTGGGTTTCCAAATGTCATCCCTAAAGTAAACATTATGCTCCCTATCAGTAGTGTAAAGCCTAAGTCTCGCGACTAGTCTTCCTATTCGTTTAGCATAAGTTCTTTTGGGAACATTCTTCTTAACAGGCTTAACAATCTCATTCTTAGAAACACAATCATCATGAACATTAGTTAAAGATTTCTTGCAAGTTAAACAAACAGATTCAACAGATTCATTAAACTTAGCAGATTTCATAGGTTCATTACATTCAGATGAATTGTCTTTCTTATTACAAAGCGGTAAACTCCTAGGGTGTTCTTCTACTTTCTTCTCTTTATTCAAGCGACTACTCTTAGAGGCAAGCGAGACTCTATTGTTCCTTGTATTGCTCTTAGGCTTTAGTCTGCTGCTCCTAGAGGTGCTTCCTAGTCCTGTAGAAGGTAAGGCACACTCATTAGGATTCACATTTTTATCTAGAGAAGTGGTTTCAGCTTTCCTAGTCTCTTTAGAGTGCTTTTCTAAACTTATGACGTTTGATCCATATGTTTTAGATGTGGAGGCAGACGCATTAGTGGTACTCATCTTAAAAAGGCCAGGAGCTAAAACTGTTGGTTTCTCAATAACCGCTTTTCCTTTATCAACATTTTGTTTAGGCAAGGCGGGTGGAGTGACTGGTTTGGATAAAGCATTTTTCTCATTGACTTTTGGAGGAGGCATAGAAACAGACATTTTTGATTTTAAAACCGGTTTGGGAACATTTGCTTTCTCCTCAGTCAATGGTTTTGAAATCTTAGTATCCACTGCCTTTCCTTTTTGACATTCCAGCTGAGCCCTCAAAAGATCATTTTTCCCTTTTATGTCATTGTAGGCACGCTCATACGACAATTTGTCATACTTGCATTCCTCAGTTTTTCGATCAAGTTGTTTAAAATATGAGACATTTTCTTTTTCAAGTTTCTCAAGTGCTTTTTCATATTTTGAAACAATTTTGGAGGTCTCAGACTAGAGTCTTTCATGATCTTCAACAGAATATGTTTGCAAAATGATGGACATAATATCGGTAGTCAGAACATCTTCGAAGAGAGAGTCATTTAAATTTTCCAAAACTTTGATTTGTTCAACACAGTCATTAGCTTGCTTTACCAGGGATTTATGGTCCTTGACAAAGTCAGCTGTTTCTTTCAAAAAATGCTTGTTCAAAATGAATTACCCTTGCACTGATGGCATTCAGCTGAGGGGCAATTTGAGTTTCAAAGTACTTTCTTTGTTTGATGTCAAAACTAGAGAACCAGTTGTTAGGTGTAATAGTGGTTTTAGTTTTAACAGTCTCTTGAAGATCCACAATTCTAGTTTTCACATTGTCTAAAATACTTCTCACATCACTTGTGTTAAAAGGATTGTTTGAAGACATTTGTTCAATGTTCGAAAAAGAATTTGAGATAACAACTGGTTTTGAAACAGATTTTGAAACAGGTGTTGACTCTTTGTTTGAAACACTTGGTGTGATGGAAAACTTTGACTTTTCTTTTTGATTAACAAAAGTAATTCCGTTAATTTTGTTCCATTTGTTATAATCAATTGGTTTGATTTCCGAATTCTTTTGTTTCATTTTTGATCTACTCTCCTCAGATAGTTCTAACGTTTCAAGAGAATCACGAACAATAATGGGTTCATGTAAAATATTTCCATTGTTTAACACATTATGAGATTTCAGAGCTTTCTTGAGGAACGAAGAAGGGTCGTTACCAAGTGCCATTATATTATTAGTATGAAAACGCGGATTTACTTGATTAGAAAGCATATTGATTGTTTGAGCAGAATGATCCGTTTTAAGAAGCAAATTTTCTAAAGTTTGGATTTTCTCATTTTTATCAAGAATTTCATCAAGAAGAGAATCTTCTCGTTTTGAAAAATCAGTAATCAACTGCTTCTTCTCTTTTTCAAGATTAGAAAACATTTCTTTTTGTTTAGAAAGTTGGTTATTTAAATCAGAAATTTCCTTGTTTAAAGATTTAATTTTCAAGTTCAAATTCACATCGAGTGTGTTGTACTTGATTTGCAAAAGTTGTTCTTTAGAAACCAAATTTCGATAACCAATTTCTAATTCTGATTCTTTGTTTTTATGAAATTCAAAGGCTTTTGCGTTCTCCTTGTAACTCTCAAGCTCAGCGGTCAATTTGGCATTCGCGGCCTTAACTTCGCGATTGACCGTTCTAACTTTCTCAATTTCAATGCCACGGTTATTGATTAATGATTCAAAATAAGCACGTGTTTCCTCATCAGTCTCAGTATTTTGTGCCACACAGTCTCCACTAGGATCCACATCTGGAGTCTCAGAGTTAGTATTGCTACAACTCGGATTGTCCAGGTATGTATCATAAGTAGGTGCTGGCGTCACAGAATGCTGTTCGTCATGAGTAAACACATCAAATATGACATTGTTATAGCATGGATCAATGATTGGTACCTCAGATACTGCGTTGGCGTCATAGACATGAGGTGCGTCAGAATCAGTGTCGTACTTAGTCTCCTGAAGATTTGCCATGAAGATGCAGTTTGCATTGATTTCCTCGAGGTCTTCCAAATCATCCACAATAGCGAAAAAATCATTTTCCTCAGCACTCAACTGCATCCCTGCTTCTTGCTTCTGTGCTAACAGCATAGCTTTCCGAAGAAACTCAGCATTCTTCTTGTGTGGCTTAGTGGGACAATTCCTTGCCATGTGACCCAATCCTTGACAGTTATAACACTTAACTTGATTACCCTGATTCACATTTCCATAATTCCCAACGACTGGAGCTGCAACATTCCCATTCTGATTACCCACTGCTCTATTCCCAACATTCTGACCCAACTGATTACCCTGATTCGGAACCGCCTGATTACCCATGCGAAATCCAGTAGCATATCCCTGCTGATTCCCATTAACTCCAACCATTTATCCTTGATGACCCATATTCACACCCGGCTGTGCAATTTGCCTGTTGCGAGTGTTTGATGAAATCCTTTGGTTGTTGTTAGGTGGTATGGAATAGCGACCTCTGAATGCTTTACCCAATAAAGAAAATACTTGTGACAAAGCTTCTTCGGGTTCCATTTCAAGATCAGTGATTCCTTGTTCCTGGTAATGTTGTTGTTCTGGTGGATAGGTTTGTTGTTGCTGCAAGTTGTTGTTAGTGGAAGATGATGAAGCTTGTTGTTGTGTATTCACTGGAGTTTGAGTCTTTGCAATGAGTGCCAATGGATCATGATTCTTTGCTAATCTTTCTTGCCTGACTTCATTCACTTCATTTTGGTTTTGTTTCAGAAAATCGTTGAGTTGATCAAAGTTCACTTGATGTAAGTCTTTTGTTTGGTTGACAATAGTGACGTATCGTCCCCATTCTTCTGGTAGATTGTTCAAGAACTTGATGTTGCTCACGATAGTTCTGGGTGTCAACTTGTTTCTGATAAGCTCATTCATTAAAGTGCAGAACCTTCCATAGTAGGATTCAATGGATTCTCCTGGAGTAGATGTAAACTTCTCCCAAGCAGTTAGCAACTTGTTCTCTGTGTCTTGTTGACCAATTTCTGTTCCATGACAGAGTCGTCTAACACGTTCCCACATATCGAAAGCAGTTTCACAACTGTCTACAGCAGCAAAGATGTCTCTTGGTAAACCCAGTTGGACAATATGAATTGCCATGTCATCTGCTTTGACTTTCTTCTGATCCTCTTCAGAGTATTCCGATTCTTTTTGAAGACGAAAAAATGGTGGGACGGGAGGTGTTGCATCAGCATTTCCAGGGTCTTGGACTTGTCGAGGTATGAAGGGTCCATCCTGAATGGATTTGATCATCAATTTTCCATTAGGTTTTGTCTTGATGTAACGAAGCATTCGACTTGTCCATTGAAGATAACCACCTTTTTCCAACATAGGAGGACGGTTTTCGGCACCGGCTGCATGAATGTCTTGTTGAGTTGCCATTGATGAAGGTATGATATGATAAAGTTGATGTAAGATCAATTCAACGATAAAGGAGTTGTGTTGGATGAAGATTAAGCTCGGTTGTTGTAGTGAAAATTTGGTCTAAAAACTTAAAAACCTCAATAACTTCTGTTCGGAGTGTTTTTAGGACTTGAAGGTTGACCCGAATGAACTTCATTCGGAGGTCTATTCTCCTCGTTCTCACGGTCGTTTTGATGGGTAGATCGCTGAAAACGGAGTTACGGTTCAAAAGTTATAGCCGTTTGAAGTTTTGCTCAAAATCTTACTCGTAAAACAGTTCTTATGCGTAGAAATGAATGCTTATGCGTAGGATTGCTTATGCGTAGGAGTCCTTATGCGTAATGAGCTTTGGCGTAGGATTCTTATGCGTAAACCTAAGGTTAAACGTAAGTCTTATGCGTAAACGTTAAGCGTAGAAGTAGAGAACCTTACGCGTAAGAGTTAACTTATGCGTAGAGTGCTTACTCGTAAGCTTTCTACTTATGCGTAAGAGTTGGTTTAAAACCAAAAATCCTTTACACTGTCACAGCGTAAAAGATATCTGAAAGTCGAAGTGTTCCACACACTTATCCAAGTGAGGGAAGCACTGAGTCACCTTTGTTGCACGAAGATTCTTCACCAAAAAGTTATGCGTAGAAACTTATGCGTAGAACTAGGGTTTTGACTTTCTTACGCGTAAAACTAGGGTTTTGACTTACGCGTAAAAAATTTCCAATGATTCAACCAATTTCTGATGCACAAACAGCCTTAAAAACACTCAAATAGCACAAAACTGTTGACCTTTTTCACCCAAAGTGCTTTGAAAGCTTACGCGTAGAAACGTACACCTCAATAAACACGAGTTTAAAACTGATGTAAAACAAGTAAAGCTTCAAACTTTTTTGCAAAACTAGACTCTTTAACACTATACCAGCCTTAAACCATAAGAATCTTGAAGATTTTAGTGCAAAAAAATAAAGTTTTAAGCGTGACCACTTTTGATACCGAGAGCTTACGCGTAACAACACAAACAACAAAAAAACGTCAACCAACCACTCCTAAACCATTGTTAGGCGATTGATACCAATTGTAGGACCTCACTTTTACAATCTTATCACAAACCCAACACGTTACCACTATACGCGTAGAAACATGTTAACCACAAACACAAATGAAGCTTAGAAATAAGGTGAGAAAGATGGTGACTTGATGTTGAAACCGTGTATATGTGTAGAGAAAAGATGAACACAATATGTTGTATATTCCAAAGAAAACACACACACATACATACACTCAAGCACACCCCTCAAATGAGACTTTGAGGGGTATTTATAGTCTAAAACATAAACGCCCTAATGGGCTTTGGCTTGGGCCTCGTAGACTTGGATTGGATAACACATGATGAAAGGCTAGCTTAACTTAACTTATAGCCAATTAGCTTAGCCCAATCCACGAGCCCGTTGACTATTCTATCACGATATCTAACACACGTTACAAAGTTCCTAATCGTGAATGACCATCACTAATAATAAAAATAATCAAGGCTAACAATCTCCCTCCAAGATACCGTCACACGTGAATGGTTACAATGAGACCTATAAATACAAAACAAAGTAAATTACAATAGTAATGAACAATGTTAACTTTCTTGAAGGATAAAGTCCATGGTTATTCGCTCCCATTTCCATTCCGGGAGTTCGGGTTGAACTAAGAGTCCTGATGGTTTCTGATGTTCGACCTTAACTTTAGAACAAGTCAGGCACCAACTAGCTATATCGGCTTTCATATTGGGCCACCAATAAAGTTTCTTAAGATCCTGATACATCTTATCGGCTCCGGGATGAATAGAGTATTTTGATTTATGCGACTCGTGCATAATCAACTCACATATTCCACCATGAAATGGTACCCAGCTTCTGTCTTTGAAGCATAATGTTCCGTCAGAACGCTTCAAGAAGCCGTTTTCACTTTCTACCATTCCATGAAGATTCTCATAAGGACAGTTCTCTTCCGTCAATGCCTCTGCTTGGGCTGCTAAAATTTGAGACGGTAAGGGCGAAACAATGGTCATTCCTAAGGATCTAACAAGTAGGGGTGGAATGTCCTCCTTACGACTAAGTGCATCAGCCACAACATTAGCCTTACCAGGATGATAACGAATCTCATAGTCGTAATCGCTAAGCAATTCCAACCAACGACGTTATCTCATGTTCAGTTCCTTCTGATCTAAGATATGCTTCAAACTCTTATGGTCGGTAAATACTACACACTTGGTTCCATACAGATAATGTCTCCAGATCCTAAGAGCAAACACTACAACACCTAACTCAAGGTCATGGGTGGTGTAGTTTTTCTCATGCTTCTTAAGTTGTCAGGATGCATAAGCAATCACCTTCTCACGTTGCATCAAAACAGCACCTAAGCCTTTATGCGAAGCGTCACAGTACACGACAAAGTCTTCGCTTCCTTCAGGCAAAGCTAGGATGGGTGATGAGTGTGTAAATACTCATCATTTTTATACAATATAAACTGCAAAATCATCTGAAAATACTCAGAAACACATCAAAATGATCAAAATATCACAAATCAGTGTTTTATGTGTTTTAAATGCAAAAATATCAAAATCAGATGAAAAACATATCAAATTTGCAAAAATTGCAGTTTCAGTCCCCCAAGTCTATAAAATTGTCAAAAATAGTCCCTGAGCCAAAAATTCAAAAGAAAAGTCACCAAAGGTCTTTTAAAATCATAAATTGTCATATTTAGTCCTTTGGTGAAAAATCTAAAAGTTTTGAGGAAAGTTACAATTTAGTCCCTAGAAATCCAAAATGGTCAATTCTAGTCCTTGGAAATTTTCAAAAATGTCAAATCAACCCTTGGATTATTAATATTGGCAAAACAAACCCTTTTGACTAATTTTCATAAGTTACATGTTTGGTCCCTCAGTTTGGAAATGTTACAATTTTGGTCCTTATGATTTTATTAACACAATCCAAACCGGACTCAAATAACTCCCCAAGCCCAATCCTAAACCTTTGGCCCAAAAACCTTTACCCGGTCCATATCCTTAACCCGACCAACCCAACCAACCCAACAATTTAAACAATAAACAAACCCGCCCCCCAGTTGTCTCCCCCGACACGCCTGCAACCCCCCACCACCAGCCACCTAAAACCACCCTACTACACCCTTTGTCCCCCACCACCTCACCAACCATCCCAAGTGCATTAATTACACTTTTCCCTGTCCCAGATATCAAATACAAGATTTGGCGCCAAAATTGCATAAACGGCCAAGATGGCTCAAAACTCATCCAATGGTTCAGAATGTTGCTGGGATTTGACCAGAAGACAGAGAGAAAGTATTGGGAGCATAAAAGGAGACCAAAGAGGAAGCTAGAAGTTGTGTAGTTTTTAGTTTTCTTAAATTGTATGTCGAATTTTAGTTTGTAGCATTTTAACTAAGTTCCAATTATGTTTTAAAGTTAATTTGTATTCAACAAAGATATTTAAGTGTATCTCAACTTAATTTAAGTATCAATTCAGTTTATTTTCAGTTTCCAAATTTCATTGCCACTGTTGAAATTTTCATTATTATATTCTATTGGTAAAATCTTAAAAGGTTTAATTACAATCTCAAACAAGTATCTATAAGCTATTTATAGCTTTTCACAAGCCTGAGTTTAAGCTGCAATCACTTTGGAACACTGGTCAACAAAAGTCAAAGTTGGAGCTTAATTGGGTGCAGAGATGATCTGGGGTGATTCAGAAAGTAAAATGGGTTGAAATGGAAGCTATGGGTTGAAATTAGTAGGATAGTGTTCCTTGTTTCATTTGGCAGGCCACTGTGGCTATGGACTTTTGTAAGTCAATTCAAAGTTTTTTTGCATAATCTGTTTTAATTGGTCTCAGTAGTTAATCTTTGTTTAAAAAGTAGTCATTAGGATTAGAAGAATCTAGTTTGATCCTTGGTACTTGTTTAATCAGCTGCTCTATCATTTTAGCTAGTAAAACAAGTTTTTAAAGGGTGTTTGGTATTGCTACCTTTTCTGTACTCAAGGCCTAATCAGTGGTTAACTATTGCTGGTTCATGTTTGTTGAGTGATATTAGACCCATATCTGTCTTATACTTGTCTGCAAAACACCAAAAAGTCAAAAACAATCTCATTTGAATCCAACAGGTAACTGTTGGATTTTTAAAAGGGCAAATCATTCATTTTGTGTTTAAAAGTTACAAACAAAGGTTGTACTAGCTTCATTACATCATAAGAGATCAATATCAGTCTTAAAATTTGATCCAAACCTCAAGAAAGTCAAACTGGTGTATTATTTCAAAAAGTCAAAGTGTCAAAAAATGGATTTTGCAGATTTTGCAGAGTCTGTATAGGACTCATTAAGGCTTGTTAGGTCCTGGTTTTTGGTTTACAAGTAGTATCCTTGGTTGTCTTTAAGCCCTCATAATTGGTTTTAGCTTTTGCCTTCTGGATTACCCTGTGCACAAGCTCAAAGTGACCCCCATTTCCCCTGCACCAACTCAGTGTCAGCTGAGTGTTTTTTCTCAGATTTATTCAAGCTTGTACAAAGCTTGTTATAGCTTGTTAGAGGCTAGTATTTTGGTTAACAGTAGTCACCTAGGTCTAGTTCAATATTTGATAATTGGTTTTAGGTTTGTAGCTTATTTGGGTGCTTATTTTCAGTTTGCAAGTTAGCACCATTTTCTGTTTTAGCTTAATTTCACAAACATCAAATCTGTGGTATTCTGTTAATCAGTGCTTGTAACTTGTTGATTTGAGTTTCATTTGGTCACAATTAGTATATCAGTGCTTCTGTATTCAGTGGTTTGCTTATTTGGTTCACTTAGCTTATTTAAGAGCTTATTCATAAGCTCAAATCATAGCAGTTTCATAATCTTCCAAGCAAGTACCTGTTTTTCTAATTTTCATAGCTTCTTAATATAATTTTAGAATTTTCCTGAAATTTTCAGATTTTTCTCAGCTGTTTTACTATTTTTCTTGATTTTTATTAGTTTTTAAGCCTTTTTAATTAGCATTTAATACAAAAAATTAGAAAAAGGTTCCAAAAAATAAATTTTCATTTTTCTTAGACTTAGATAAATATAAAAAGTAGAAAAAGTAATTTTCTAGATTTTTCATAGCTTATTTGGTAATTTTTAGCAATTTAATTAGTTTTTAATAATTTAAAATTAATAGAAAATAGAAAAATAGTCACAAAAATACAAAAATAGTTTTGAAAAGTCTATTTTGATATTTTAGACTTTTCCAAGTCTTAATCTTATTTTTCTAGCTCATTTTCCTATTTTCTTGTAATTTAGGTAATTAATTATTAGTTAAAAATAGTTTTTAATTAGATAATTAGTTTTAAAAATAATTTTCTTTTTCTAAATATTTTCTTATATCATTAGGTTTGTGAAAACATCATTTTCATATTTTTAGGGTTAATATTGACTTAGTTTCACTTTTTTTTATTTTGTACGTCGCGTAGATTTTAATTTAAACGTACGTTTTAGGTTTTAAACGTTCATCACTTTAAATATAGTGATAGCGTTTATTTAATAGGTTTTATCTTTTTTAATTTTCTTTAATTTGCATTTTAGCCTTTGTATTTGTTTGATATTTCTGTAGTTATAATCTCCTAATCATAATCCTTTTTCGTTCAAACTTCTCGATCACTAGACGTTGATTGATCCATTGCACAGCTCGCTGGGACATAACGACCCGGGGAGACTCTATACTCCTCTGATCTTAATTGCATTGGTGTTTGAGCAGTTTTTAGTCTTTTAGACTTGACGGTTCGGACCCAATCAAATTTTGGCGCCGATGCCGGGGAGCTGTGCTGATTTATCTCCCGTTGTAGCAGATTAGTTGTTTGAATCCTCACTCTTTGTTTATATCATCCATATCTGTATATATATATATCCATATTTTCTTCTAAAAAATCCAAAAACCCAAAAACAAGCAAAAACGTATAAAACACAAAAATATTTTTCTTTTGTTTCTATATATGTATCAGAAATAAAAATACAAAAAGAATCGTCGTTTTCTCTAATAATTAACAACTTAAAAGATTACCACCGAAAACCAAGGCAGTGCACTACCTAACTGGGGGTGCGACCATAATAAGTTCCCGAACTAAAGATATAAAACTTGCCTTTGTGTCCATTGTGATTGGTGTACCTTTTTCAAAGAAGCCATTCATCTTGGATTATTGGTAAAGTTCACTGTTGTTTTGCCTCGATTTTGTGTTAATTGATTTTGTTGTGATATCGACGTTTCAGAACCAGAAAACCCATAAAGATTCTTCTCACCCCAGTTTTTATAAAACGTCTTCATAATTCTCATTCTCATCTGAAATATCTTCATAATTCCAATTCTCTCCTTAACTCTGAGATCCCTTAGAGTTAACTCTAGTGCATGCGCACTCGTTCTTCTAGATCATTGAGTCCTTTGCGTGATCTAGCAGAAATTCCAAGGAGACGTTCTCGTAGACGTGCTGCCCAAATAGTCGAACCCGAGATTCGCACTATTTCAAACAACACCATGGCAGACGAACGTACTATGGCGGAAATGCTCCAGGCACCCACCGAGGGTTATGGAGATGCCATCGTCTTACCCGTTATCAATTCTGATCACTTCGAATTGAAGACACATTTGATCCAACTTGTGTCTACAAATCAATTCCGCGGGTCTGATCGAGAAGACCCATACGCACACATCCGTTGGTTTAACAAGTTGACTTCAACTATCAATTACAAGGATGTGCCACAAAAAGTCATCAAGTTGATGCTTTTTCCATTCTCTCTTGAGGGGACAGCCCGGATTTGGCTGGAAAAAGAACCCCCTCGATCTATCGAAACTTGGGAGGATCTTGTTCAAAAGTTTGTGAACTACTTCTTTCCTCCATCAAAGACGACTAATCTTAAAAATGAAATTTCTGGATTTCGTCAAAATTTCGATGAAAATTTTGGAGAGGCATGGGAGAGATTCAAAGATCTCCTCAGGAAATGCCCCCATCATGAATTCACGGAGCTTCAACAAGTAAATATCTTTTACAATGGGTTGAACGGAAACGATCAAGATTCCTTGAATGCAGCCGCAGGCGGCAATATCTTGAATCGTAGACCTAAAGATGTGATTGAGATTTGCGAGCAAAAATCAAAAGTTCCTATTTCTCGCAACAAAGTTAATGTTCCGAACACTCCTGCTTCTTCATCCGGTAACTCTTCCGAGTTAGCCGCTCCGTTAGCCGCTCTAACGGACATCATCCATTGTATGATAAAAGAAGTAAAGGAAATCAAAAGCGAAATTCATAAGCCGGAACCAATCAAAGCCGTAAACAAGGTGTGTGAAACTTGTAGTGGTCCACATGCGTATTATGATTGTCAAGCAACCGATGCTTCCTTTTACCAAGCTCCCGTAGCTTCGGTAAACCACAATCAATACCGACCACAGGCTGATCCTCATTACCGTGCACCTAGCGGTATGACACCACCTGGTTTTCCTCCTGTGCAAAACCATGGCAATCAGAACCATGGTAATCAAAATCGCTTTGTTCCGAATCAAGGACAAAATTTCAATCAAAACCGGAACAATTTCAACCAACCTCAACCATATCAAGCTCCTAATCAACAAAGCTATCAACAACCTCCTCAAGCTCCCATACCAAATGACTTCATGAAAATGACTGAGGCAAACATGCGATCAATGCAAACTCAGATCAATAACATGAGAGGTGAGCTAAAAAGGGAAATTGATACAACATTATCTCGGCAGACAAATGAGTTAAAGAATATGATGAGCAGTTTCATGAACATGAATATGAACAAAGCTTCACCATCTTCTGGAGGACTCCCAAGCAATACAGTTACCAATCCAAATGCCGAGTTGAAAGCCGTCACCACTCGTAGTGGTAAGACGCACAATGGACCTACGACTCCTATGCCCCCTCCTCCTGTGGCATTTAGTCAAGTTACCAAGGAGACAACGGACAAGGTGCATTATTCAAGCCCACGAAGTACCGCACACGTCCCACCTTCGGTAGTCCAAGCTTTAAGTCCGGAACCCGATGTTCCGAGGAAAAATCTTGAGCCAGAAATCACTTCCATCCCGGCTCAAAAGTCTAGTCAGCTTCCCTACCCATCAAGAATGAATGATGAGAAGCTCAAAGACAAAAACAAAGAGCAAATGGAAAAATTTTTCCAAATCTTCAATGAGCTTCACTTTGATTTAAGCTTCGTTGATGCTCTCGTTCTTATGCCTAAATTTGCATCCACGCTTAAAGGCTTACTCACCAACAAAGACAAGCTATCAGAGATGGCGAAAACTCCTCTCAATGAGCAATGCTCAGCAGCCATTCTTAATAAGCTTCCCGAAAAGCTTGAAGACCCTGGCCGGTTTCTAATCCCGTGTGATTTCTTGGGGATGTTTCAATGCTCCGCCTTGGCCGATCTTGGCGCTAGCATTAACCTCATGCCACTCTCAGTATGGAAGAAACTGTCTCTTCCTGAACTTTCATCCACTCGTATGACACTCGAGCTAGCGGATCGTACCGTAACTCGTCCACTTGGGATAGCCGAGGATGTCGTGATGAAAGTGGGAAAGTTTCACTTTCATGCTGACTTTGTTGTAGTAGACTTCGATGCAGATCCTAGAGTTCCCCTTATCTTAGGGAGAGCTTTCTTGAGAACGAGTCGTGCTCTGATCGATGTGTTTGCTGAAGAGTTGACCATTCGGGTTGACAACGAGGAGCTCACGTTAAATATCAACCAGAACTCCAAACCTCTGTACAAACAGAGTGTTGCCACAATTGATCAAAAATCTGAAAGATTCAATGCAACACTCTCAAACTTCACGGTTAAGAGGAGTTTTCAAAAACGTGCTGAGCTCAAAGCTTTGAAAGTTACCCCTGGTTCAAACAAATGGTTTGAAAGTTGTACCAGGGAAGTCAAGAGTGTTCTTGATGATGACGATGATCTAGAATCGGAGACTTCATCGGAAGTGGTGGAAACTGCTAGCTCTAAGAGCACACCACTTGTCCCACCTCCGGCATCAGTTTGTCGCATCGAGTTTGTTAACTCTATGGATGAAACCAAACTCTCTTCTGTTTCATCTGAATTGGATGATGATGTTTGTGATCCAATGGGAGACATTCTTCCCATTGATGAATTGCTCAAAAATGATCCATCATCTTCTAGTCCTATTCCCGACTCTTCCACCCCGTCTCTCACTCCTGATGAGGAAGAGGACAACTTTTGGAATGAAGTCGATGCATTTCTAAGTGATGAATCAATTCCAACGGGAATTGATAACACTTACCTTGATCCGGAGGGAGACATCCTTTTTCTGGAAAGTTTGTTGATTGAAGAACCATTTCCCATCCTCCCTCCCGGACATCTTCTTGACAATCACCATCTAAGCTTCAAATTTAAGCTTAAAGATGTCACAACTGGTGATTTGCTTCTCTCTGCTGAGGAATGGACATGCATTCTCATGTACGTCTTTATTCCATTCTTCACAGATGGTGTGGTTGCTCTTTCCCTTTTCTCTTTCGGGAATGAGGACACCATCTTTGACCCCGGTATCATCCTTTATAGTGTCTACTATTAAACAATACCGCGGTTATATCTCGTCGGTGTGGAACTTTCTGATGTTCATATGTTCATTAACATTGTGAACGAAAGTCCGATCGAGATTGGTTTTCCACGTTACTTTCCCCATGAACAAATGAATACGGGGTCGAGTCAAGCTAGCGACTCGGTAATCAAAAACAGTAGCATGCCATATGGGTTCTCACCCATATTTCTGTCTTCTTACCTCTTTCTACCACCCTAGTGTGGGGGGGATGCCCACAAGTTTCAAAAAAAAAAAAAAAAAAAAAAAAAAAAAAAAAAAAAAAAAAAAAAAAAAAATCTTCTTTCTAAATAATGGCCTTAGTATTTCCCTTTCACGTTCTTTGTTTCGGCATAACCGCCGGTACTTTGAATATTGAGGGCAATATTCATTTCTAAGTGTGGGGGGGATTCTCACGAATTTTATCACGTAAATATACCGCCTAATCCCCCCGTTTTTGGCCAAAAATTTTTTTTGGAGTAAGTGTTCTACACTTTCTCATCTGGTTATCAGTCCGCCTTGTCTGTAAGACAAAAGGATTGGCTAATCCAGGAGCAAACGGCTCTTGGTAAAGATACCTCAAACCCGTTTATATGGCTTGCAATTTGCCCAAAATTGTATGGTTCCTCAGCTCCCCATCATCCTCAAAAGATAATGAGTTGACTAGCCCGCAAGATTATGGCTTGTGGTAAAGGCAGTGGAAAAACCATAATTGGTAATCAGCTCACCAAAGATAATATTGATAATTTATCTAAGAGTTGGCTAGTCCAGAAGGGTACGGCTTCTGGTAAAGACAAAATCAAATCCGTTGGAAGCTGGTGGTTTGCTCAAAATCACATGGTTATCGGTGTACCATGGTTCTTACTTGAACTGAAACATTTGGCTACTCCAGAAGTAATGGCTTTTGGTAAAGAGATTAAAATCCATTATGTTTTCTCAAATCATTGCTAGGGACTAGCAATATCTCAGTGTGGGGGATTGATGAGTGTGTAAATACTCATCATTTTTATACAATATAAACTGCAAAATCATCTGAAAATACTCAGAAACACATCAAAATGATCAAAATATCACAAATCAGTGTTTTATGTGTTTTAAATGCAAAAATATCAAAATCAGATGAAAAACATATCAAATTTGCAAAAATTGCAGTTTCAGTCCCCCAAGTCTATAAAATTGTCAAAAATAGTCCCTGAGCCAAAAATTCAAAAGAAAAGTCACCAAAGGTCTTTTAAAATCATAAATTGTCATATTTAGTCCTTTGGTGAAAAATCTAAAAGTTTTGAGGAAAGTTACAATTTAGTCCCTAGAAATCCAAAATGGTCAATTCTAGTCCTTGGAAATTTTCAAAAATGTCAAATCAACCCTTGGATTATTAATATTGGCAAAACAAACCCTTTTGACTAATTTTCATAAGTTACATGTTTGGTCCCTCAGTTTGGAAATGTTACAATTTTGGTCCTTATGATTTTATTAACACAATCCAAACCGGACTCAAATAACTCCCCAAGCCCAATCCTAAACCTTTGGCCCAAAAACCTTTACCCGGTCCATATCCTTAACCCGACCAACCCAACCAACCCAACAATTTAAACAATAAACAAACCCGCCCCCCAGTTGTCTCCCCCGACACGCCTGCAACCCCCCACCACCAGCCACCTAAAACCACCCTACTACACCCTTTGTCCCCCACCACCTCACCAACCATCCCAAGTGCATTAATTACACTTTTCCCTGTCCCAGATATCAAATACAAGATTTGGCGCCAAAATTGCATAAACGGCCAAGATGGCTCAAAACTCATCCAATGGTTCAGAATGTTGCTGGGATTTGACCAGAAGACAGAGAGAAAGTATTGGGAGCATAAAAGGAGACCAAAGAGGAAGCTAGAAGTTGTGTAGTTTTTAGTTTTCTTAAATTGTATGTCGAATTTTAGTTTGTAGCATTTTAACTAAGTTCCAATTATGTTTTAAAGTTAATTTGTATTCAACAAAGATATTTAAGTGTATCTCAACTTAATTTAAGTATCAATTCAGTTTATTTTCAGTTTCCAAATTTCATTGCCACTGTTGAAATTTTCATTATTATATTCTATTGGTAAAATCTTAAAAGGTTTAATTACAATCTCAAACAAGTATCTATAAGCTATTTATAGCTTTTCACAAGCCTGAGTTTAAGCTGCAATCACTTTGGAACACTGGTCAACAAAAGTCAAAGTTGGAGCTTAATTGGGTGCAGAGATGATCTGGGGTGATTCAGAAAGTAAAATGGGTTGAAATGGAAGCTATGGGTTGAAATTAGTAGGATAGTGTTCCTTGTTTCATTTGGCAGGCCACTGTGGCTATGGACTTTTGTAAGTCAATTCAAAGTTTTTTTGCATAATCTGTTTTAATTGGTCTCAGTAGTTAATCTTTGTTTAAAAAGTAGTCATTAGGATTAGAAGAATCTAGTTTGATCCTTGGTACTTGTTTAATCAGCTGCTCTATCATTTTAGCTAGTAAAACAAGTTTTTAAAGGGTGTTTGGTATTGCTACCTTTTCTGTACTCAAGGCCTAATCAGTGGTTAACTATTGCTGGTTCATGTTTGTTGAGTGATATTAGACCCATATCTGTCTTATACTTGTCTGCAAAACACCAAAAAGTCAAAAACAATCTCATTTGAATCCAACAGGTAACTGTTGGATTTTTAAAAGGGCAAATCATTCATTTTGTGTTTAAAAGTTACAAACAAAGGTTGTACTAGCTTCATTACATCATAAGAGATCAATATCAGTCTTAAAATTTGATCCAAACCTCAAGAAAGTCAAACTGGTGTATTATTTCAAAAAGTCAAAGTGTCAAAAAATGGATTTTGCAGATTTTGCAGAGTCTGTATAGGACTCATTAAGGCTTGTTAGGTCCTGGTTTTTGGTTTACAAGTAGTATCCTTGGTTGTCTTTAAGCCCTCATAATTGGTTTTAGCTTTTGCCTTCTGGATTACCCTGTGCACAAGCTCAAAGTGACCCCCATTTCCCCTGCACCAACTCAGTGTCAGCTGAGTGTTTTTTCTCAGATTTATTCAAGCTTGTACAAAGCTTGTTATAGCTTGTTAGAGGCTAGTATTTTGGTTAACAGTAGTCACCTAGGTCTAGTTCAATATTTGATAATTGGTTTTAGGTTTGTAGCTTATTTGGGTGCTTATTTTCAGTTTGCAAGTTAGCACCATTTTCTGTTTTAGCTTAATTTCACAAACATCAAATCTGTGGTATTCTGTTAATCAGTGCTTGTAACTTGTTGATTTGAGTTTCATTTGGTCACAATTAGTATATCAGTGCTTCTGTATTCAGTGGTTTGCTTATTTGGTTCACTTAGCTTATTTAAGAGCTTATTCATAAGCTCAAATCATAGCAGTTTCATAATCTTCCAAGCAAGTACCTGTTTTTCTAATTTTCATAGCTTCTTAATATAATTTTAGAATTTTCCTGAAATTTTCAGATTTTTCTCAGCTGTTTTACTATTTTTCTTGATTTTTATTAGTTTTTAAGCCTTTTTAATTAGCATTTAATACAAAAAATTAGAAAAAGGTTCCAAAAAATAAATTTTCATTTTTCTTAGACTTAGATAAATATAAAAAGTAGAAAAAGTAATTTTCTAGATTTTTCATAGCTTATTTGGTAATTTTTAGCAATTTAATTAGTTTTTAATAATTTAAAATTAATAGAAAATAGAAAAATAGTCACAAAAATACAAAAATAGTTTTGAAAAGTCTATTTTGATATTTTAGACTTTTCCAAGTCTTAATCTTATTTTTCTAGCTCATTTTCCTATTTTCTTGTAATTTAGGTAATTAATTATTAGTTAAAAATAGTTTTTAATTAGATAATTAGTTTTAAAAATAATTTTCTTTTTCTAAATATTTTCTTATATCATTAGGTTTGTGAAAACATCATTTTCATATTTTTAGGGTTAATATTGACTTAGTTTCACTTTTTTTTATTTTGTACGTCGCGTAGATTTTAATTTAAACGTACGTTTTAGGTTTTAAACGTTCATCACTTTAAATATAGTGATAGCGTTTATTTAATAGGTTTTATCTTTTTTAATTTTCTTTAATTTGCATTTTAGCCTTTGTATTTGTTTGATATTTCTGTAGTTATAATCTCCTAATCATAATCCTTTTTCGTTCAAACTTCTCGATCACTAGACGTTGATTGATCCATTGCACAGCTCGCTGGGACATAACGACCCGGGGAGACTCTATACTCCTCTGATCTTAATTGCATTGGTGTTTGAGCAGTTTTTAGTCTTTTAGACTTGACGGTTCGGACCCAATCAATGGGCGCACTACACAACTCCTCCTTCAGAAGTTGGAATGCTTCTTCTTCCTTTTCTCCCCATTCATACTTAACATCCTTCTGTGTTAGTTTGGTCAGCGACTTAGCTATCTTAGAAAATCCCTCAATGAATCTCCTATAGTAGCCTGTTAACCCTAGAAACTGTCGGATTTCTGATGGGTTCTTAGGAGCTGCCCATTCCTTAATGGCCTTAATCTTAGCTGGGTCAACATGAACACCTCGACTATCTATCACGTGATCTAAGAATTGCACGGACGGAATCCAAAATTCACACTTAGAGAATTTGGCATACAACTTCTCCTCTCTCAGCAATCCTAAAATGAGCCTCAAATGCTCTTCGTGCTCCTTACTACTCTTAGAGTATATCAAGATGTCGTCTATGAATACTATCACAAACTTATCCAGGTATGGCTTACACACTCGGTTCATGAGATCCATGAAAATCGCTGGCGCGTTGGTCAAACCAAACGACATCACTTGGAATTCATAGTGTCCATAACGAGTCCTAAACGCAGTCTTAGAGATATCCTCTTCTCGAACTCTAAGCTGGTGATAACCAGATCATAAATCGATCTTGGAAAAGACACTAGCTCCTTGGAGTTGGTCGAATAGATCATCTATTCTAGGTAACGGATATCGGTTCTTCACTGTTAACTTATTCAATTCCCTATAATCGATACACATCCGAAATGATCCATCCTTCTTCTTCACAAACAACATTGGTGCTCCCCACGGTGACGAACTCGGTCGAATGAATCCCTTCTCTGACAACTCTGCCAACTGTTTAGACAGTTCCTCCAATTCTCTTGGAGCAAGTCGATAAGGTGCCCGGGCTACGGGTGCAGCACCGGGTATCAACTCTATTTGGAATTCCACTTGTCGGACAGGTGGAATCCCTGGCAGATCATCGGGAAACACATCCGGAAATTCTCTAATGACGGGTACATCATTGAGGTTTCTTTCATTCTTCTCCTCACTTTTCTTTTCAGAAATTCGAGCCAAGAAAAGACAACCTCCTCTATCGATGTACTTCTGGGCCTTAATACAAGAGATGATGCTCAACCGGGAAGGACTTCCACAGTCGTTCCGATCTCCTTGTATGCTCAGAACTTTTCCGCCATACGGTAAACGCACAATCTTCTCATCACAGATGATGTGTGCACCGTTCTTCGACAACCAATCCATTCCGATAATGACGCAAAACTTCCTAAGGTAACCGGCAATAAGTCTATACTAAACGGGCGGTCAAGGAAACTTAAGGTACAACCTCGAACTACGGTGTCTATCTTCTCTCTATTCCTATTTGCTAATTCCACATCGTAACTAAACCCTAAAGGTGTTTGGGAGATTCCTAGTAATGGCATAAAATTGGTGGATACGAAACTCATATTCGCACCAGTATCAAACAGTATGGAAGCATAGCGATTATTGAGAAGAAACGTACCCGTAACTACGTTAGGGTCCTCACCAGCTTCCTTCCCAATAGCGTAAACACGCGTTGTTCCCATGTCTCTCTGCTGATTCCTAGCACCATGATTTCCATGGTTTTCCACAACCTCACGCTTCACAGGGTTTAAGCCATTACCTCCTACATTACCGGGATTTCCTCTCATCCACGGCTCTCGGCACTCATTCTTAAAGTGTCCCTTCTTTCCACATCCAAAACAGGTGACAGTGGCCTTCCAGTCCGCTCCTTGTGCAGTTTGAGCTGCAGCAAGTGGACGAGACCTACAGTCTTTGGCCATGTGTCCTACCTTAGAGAACTTCCTACACACAATCGGGCATAGTCCATGGTGGTGTCGGTTACAACGACCACACACAGGCTTACTACCTTCATAACCCTTCTTATCTCCATTTCCAATGGCGAACACCCTGGTTGTCTCTTGCCGTTTGTTGCCATTCCCTTTAGCAACTTCATTCCTGTTCCTCTTATCACTCCTATCACTCTTACCCTTGTCTCCTACTTCCAGCACATAAGAGTCCATCAAACGCTGAGCCACAGCAATTGCCTCATGCAAATTAACTGGCTTGGCAGCGATGACATCATTTCAAGTAGCCAAAGGCAATCCATCAGTATACCTCTCAATCTTAAGTTCTTCTGTGCGAACCATTTCAGGGCAAAGCAATGATAACTCTTGGAAACGGCGAGTATAAGTCACCATGTCAGTACCCTTAACCTTATGATTCCAGAACTCACTCTCTAACTTCTTAACTTCATTCCTAGGACAGTAAGTCTTAATCAGGAGAGTCTTAAACTGAGTCCAAGTCATACTATAAGCTACATCAATTCCTACTGATCTGTGATAGTTGTTCCACCAGGTCAACGCCTCGTCCTTCAATGTAAATGTTGCATACTTAACCTTACAATCCTCATCACAGTTACTCACAGCAAACACAGATTCAGTTTTCTCCAACCACCTAGTTAGGTAAACTACTCCCTCAGTTCCTCCAAACTTAATGGGACCACAGAATCGAAACTCTTTGTAGGTAAAACCTCGAGTTCGATTCAGCATTGGGGTTCCACTAGAAGTGTTGGAGAGATTAGCCTCAGCTAGCAGTTCAGCGACACGCTGCGACACTAGCTGGTCAATGTGGGCTGGGTTCACAGGTGGAGGGTTTTGTGGAACAGGGCCATTCTCAGCACGGTCGTTCACATTCGGGTTCCCTACAGCTGGGTTATCAATATTCGGGTTCTCAACAGGTGGTGTGGTCGGGGCCGGACGACGACCTCGACGACCAAGGGCAACAATAGCAGCAGGAGTTGCTCGGTTGTTCCTAAGCGGGTTTCGTCTTATTGCCATCATTCTGAGGGCAATAAGAACAGTTCATAAGTTCACAGTTCAAGCTCTAAAGATAGAGTTGGGTTCCAAGGATCACCCAATAACGGTTGAATACATAATCAAGGCCAACAAGGATAACGCTATACCAAAGCGAAACAATCAAATACCGAATCATAACTAAGGATGCACGTTCCAATAACCATAACTCATAGGTTTCAAAAGTGGAAATACACGAAAGGATAGATCTAACAACAATACTAATAAGACAACTAGGATCAACCTACATCTCGAACCAAGTACTACTTAGTTTCAAGATGGTACAAAGCCATGAATCTAACACTATCTAGCCACGATCGCGAATACTACTAACGGATCTCCTAACCTCATCCATCACTCTCCCAAGGTATGAGATCTCAAGACGCTGAGAGCTGCGATCTCTCCTCAGATCCGCAACTTCTCTCTCCAGCGTGCCGACCCTGCTGAAGCGCCTGGTCTGCCTCTCGAGCTGACGCGAGCCCTCTCCGCAGGTCTACTACCTGGTCGGAGAGCTCCAACGTACCCTCCATCAAGACCGTAACCCTCCTAACTACCGCATCCATGTCAGCTCTCAAATCCTCTATACTAGCCCTAGATACTCCAACCAACCGATCCGTCAACTGACTAAGCCTAGTGCCCTGTGATGTAATCCTCTCCCACATCAGACCCGTCTCACCATACTCCTCGGGCTCAGAAACAATCTCCGATGGTATCTCAGGTCCTAACGGGCTACCTATATAAGGTGAGTAAGGTGGTGAGTCGATGTCTCATGCAAAGGAGAACCTGGTCCTGGAGAATGTACAGGACTCTGCAATGGAGGAGTACCCCCTTCTGGGATATCCTCATCATCCTTCTCCTCCTGAGGATCCTCATCCACATACTGCTCCTCAATCTCATGCTCCTCCTCGACCTCATGCTCCTCCTCACCCTCATCCATAGGGGGAGAGTCCATGAGTCGGAGTCTCTGTGCATGTAAATCCTGAGGTGGTACACTAGGAGATCTAGGCCTCCTAAGACATGGTGATGCTGCTAAACGGATAGGTGATGATGGTGGTCTCACGGACATGCGGGCAGTGCTATAAGCAAGCCTAGGAGTCTGTGCTCGCGCTAAGACCTGATGTAAAGTGAGCTGCCTAGATGAGCTAGGACGATCTGATGATGATGAACTAGTGTGACGGGCAATCTCATAAGGATCACCCTGCGCAACCGTCATGAGAGTCAATTTTGGCGAACTAGTTAAGGCATAGTCTGTGACAACGGCATAGGGTAGGTATAAGTGTTCGAAACAACTAGTTTTAATACGCGCATCAACTTAACCAAAACACATATCACATAATGAAAGCTTTAAAAGTATAGGTACCGCATTACTCAAAACTTGCCTTTAATAAAACACATAAGTCCAGTTCCATCACATAATCCCATATCAAATCAATCGAGTTCAAAATTTCCAAAATCATAATATATCTTTTACTCAATTCCAATACCGTAGTATCTTAATAATCACATCTCATTTTCCAAAAACAATAATCATCTCTCATATAATAACGTTTCCAAAATCAGTTCACAATATCCCTTAACATATCATCTCATAATTCAAATCGCAGTTCATACCATAATCAAATAAGAAGCTTCGGCTTGGCAAGCGGGCGTGCGTCGGTCGAGGATCAATTTTTCTTAAAAGTGGTTATAGTTTAGGGTTTATAAAATACCTAATTCTCTATAACCTTGAGCTCTGATACCAATCTGTAACACCCCCAAATCTCGGTACAACGGAAGACTTAATCAAGTTTTCGGAGCGTTACTATTGGATTGGTATCGCACACAAGTATAGCAAAAGATAGTCATTTAATATTCAAAACCAATCCCAAATTTAGTCATTTAAAACATTTAATCCAAAAGAGTAAATATTAGGCCCAAAACATGGTTTAATCAAATAGGTCTCCAAAGTTTATCAGAGTCAGAAATGATTCTTGAACCCCGCCTTCTTGCCAAGCTTCCACCGATCAAGTAATCCAAACATCTCTCAAATACCTGAGAAATCATGCTAAAAGGTCAGCTTACGTTGGTAAGTTCATAGGTTTAAGTTCAACAAAATCATAGTGGACCTGTAAGAGTTGATTTGTTATGCAAGACCTAAGATAGATAAATACCGTTTCACACACTGATCCTACCCGGATCTCCAATCATATACTCACATCCCGTATCCAGGGATTACTCGGGCCCCGCGACTCTAGTCCAGCATTGTCATGGCAACCTCTAGAACAGTTGCCAACCCCGAACTAGGTCGATGTAGAAGTCTATTCTTAGCTAGGCAACGGTTCAACCTAGTCTAAGGCAACAACTACCGCACATCTATCTATACAGTCAAGCACATAAGCAAATCCAAATAGTTTTCACGATCCAAAAACAGTAACATGATTCTCACCCCAATATAGTTAAAATCGTAGATGAAAGTGGGGCTATGAAACTCACCTCAAGCAATCAACGCACAAATAATCACTAGCAGAAGATAACAGTAATCACGGCACAGCAACTATCGACTCGGCACAACCTATTAATGTAGACCAAACTTAATATATATATATATTCCTCAAAATCAAGGTTATCTACCCCAATGTATTCCATTTCTTTATTTCCAAAAACGTCTCGTTTGACCATTTAATCCTAGTGTTTGGTATTCCTCGTGTGGGTGTATTGACTCAATATGATGCCATGAATGCACTCAAACAACCAATATATAACTCAATGCAACACAATGAGACCTCTAAACGATAAGCTCCATAGTCAAATAAGTTTCGGAATAAATAGTAGACCTTATCGAATTCGTCAACTCGATAAACTCCTTTATTTATTCGTGTCTCTTATTATCCCATAAATCAATCGTATCATAAAGAGTCATAAGGATAATTCACCCATTAATAGGGTTACCCAACGTACTTATCGGGCTCTTATTAGATTCGTCAACCTAATAAGTCCGCTGCCCACGTGGATCAACACTATTAACGTTAGGTTATCCGTAACCCATGCACATAACGTAAGTAAATAAATACTTAACTAATATTAAATGTCCACAATTGACATTTATTGATAAACGTGTACTCGAAACATTAATTACTTATTCATTACAAAACATTTCTAATTTAGTCGTTAGTTTCCGTTTAAAAATAGTAAATAAGAAGATAAGTTTTGTTATCGATATTTTTGGTACAAAAGCCCATTTATTATTTACATTTCATAGTTCTATTAGCATTTTCATGTATAAATATATATTTCGTCAAATTCCAATATTAATCTCATATCGTTATTCGTTTTGGAGTCCACAAGCACGAGTCATAACTTCTCGGCTTTTAATCAATCGATAGTCCAAATTATACTAAAGTTCATGTTACGGCTTTGTCGGAGTCAACTATTGACTAAAAAGTCAAAGTAACACCGACGTAGCTCAAAGTCAACAATATATATATCAAGTCCAAATTTAAAAGTCATAATAGCGCAATTCAATCCCAAACCAACTCAAAACAATCTCGCCAACCAATCAATCAACCAAAAGTACTCGAAACCAATGTTATGACCCTAATGGTCATGACACGGTCGCGGTTAAGACCACGTGAACCAAACAAGCTCTAGAAGCTTTTCGGCTCCACGCGTCTCATCCAAACCTCAACTACATCAACCAACAAGCTACCAAATCGACCCGACCTGGACCCCGTGGTCAATGTGGGTCTCGTACAACAACCATGAGCCACGTACGAGTCTCTAGTGGCTCGTACGCCTCCTAACTCACATCCAAACACAACCAAATCACTTCCACAACATCCAAATCCAATCATTCAAGCTCCAATCAATAATCAAACACAAAACCCATCATATATCTTAACCAAAAATATGAAACTAAACCTAAAATGCATAAACCCATTAAATTGATACACCACACACTTACCAAACACTAATTACTTATTTATTTAAACACTAATTAGACTTAATTTCATGTTCCACCCAAAAGCCCCAAATTTCATCATTAGGTCGAAACCCTAGATTTCAATTCGTGGCTTCTAATAGCTCAAACACGCTCAAATCTTGTTCCATTTACCTTATTCAAGCACCAATTGCAAAATCCACTTGAAACCCTAAAAGTACGAATCTTAATTCGAAGATTTGAAGGTGTTATGGAGGTCCAAATGGAGCGTGTAATATATGGTTGGAAAGAGGAGAAAGAGAGCTTCAAGATGGTGGTGGTAGTGTATGGTGAGGCGCCGGTGGTGGGCCGTGGTGGCCGGAGCAGTGGCGGCGGCCAAGGTAGTTTAGGGTTAGGGTTTTTAGAGAGATGGTGTAGAGAGAGAAAGAGGGTGGTGTGTGTGTTTTAGAGAGAGAATGAAAGGGTGAAAGTGTGGTGAGATGAGGGTATATATACTAGGACACTAGGGACTCAAAAATAAATAAATATGGGGGAGGGGGCGCCGACTAGGGGAGAAAGAGGGGGGGTCGGAGTTGTAATTTTTCGTAAATATCCCGTTTACCCATTCCCGAGCTCATATATTGTCCCCCGCGTGTCCCACGACGTTCATTCGACTTTCTAACATCGTTATTTATGTTTTTCGACAAGTTTTGACTATTTATTTGTCAATTTTCGAGTTACGGTCTAAAAGTTACAATAATTCTCGTTTTAGGCTTTTCTAGTGCCGAATCAATTAGTGCCTACCAAATAGAGTTAAAACTCATACGATAACTCATTTAATAATGAAATAAACCGTAAAAACCAATAGACGATATAAAATCAAGTCGTGGTTTATAAAAATAGTGATAAAGGCAAAGCTCATTTTAGTTTAACGTAATGCGGTTACCTAAAATAGACTCCCTAAATTACTAGTTGTCACATACAGGTCCAAAACGTCAAGTTTTTGGGAAACGGAATCGAACACTACCATCATCTTCCCATAATTCCGTTAACCAAGTACTTCAAATTGTAGATGTTCCTCTTGATAAAGGTGGTTCTTCAGTTCCTCCACCTGAATATGACAATGGTTTTGAAACTGAATATGACAATGGTTTTGAAAGTGGTACTCCGGTTCCTCATCCTGAGTCACCTAGTCGAGGTAAGTCACCTAGTCGACTTAGGCCAAAGAAAAAAAGCTAAAGCTCGTATTTTTGAGTTTGAGGAGGATATGAAACAAGCTATTATTAACATGGATAAAGGTGGTTTTTCTAAGAATAAAGGGCCATCCGCAGATGAGTATCATGAAAAATTAAAGTTCCTCGAGTTGGAATCTAGTGATCCACTATATTTGACGGCATTTCTTATCTTTAGTCAACCAGGAGGCAACTATAGAGACACTTGGATGACCTTACCATCGGACCCGAAAGTGTTAAAGGGCTACATTCAAATGGTTGGGAAGCAATTGGGTCTTATTTGAATGTTTAACTATTAGGTGTTTGTGTTAAACTATTTTGCGTTTTGTGTCAATTAGTACTATGTAATGTTGAAGTATTTGATGTTTTGTGTGCTTTGGTACTTTGTAATCTTCAACTATTTGATGTTTTATGTCATTTGGTACTTTGCGATTTTGAACTATTTGATGTTTTGGTACTTTGCATATTTGTCTAATGCATGAACATAAATAACTATTTTGTGTCATTAACTGTTACAAGTTTAAATTTACAGGTTTAAATAGGATTTCGAGAAAGACTTTGCTTCATCTTTCTTGTTTACTTTTATTTTAAGTACTTTCGTCCAAAAACATTAAAACGAAAAAGAGATAATACGTCGGCAATGACCGGGTATCAATACACTCAATAGCTTTTAGAAGGAAATAACTTACAATGTATGGATTTATTGCGCATGTCCCGTGATTCATTTGTTCGACTGTGCAAATATTTTAAAACAAAAGGTTGGTTAAAAGATAGCAAACATGTATCGGTAGAGGAGAAAATGACTATTTTTCTAATGACAATTGGACACAACCAACAGTTTTCGGTTTTGAAGCGTAGGTTTCAACGCTCGAAACAAACAATTCATAAGTGTTTTCACGAAGTGTTGGATCAAATGTTGGTGTTTGCTCAAGAAGTTATACAACCAACATCATTTAATCCAAACCCGGACATTCCAGGAAATAATAGGAGGGAACGACGTATTTTTAAGGTAATTACTATATTTTAACGAGTATTGCCATTCGTTTTGGTTGGATCATAACAATTTTCTTTTCTTAAAACAGGGAGCGGTTGGTGCTCTTGATGGAACTTTGATACATGCTTCTGTTCCATTTACACAACAACATCTATACAGGGCAAGAGGTCGAGGTGATTGTTATCAGAATGTTTTAGCAATATGTGACTTCAACATGATATTTACATACATTGTTGCCGGGTGGGAAGGTACGGCACACGATGCTAGAATATTGAATGAGGCTTTGATAGATCCTGAAGCTGATTTTCCAATGCCCCTTCAGATAAGTACTATCTATGTGATGCTGCTTATAGACACACCCGTGGATTTATGGCACCGTATCAGAATGTTAGGTATTGGCTTGGAGATTTTCGCCGAAACCGTGCAATGAATAGTAGAGAAAAATTCAATCATGCACATGCGAAACTTAGAAATGTAATTGAACGTGCTTTTGGTGTCTTGAAAGCACGTTTTCCTATCTTGAAGAAGATGCCCTCATATCCTTTGGATATACAAAGAGATATTACTGTTGCATGCTTTGCTATTCATAATTTTATTCGGAAGGAGCGCTTAAGCGATGACCTTTTCTCGTTATATGATCACCGTGAAGTACATGATAATTGATGAGTGCGTAAATACTCATCATTTTTGTGTAATCTAAACTGCAAAATCATCTGAAAACGCTCAGAAACACATCAAAATGATCAAATTATCACAAATCAGTGTTTTATGTGTTTTAAATGTAAAAATATCAAAATCAGATGAAAAATGTATCAAGTTTGCAAAATTGGCAGTTTTAGTCCCCCAAGTTTTAAAAGTTGTCAAATCTAGTCCCTGGAAATTCAAAAATGTGGAAATTTATCATTCAAGGTCCCTGAAGTATTCTAAGTTGTTTAAAATGATCCTTGAATGAGTTTTTGGTCAATTGGCAAGAAAGGTCCTCAAACTTTGAAATATTACAAAAATAGTCCTTGGACCTTTGAAAATGGAATTTATGCAAAAAGTATTATCAATGTATGGCAAAATTGGTCCTTGTGAGAAGTTTGGAAATGTTCAATTTTAGTCCTTGGAGTTTGGCAAAATTGCACTTTTGGTCCTTGTTTATAACTTAACCAAACCGGACACCTTATATCTACTAGGCCCAAAATCCAATCCAAATACAAGCCCAACCCAACTGCCCTTGACCCTTTGCCTTTGAGCCCCAGGTCACAACTCCCTTTGACCCCAGCCACAACCTTTTTGAACCCCCCGTGTTATTAATAGATCGGTCAAAGAAAGTCAAACCAGAGAAAAACTGGCGCCCAAAACCAGACACTGTAGCAGTGTCTCTCCCAAGCCTGAAACCTCAAAACCATGACTGGTTTTCCCACAATTTCAACTCCCCTCCCATTCCTTGTCCCCTCTACACTCCAAATCCTTTAATTACTTCAACCAAAACCAATTAAAGCAAAAACCTGCTAAGTGGAAAATTGGCGCCAAAAAGCAACTTGGACGGTTCTGATGATTCTAGCCAATCCAATGGCTCAAGTTTGGTGGGAAAGTCTCAGAGTACATCAAGGAATGTGGAAAAGCCTATAAAAGAGATAGAGAGATGCATTGTAAAATATCAATCTAGTGTATTTTAAGTTATTATTGTCGTTTTTAAGCAATTTAAAGTTTAAGTGTATGTTTCTATCTTCTAACTCTGTATTTCAAGTTCCTTTGTTATAAGAAAGCTTTTGTGAACCTTTAATTCAAGTATCATATTGTATTTAAGTTTATGCAATTTCTCATATTTATGCAAAATTTCAAATATTGGTTTAAGTTGTTTATTGTTGTGGTTCTAAGCTCAGTAAGCTTATTTAAGCTTATAATAACTTATTTAAGCTTTTAAAATCATTTATAATTCAGTTTAGCTTTAAAATAGAAAAATACCAAAAATTACCAAGAAAATAGTCAAAAATCAAAAATCCATGGATAAGGTGCAAGCAAGCTGATGCAGTCTGGTTTTTGGATGGGAATGGGTTAGTGAACCTGTGGAGGTTCTATAGGAAGTTCTACTTGGTCATTGTTCTCAGATTTCAGTTGGGAAGCATTTGTAAGCCTTTAGCTCATTTGTTGCTTTTTACTGTTTAATAGTTTTTAAGCTCATATCTCTGTATTTGTATGTTAATTAGCTATAGTTAAGTTAAAATAAACTATAAAATCAGTAGCTTGTTCTTCTCAATTTGTAGTTTACAAAAAACTTGGTTTTAACAGTTAAAATGGGATAATCATCAATTCTGAGTTTGAGGTTGTTTTGATTGTTGTTTTAGGCTTCATTAGTCATAATAAGTGATTATTAAAGGTCTAAAATCAAGTTCATGGTTTTAATTTGTATTTTGCTTTAAAAAACTTCATGACAGTCAAGTATAAGGGGTGTTTGGTTTAGTGTGTTCAAAGGTTCTTTGGTCCTTAGTTTTGTTGGAAATCTGTCTAAATAGGTCTAAATAACTCAATTCAGTCAAGAAACCAAGTACTTGTTCATCAAAAGTCAAAAATCCATTTGATCTTGGTTTGTGCAGTCACTGTTGAGATTTCATAAGCCATTATCATTGTTTTGTGTGCAAAAGTTGTTAATATTGCTCTATTCAGTCTTAACATGCCTTAAAACAACATCATCAGTGCTTAAGATCAAATCAAAATCCATTTTGGTCAACTTTTGGTTTTTCTCAAAAAGTCAAAATTCTCAAATGGTCGTTTTTGAATAAAACTTGGAATTTCACTGTGGGTTCATTAGTAGGTTTCAGTTTATAAGCTCTTGGGGAATTATAGTCTAGTTGGTATATAAAAATAGAAAAATGATAGTTTTTAGTTTCTTAGCTTTTTGAGTGCTTATTCAACTGCTTTTTGGTGGTACCTGTTTCACATAACTGCCCTGTGCACAGAACTTGGTTCCATTTTGATAAGCTTGCATTAAGCTTATTACTTGTCCAAATCTCTTGTTCTCTTGTTCTTTGGAAAGCCAACCTGGTCCTCTTGAATTGTAAAGCTTAAGATTTCAGTTTGGAGCTTGTTAGCTAGGGCTGCATTAAGCTTAAAGCTTGTCCCACTTCTGTGAAAAAGCAAAAGTGCTTATTGCTTATTCTTGGCTTATCAGTGTGTTTTCTTGTATGTTCTAGCTTCAGATCTGTTCATTAAGCTTGTTTGAATCCACTTTGAGCTTTTGTTTCATCTGTTAAGCTTGTTAGAGCTTATTTCCATTAAATAAGCTACTTTAGTCCACTGTTGGATTTTTAAGCACAACAATCAGCTTATTTGTATTTTGTAAATTTTTTGTCTTTATTAAAGTTTCATATTATTAGTATATAAGTAGTTTTCAAAAATAAAAATCACAAAAACATCAATATAAAAATAGTGATAGCGTTTATTTAAGATTTTTTAGCTTTTTGATTTTTCTTTTCAACTTATTAATAAGCAAATCTTATTTTTCTCTTTTTCTTAGGTTTCTGTTATCATATAGGATTTTTAGAAAAAGTTTCAGATTTTTCTCTATCTTTTTAGTATTTATTATAATTATAAATAGTTAATAAATAATAAATAAATAGTAATAAATAATTAAAAAGTCTAAAAAATATATTTTCTGTTTTAAAATTAGTTTTATCATATTTTAGATTTTTCAAAGTTTAAATTTTATTTTTCCAAGTTTATTTTCTATTTTCTAGTATTTAAGTGTATTTTAAATAGTTTTTAATTAGTAATAATTAGATAAAAAGTGTGAAAAATATATTTTTAGTTTTAAAATTAGTTTTATAGTATTTTAGATTTTTCAGAATCATAAGTTTATTTTTCTAGCCTTATTTCCCATTTTCTTTTATTTTAGAGTATTTATTAAGTAGTTAAAATAGTTTTTAATTAATAATAATTAATTAGATAGTGTTAAAAATAATTTTCTTTTTCTAATAATTTTCTTTTATTTTTAGGATTCCAAAAATGTCCTTTTTATATTTTTAGGTCTTTTACTTTTTAGTTTTCACTTTTTATTTTGTGCGTATACGTAGTTTTTAAAACTTACGTTTACGTTTCTTTAATCTGGTTGTTGTGCTTTCCAAATCTGTACTCCATTCCATTCCAATCAATCAGTAGTGTAATTTCTAATCATAACCTTTACAGATCACTATCCTTAGTGATCATTCTATCCTCTGAGTTTGTTTTAAACACACCATTGAGTCTCCTTGGGACTAAACGACCTGGGAATCCCCTGTATTCTCTGATCTTAATTGTATTTGTGTCTGAGCTGTTTTAAGTCTTTTAGACTTGACGGTTCACCACCAATCAATAATAGCAATTTACAACATGATAATGTTGTTGATGAAGATGTTCAACCACATGGAAGTGCAGCTGATCAAGAATATATGACTAGTTTACGGGATTCAATTGCGGCACAATGTCCTTGAATGTTTTAGATTATGTCATTTTATTTTCACGTTGATAGACTATGTTAAATTTATGGCTCAAATGTTTCTTTAATGCTTGATGTGTTTATGTTTTGTAAGATTGAAACTGGTTTACATTTACAAAATTTACAATATTCAGACGTTTAAAAAAAAACAAACAGTCTAATTGGATTCAGATTCAGACATTTACGCACCAAATTCAGATTCAGATTCAGATTTGCAATTCAGATTCGGATTTATAACCTCTTAAAAAAACAAACACTACCGTATCCTAGCCCATAATGTTTGTTTTGTGAAATGAAATAATATATTCTTTTAAATTAAACTGACCGGAACACATAACAACTAAACAAACTCCGATTTAACGGAATCACCAACTGATCAGTTCTCATGGCGGTAATTCTACCTCACAATCATAACAATCTTTAACTATAATTCTCGTTACATAACTAACTATAATTTTAATCGATCTGTGTGTACAACAGGATTCTTCTGGAACAACGCTAATGGATCTGATAAGTTCAGATCCTACATCACAACCACCACCACCGCAACAACAACAACAACCACCACCATCGTCTTCCACGTCAGCAGCGAGACCTGCTAGTCCGTTGTTTAGTAAACCGATCACTGATCGCAAGTCTAAAAAATCTACTTTGATGCAGATCCAAAGTGATGCGGTTTCCGCTGCGCGAGCCGCTGTTCGGATTCCGCATAAACATAAGAAAAAGGTTTACTAAATTTTTTGCTTTTTAAGTTTAGATAAACAGGAATTGTTGCTGATTAAGTATTTTGCTAACTGTTATTGCGATATTTTGCGGTTTCGGATTCCGCATATGCCTAAAAGTTTACGTATTAACTTAATTTTGATATAGATAGTGTGTTGTAAGTTTAGCTGGAAATTGTTGAGAATATTCTTTCGACGGAATGTGTAGTAATTTAATCAGTAGGTGTTGTTTATCTGATATTAAGAATGAACTCAGTGAGGTGTTAGTACATTGATAATTTTGTATGCGTATCTCAGTTTTGACTGATTTAGAGGTTACAGACATGCGTTGATTTTAAATTGTTTTAGATGGAAATAACTGTTATGTAGGATATTTAATTAGGTACAAGTTTAGTTACGTTAGGATTGAACTACTGCCCTTGAACTTAATTTATGCTTCTTTATGTTTTGATTGATTAGGTGATGTAAGAAAATTCAAAATACTAGTAATGTGAGACGTAACACTGTAACAGCATGGAAGTTGTAGTTTATTGGAGATTAGTATTAAGTAGGTTGAGCCAACTTCAGTTTGTTTTAGTTTATCCGACATTAGGATTGGTCTTATCGAGATGTATGGCACTAATGATATGGTTTGTAGCTATAATAATGAACAAATAGGTGATGTTTTACGAAGAAAATATAAACTTGTAGTAATGTGACTTGGCAATCGTTATTGCACCTAAGTAAATATAATTTATATACTTAAGCAGATGATTAAGTTAGTTGAGCTGTTTTTGGTTGGTTTCAAGTTAAGGAGACCTATCACACTAGTGACATTCTAATGTATGACGCTGATCATTTTTTATGCTACCTGATTTGACTTGGGGTTATTGGCTGATTCTTTGTAACTCTTTTATTATAGCCGGTTTCATATGCACAACTTGCAAGGAGTATCCACGAATTAGCAGCTTCATCCGACCAAGTATGAGTTCCTTGCCTCAAGATGCATATATTTTAAATTATATATCGCACTTTGTATCCACTAGATTGTAGCTTTTGTGTTGCATTTGTGCAGAAAAAGTCCCAAAGACAGTTGGTTCATCATGTTTTCCCAAAGCTTGCTGTGTACAACTCTGTTGATCCGTCTCTCGCTCCTTCTCTTCTTATGGTATGAACTTACTTGCATCACCCCTCTTCTAAAATATGTATAATTGTATATTTGGAAGATTGTTGATAAGTTAAAACTTGTGACTCTTCATGAAGCACATCATGATGCCATACACCCTCCAAACTTCTATTGTTTTCCTTAAAATCAAGTTTTCTGAACATTTTCACCATCTACTATAATAAGCCACCCCACATATGTAATAACACATATTGGACGTGAGTGAATAGTTGTTTAACATACAATCATTAGTTTCTACACACTGCATAATATGCAACAGAGACACCTAGTAATTCTGCATTTACAGGGTGGTGACATCGGGTATTTGTCATGTTGGGTTTGGTTGCTGATTAGTCACAACGCACAAGTACTTATTATTGTCTTCTTTTGTGTTTCATGTTGTAGCTTGGTCAGCAATGTGAGGATAGAACTATACTACGTTATGTCTATTATTACCTAGCAAGAATATTGCCTGATACTGGAGCACAAGGTCTCACACCTGGAGGTGGGATTCCTACACCAAATTGGGATGCTTTAGCTGACATTGATGCTGTTGGAGGGGTTACTAGAGCAGATGTTGTTCCTCGAATACTAGATCGACTTTCTACAGAGTCCTTAAATAGTGAATTTGAATGTAAGCGATTCTCTAATTTAGTTTGCAATGTAGTCATACTCTTAAAAATTATTATACACCCATCTTTTGGTATCTAATTTGCCATAAATCTGAAGAAAATGATTCGTTTGGCTATGGCATCCTTAGTATAAATCATTACACGAGTTTAATCTCTGATCTGTAAACCTTTAAGCACAGTTCGTGTCTGATTTGACTCTTGTGTCAATATGCTTGTAATATGTATTACTAGGCAGACTTTGTTTTCTATGTGACAAGAAGATAATATTTGGAATCACAGATATAGACACGACTAGGAAAACCTCATCCCTGTTTTAGATATAGACACGACTGGGATAACTATAATATGATATATATAAGAGTAAATAGCAATGATGGATAACCATAGTAAAGTTTAAGAGTCACTTTTAGATGTAACCGGAAGTTTAAGAGTCACTTTTAGAGGTAAAGAATGAAAAATTTGCAATACTCTGCTTGGTAAACATGCAGGGTGGTCAGGTACTGCTGTTTGCCTTCACTTTTATTACATCAGCTTGGATTGTCTCGTGAAATAGGGAAAAAAAAAAACGTTTCCACACATTTGTAATCTTGTGCCCTAGTATGAAAACATTTTGCTTAGAAGACTGGAGTGGCTGACATTTAATTTTGGAAAAAAAGACGTGTGTGGCAATTGCATGCCCCAGTTAATTTTCCTGCTTTGTATCAATAAACTGAGGTAGTTGCTGTTTGATGGTATTCTATGGCTGTTTGTACCCTTCTGTGGAGGTCTGAACTAAACTAACTACACTTGGAAATTGCATATTATAATTCAATTTTTGTTTTCTACATGACCTGGCTGTCACTGGTTTCCTATGGCCATGATACGTCCCGTTGTTATAATAGCTGTAGTCTGGGTAATTAAACTTTGTCTCATCTTCCCGAAAAGTGTGATTGTGTAAGATAAGTTGTACCAGAAAGTACGATAAGTTACAGGTTTATTCCTGGGGTCTTCTCCTGTCCTCTGAACAATTTTTTGTATGGGTATGTGATGAAGAGGAATAATAATGTTTTCTAGCCGGGTGAAGCTTTATTCCTAATATAAAAACCTTTAAAGGGTTTTGCATATTAGCTGTTTGTGTAAAAGGATGACAATAGGAGCATACATATAGACATAGGGTTTACACATAGGTACCCTCTAAGCTATGTGAAGTACAATTACGCATATCTAGTTTAATACTTGTCTATTCTGACTAGTTAAGGCATTTTCTCTGCTAAAAGAAAAATAGGAAAAAGATCTAGGGATTCCTCATTGGTCTTTGACTGGTGGGGTGGTCATGTAATCTACCTCAGTTTTATATACTATATTTTCATTATATTATCTACTTAATGTTTCTTTTCTTTTCTTTAAGTTCATGCACGAAGGCTTCAAGCACTGAAGGCTCTTACATATGCTTCTGACAGTCCTGAGATCTTGCCAAAGTTGTACGAAATTGTATTCGGTATCCTTGATAAGGTTTGTTCATATAAACTTTTATAATTTGTACACTATTTTAAATATTCTTATATTTTTATATTGGCCCTATATGTCTTCATGTTAGATGGACTTCCAATAAATTGTGATATAAATTTTGTTGCTTGTTTATACTGTTGATCAGGTTGCTGATACACCTGATAAGCGTAAGAAAGGCATATTTGGGGCAAAAGGTGGTGATAAAGAGGTAAATCTGAATCTTAGGCGTTTGCATTGCTTCGGCCTTAAGCAGTCAATCAATATTAATGCTCATTTTCTTTTTATGTCAAAATGCAAGATACCATTATCAGGAATATGCCCATTTATATGGATTGCAAACGATGTTTCTGATAAATTAAAATTTGTTAAGTACTAGACTATATTTTGGATGATTATTTTAAGCCCTCCCCGGTCTGTTGGTGAATGTTTTTGATGACTTTTTGGAGATTTTTAAAGGTGCTAACTGACTATAGTTCTAGTTTGAAGAATAGATCCATAAACTCATTTTTTGACTGAAAGTAATTAAGATCTTATAGTCATAGCTGATCTCTTAAAGAAACCATGCTGCTGTGATGGGAAGGTTGCATGAAGGATACACAAAGGTCTTGTGAGTGTTGCATCTGACTTGGGGGGGGGGGGGGGGGGGGGGGGGGTGTTGGGGGGTTGGGAGAGTTTTGACCTTATACTTGGTATGACAAAAGTCACGATTAATCAATTAATTAGCAGGCTTTGATCCCTCAATGATATAAGACAGAGATGCCTGTTCTTCAAAGTTGGCATGCAAAATAAGTTCACCGTTTTAACTCTTACATAGAAGAATTGACAACTCGGTGTCTTTCTAGGAACTTGTAAGAATGTGTTACAAATGTTAGTTAAGATAAGATTATACAACATCAAAATTCGTTACAAGTAGGGTTGTAGACTGATTATGAAGGCAGTTACGTCACCCCTTCAGTTTTCTTCGATTCATTAATCTTTAACATCTTTACGTCATGCACATATATAGATAGATTTTATGGCAATTTACTGTTGAATTAGTCTTGTATAGAAGAGAGGGACGAGTGTGTCTGCGTAGGAGATAGAGAGAGATTTGAGAGTAAGGGCACACCCAATTTTTTAATTGATTTGATTTGTTTTTGCATGCCAATTGTTTCTTTTCATCTAAGATAATCAATCTACATCAATACCGATTTATAGCTGTTCACTTTACACTGCCTATTGTACTGTCAACTAGAGAGTGACTAGTCGCTGACCTGTTTTATGGTATTCAGTTTAATGATCTAAAGCAACTGAGTAGTCACTGCAGTTGGTTCCATAAGTTTTATCTTCTCTATTACAAAACAGTTGTTTATCCCCATTTCCTTCATGTATCTCGTTAAGTCCAGTTTAGCTTAATTCTTCACTTATGCTCGAGCATTTATTCGTGCCATTGAGGTGGTTCTTGTAGTAGGATGCATTATTCAATCCCGTGAGAGGTTCCTTCAAGCTAGCGACCCATCCTGTCTAAACATTTAGAGTCCATGATTTTTCTTTTATTTTTACAATTAAACTACACATAATATTTAATTTAATGATTTCCTTACTAATCTTAATTTTGATGATCAGTCTATAATCCGAAGTAATCTCCAATACGGCGCCATAAGTGCATTAAGAAGACTTCCCTTGGATCCAGGCAACCCGATATTTCTTCATCGTGCTGTGCAGGGGTTAGTTTGTTTCTTTTCTCTTTTTAACATTTTCTGCTGATAATTTCTTGGCCTCTTAGCATCGATAATAGCTTGATGCCATAATTTTCATTGTTTGGTGATTTTTATGATGAGTGAGTAGTTTATATATTACTATTTAAAGCAACTACCAATGTAAGCAGCATTATGCTTAATTATGTGTCTGTTAATAATCATCAATGATGTATATCTATATTAGAAACACCGAAGGTCTGAACTGATGATTCCTCTGGCTTTTTTTTTAAGCTAGTTTTATTGCCAAATCCTTAACCACAAAAAAAGGAAGACCTAGTTTTGCTAACTTGGACAGAGGTACTTAGCCGTCAACAGACTAGGTTCTTATCTTGTTGAATTGCTGTTATGACACCTTGTGCAGAACCGTAGAAACATAATTCGCTAGAAAGGCCATGAGTTGCGATTCAGTTCGTGCGTTCCCAAATTAGGTACGATCCAGTCGGGATCAGGAAAATTGACGATCTGAATCAGGAGCTAGCCAATTCTGATGTTGTGATAGTTTTTTTAATATTAATATCTCTTGAGTTTGATATATGGCAGATTAAAAACTCCAAAATCCATAATTTGATTGACTATTGTTATGACTAATGAAACTTTGATAAGTATTAAACTATTTCTATTCTATAAATCTTAGGATTCTATATATCTGTTTAATATAGTAATTATTTGGTACATTGTAACGGAGCAATCCCAAATGAACCTACACCCGTATGGAACCGAATTCTAGGTACCTAATGAACCGCGATCCTGATCCTCGACCCGTACTGGAATGATCCCTGTTCTATGTGACTAATAATGTAATTCTTAGGCGTTGTTTGTGGAAAGGTTTAATTTTTACAGAGTTTTTTTTTTTTTTTTTTTTTTTTAATCATGGATAGGCGCGAGTCTATCTGTGATTTAGGTTGACTAATAATGTGTTGATGTAAAGTTTCTTATCTCCTTTAACTGGATATCAGCAGCATGACATGTATTTTAATATATCATTTAATCTTTCAGGAGTAAGTAGTTCTTCATTAGGCGTTGTATCTTTGTAGCATCGCTACATATTGAATCTTTGTACTTTGTAGTATTGTTAGTTTGTTACCAAACTGATTTCACTCTAAATAAATGTCATATTGACTGCAGAGTTTTGTTTGCTGATCCAGTGGCTGTTAGACATTCCTTGGAGATTATCTCTGAGCTAGCTACAAGAGATCCTTATGCTGTTGCAATGGCTTTAGGTACTTTTAGTAGATTAAAAGTTTTAAACCATGAAGTTTAATGATTCCTGTTTGTTTCTTTTTCTATAACTGAAGCATATACATTTGATTTTATCACATACACATGATATTGTATTGAAAAATCTAACTGATCATGATTTTTTTGTGCATGCTTTGTGGCTGAAAAACATGTTCTGATGCTTGTAATATTATCTGCGCACATCTTTCTCATATTTTGTATTCTGATTTCAAAGTTAGATTTAATGTTCTATGAAATGTATGAAATAAGGGTAGTGGACATTAAAGAAGTCTCCACAAATTATGAGCTTATTTGTATGTAAGCCTCATAAGTGGTATAGATGCTACGAAGAATGCTCAATATAGTGAGTTAAACATTTGATTTGACTCATTCTCAATTTAACATCTCACCATAGGTGGATATTTTTATTTCTTCGACACAAGGATTCTAGGAGTCACTATTGGCAACACAACAATGAATCTTGACTCTAGTGTCTCCAATAACTAGGCTGTAGAACAAACATAACAGCAACAACCAAGCCTTAAGTTCCAAGCAAGTTGGGGTAGGCTGCAGTCGAGCAAACTGATGCGGATGAATATATCCAAAAAAAAAATAATAATAATAAAAAAATAAAAATAAATAAAAATTCTAGAACTTGTAAGCGGATCGAAAAACATTGTAACTTATTTGTCTAAATTGGTTCCACCCAACTCTAAGTTAATTAAATTTCTTTTGACTGTATTCTTTTTGAATCAAGAACGTGTTATCTGGTCATACCTGAAAAGATGTGAACGCAGGACTATGTTATAAGTACTAAAATAAAGAAATTGAAACACGACCTATAATTTCATCATGGTGTAGAAAACTGCATGTTTTAACCTCCGGGGCAAAGCAGGTAATTGGGTAAACAACCTCGTTAGGCATATTTCAAAGCTTTTGGAGTGGACTGATGGGTTCTTCATGTTTATGCTGTTAATGATATTGTAAAACATTGTGGACATGGAACAAAGACGATTTTTCAGAAAAGAATAGCTTAAGATAGTCCCTTGTGGTAGATAAATTCATAGCTTTAATACACATTTAACAAGATCATGCATCCCATTCTCAATTGTTTGATTTGGTTGGTCTTTTGGTGTGGTGATGTGATGATATTGTACATACGATTCTACTTCAGTTTCATATTTATGTTTACCTTATTTAGAATTCCATCATCTTACTTTCAATGTACCCAAATCAATATTTTACATGTTTGTAATATTTGTTTGCTTGTTTAATCGCAGGGAAGCTCGCCCAGCCTGGTGGTAAGTTGGAAAATGTGCTCTTTTGTCAATATTGTCATCACTAAAAATCTACAACTAAAATTTGTGGATATTATATCGCTCAGGAGCTCTGCAGGATGTTTTGCATCTGCATGATGTGCTTGCTAGAGTTGCTCTGGCCAGATTGTGCCATTCAATATCTAGAGCTAAGTCACTGGATGGTATGTGTTGCTGATATTGCCAACTTCTTTACTTTAATTGAAAATAACTGTAACCATGTTTTGAATTTTGTTTTTTATTTTTTCATAGAAAGGCCAGACATTAAATCCCAGTTTACCTCTTTGCTGTATCAACTCCTTCTTGATCCCAGTGACAGAGTTTGTTTTGAGGCTATCCTTTGCGTACTAGGGAAATCCGACACTGGTGACAGGTACTTTGTTCATTAATCCTGGAGGCGTAAAATTTTGACCGAGTTATATGATTGCGTTAAATGGGCTAAACAAGTAAAAAAAACCCTTAATAGGAAACGGTTCAAATCGGTCAAAAGATTGTGAATGCTGTGTTCTTCTTTTCTTCTTTTGCTTGTTTGGGGAGGGTTGCCCATGTCTCTGGCTGATGTGCAGGAAAGACATGTAAGTAGGCATACTTTGCTTGTTGGAATTTTTGCTAATGATCTGTCTCTTACAGGACTGAAGAGCGTGCTCTTGGGTGGTATCGTCTAACAAGGGAAGTTCTTAAGGCTCCTGAAGCACCTTCTGTGAAGGACAAGGATAAAGCTTCAAAGAGACGCCCACAGCTCCTTATTAAACTTGTGATGAGAAGGTGATAGTGCTTACTTTCTATAAATTATTTGTCTTTTACAATTCATTGGAGGTGGCAAAATGGTTGGGCTGGGTGGCCTGGGAATGGGTTTATACATTAAATATTTTGGAATGGGTCTTAACCTTCGTCCCACGCATAAGTGAATAGGCCGACATTGGCAACTTTACGTCATTGTTGGTCTATCAGGAGATGTATTGAAAGTCAATGGAAGCAACCACCATGACCTAGAGTTCCCCCCCCCCCCCCCCCCCCCCCCCTTTTTTTTTTTAAATTATCTACCTAAATTAGAACAAATAGGCAATCTTATGACCATTCTACTCATATCTGGGTTGACCCGAACCCGAATGGACCCCACCCGAATTCACTCGAATCCGACTAACCCGAGTTCAAATAGGGTCGGGTTCGGGTATGTTATTTTTACCCTCAACCTGACTCTGACCTGAACCCGACCAACCCGACCTGTCTTGTTCATCATGACGTATATTGATTTTATTAAGGCTAGCGATTCACCATATTTAATGGTGCAACTAGGGAACCATGATTCAGTGGTGCAGTGTATATAGTGCTGTAGGTTTTGTTGATGATTTTTGTTCATTTTGCTTCGATTCTGTCTTGGTTAATTCGTTTTCCTCTCAGACCATGTCTTTCTTTTGCTTCTTGGTTGTTCGTGGTATTATTACAAAGCTTTATTTATTCATATATTATGATATCAAAATCAAAATTAACCGAATGAAGTCGTCATTTTATGTTTCATGTTTTTATCTTGTATCTTTCACCAGTACAAATAAAAACCACCTTGTTTTTCAATTAATTGGAAAATTAAGCTGGAAGTTTCTTAGCACAATTTTGTCTTTGTAATATCAACTTGTTTGCTCAGCGTTTTTTTTTACATATCTTCTGATTTACTTTGGTCTGGAAAATGGCACATACGAGGACAATGTCTCATGTTCAAGTATGACCGTTGTCTCATGTTCAAGTATGACCGTTGTTGCACCTCACACAATCGCTGTTATGAGGATGAAACATTTGCTTGCAACATACTTCTACTGCAGCTGCAGATAAACTTGTGATTGACGTGTATTGATCTATAAAGCATAGCACTTAACTTTGTAAACTGAGTATATGTTTACAGTCTTGCAACATTTTTAGGCCCTGAGATGCTCTTTGTTAATTCGAAGAATATATCTTTGACATGTTTTATTGTAACTTGTAAGTTATAAAGATGGATATGTTATAAAGATGGATGTGTAAAGTCTAGCAATGTGGATTTTTTTTCTTATAGGGATTACTCAAAAGAAAACTTTTCAGTTACTGAAGTTTAATGCATTTGTTAAAAAAGGTTAAGTAACAATTTTTTTTGTGACCTTATGCTTAAGATTTCTGGAATTGTCTCTTCTTTTCATGCTCTTTGAACCTTGATGGTGATGAAAATATGCTGTGAACTGATTGTTGGCTATTTATTGAAGATATTAATTGGGCTACCTATAATGTATTAGGATCGATAATTGGAGCCACAACCGCTTTATGTGGCAGAATCTTATGGTTTATTGCTTTGCTATACAGAGGTGTACATATTCAGAATATGGTACTTGCTGCTTGTACTGATCATTCTGTATTGTAAAACTCAGTGGTCTGTGATGATGGTTGAGGGGTTATGCATTAGGAGCTTTTATCTTAAAAGTGCAGTTGATTATCAGTTGTATTGTAGAAATGTGTGTTCGGAATGTATGAGGATGTATTCTGCTTTCAATTTTTGTACAATACAAGTTAAAGCTAACATAAAGCAATGTGCTATGATAGAAGTCATTATTAATGAAAAAGCAAACTGATTACTAGTTACAGGATCGCATCATGGTCATAGACTCCGGTTCTGACCCATTGACACACATACAGTTTAAGTTATTAGCTAGTTTTTAGTGCAATCTACTACTGCAATAGTCAGTTGTTTTGGGTTTGAAGCTATTCATTCAGTAGTAAAGTAGCGGTTTATATGTTTTTTGTTATATTAATTTTTTCATAACATTGCTACAATTTCATCTTGACATGCTCATTTGTCATCTTTCAAGTTGTAGATGGTATTGACTTTGCTCGACAGGGTTGTATGTCTCATTGTTTGAGGGTCAATAAGTTAGAATGCTTTTAGTCTTTTTAACTACATGTCTTGTCAAATGTTGCAACTATTACAGTCACGGTGAAACTTCGGAACTTGGAACCGATTGAAACCGAATTTATTTGTACTTCTTTTCGTGGTAAAAGCTTTTGACATAGATATCTGATTGATTTTGGCTTACACTTGATGTAGAAAGTAATGGTGTATTGGTAAGTAGTCATACTTGTAGAACCTCACCATTGTCCTCTCAATATGTTTCAGATTGGAGAGTTCTTTTCGTAGTTTCTCCCGGCCTGTACTTCATGCAGCTGCTAGGGTTGTGCAGGAGATGGGGAAAAGTCGTGCAGCTGCTTTATCTTTGGGTCTACATGATATTGAAGAAGGAGGAGATGTTAATACATTTTCTGAAAATAAGGAGCAGGAAGACGGGAAATCTCAATTTGAAGGTAACTGATAAGTGATAAGCGCTTTATCTTTGGGTCTACATGATTCATACAAATGTTCCAGTATCCCGTTTAACAGATGCCTCTTAGGCAATCTGAAGCTGTATAGTATATTGGATAAGCGCCAAGTTAGGTTATTCTTTCTACCATTGAAGTATCTGATCGTTTCATAGTTGACCATATGTATTTGGTTTGATGGTCACGCAAGTATATTCTTCGTCTTAGGAAGCATTACACATGTCATTGCCTTTTCTTTGCTGCTTCTTTTGCACTCTTTTTAGGTCTTCCACTCATTCATTCTATGTTAAACGGGACAGGTGACAAAGATACAGTTGCAAGTCTATTGGCGTCCTTAATGGAAGTGGTGCGTACCACTGTGGCATGTGAATGTGTTTATGTACGTGCAATGGTGATTAAAGCACTAATATGGATGCAAAGCCCACAAGAAACTTTCGCTGAACTAGAATCGATGATTGCATCAGAGCTCTCTGATCCTGCCTGGTCGGCTTCATTATTGAATGACATTTTGCTCACTTTGCATGCACGTTTCAAGGTAACTGGGTCGTTACAATTGGTCATTATTTTTTACTTGATAATTTATTTTATCTTTTTTGAGCCCGCTGTTATGATCCAGTCACATGTTGACTATCTTTACATCTCTAATGGTTTCCTGTATCTAAAATTTCCTGATTGGGTCCCTCTAGATGGGGCATATGGTTGGTCTTAGCTGACTTGGTGGAGGGAGCTAGAACTGTTTAAATTTTCTAGACATGGTAGTAATTAAAAAATCCATTTTGAGCCAAAGTTAAGGATGATTCTTTGTTACCACCTCCCATGATTGATCAATGCATAATAGTGATATAAGAGAGTCAAAGTGATGTACTACCAACTTTTTCTATAGTTCTGCTTCTATGTACACCAACACCCTCATTAACTCTTAAGTGGATGTCTTCCAGTGAATTATTTGATAAGCCCATGACGTGACCATGTGGTTTCAGATTTTTTGCATGATGTTATTAATATTCTTCGCAAGCTGTTATCTTACCTTTTTCTGCCAGATATTTAGTTTGATCTTGTTCTACTCTTATGTTTTTTTTCTTCTGTCCTGTAATACTTCCTTATAGGCTACTCCAGATATGGCAGTTACACTACTTGAAATCGCGAGAGTATTTGCTACCAAAGTCCCAGGGAAAATTGATGCTGATGTGCTGCAACTACTATGGAAGGTAGGTTTTTCTATGATCATCCCAATGATATTGCAAAAAATTTTTCAGCATTTTTTAAATCAGTCTCCTGATTCATGTTCAGACATGCCTGGTTGGAGCTGGTCCTGATGGTAAACATACAGCTCTTGAAGCTGTCACAATTGTTCTTGATCTGCCACCTCCGCAGCCTGGTTCAATGGCTGGGCTTACATCAATTGATAGGGTATTTGCATCTGATCCAAAGTCAGCTTTGGCTTTACAGAGACTAGTCCAAGCAGCGGTAAGGAGCAAATCCTTTCAAATGCATATTCACTGAGTTCACAAATGATTTATCATTGATTATATTTTGTGTTGTTTTGATAAAATATCTGCAGGTCTGGTTCCTTGGTGAAAATGCAAATTATGCTGCATCTGAGTATGCTTGGGAATCAGCAACCCCTCCTGGCACCGCACTGATGATGTTAGATGCAGATAAAATGGTTGCAGCTGCTAGTTCTAGGAATCCAACTCTGGCTAATGCTCTCACTCGACTGCAGCGATGTGCTTTCATTGGCAGCTGGGAGGTACATGTCTGAAATTTTGAATCTTTTTCATGTCTCAGTCAGTTACTAGCCATGCTCATTCTTTTCACACGCTGATACAAATATATAGCTATAGTATTTTTTTTAGAACGGCAACTATTTATCTCACGCAATATACACCACAATCTATCTCACACGTCCTAAGCAGGACTTGAACCCACAACCATTTGGTTGGAGAGCTTCTCACACAATATGGGGTACCATTGGGACACAAGCCCTTTGGTAATATATAGCTATAGTATGTATTTGTGAATTTCTCATTCATGTACCTACAAGTACGTTAATATTTATAAATTAATATATGCTGGAAGCATTATATATGGAACTCATGGACTGCAGACTAGTGAAGCAAGGTGGTAAAAATTTTCCGATTGTGTATATGACACCATTTGACATAAAAAGGAACAACAACATATTATGAAAAAAAGAAAAAGAACTCTTGAATGTACTAAATAAGTCTAAAAAGTTTGTAGATTGCTTTTTTTATGCATAATATACTACCTCCTAGTCATGAGTGAAATTTATTTCATGGTATAATTGTGCTTCTTATAGACGAGGCTTGCATCTGATGTAGAGTCAGGCATCATAATGATTTACTGATTTATCCTCGGGGTTATATGCATACTTGTGAATGATATTATAATCTCAGGTACGTATCATCGCTGCTCAAGCCCTTACAACCATGGCAATCAGATCGGGTGAGCCATATAGGATACAGATCTACGAGTTTTTACATGCTCTAGCACAAGGGGGTGTGCAGTCTCAGTTTTCAGATATGCATATTAGTAACGGAGAGGATCAAGGTGCTAGCGGTACTGGTCTTGGATCTTTGCTTAGTCCAATGCTGAAGGTCCTGGATGACATGTATAGTGCACAAGATGATCTCATAAAGTGCGTAAAAGTGATTATTTTATTAGTTTTCTGCAAATTGTGCTGTAATTGCATGTTAAATCACTAGGCAAGAGGTGGCAATTCAACCCATTTACTTATACATGGGTTGATTTGGATTGTGATTTATGTCAAATGGGTCAGCTCAAAAAGTTAACTAGAAGGGAAACGAGTCAAACAGGTTATAAGTTGACCAGATACATGTTTGGACCGTACAATTTTTTAAACCATTATATTCAAAGATTTAGATTAATTATATGAACAATTTTACTTTTAAAATCAAAATTAGTCCTTTAGTTATCCATAAATATTCAAAAAAGTGTTTGCAGGTGAGGCGGTGAACCAACCTGGAATGACCCATTTTGACCCCTTATATGACCCACTACCCAAGTCATCCATCTTGGCACCTCTACATCAAACCATAATCCAAATTGTGTAATTAGTATATTTGTAATGTGGTTCCAGGGAAATGCGTAACCATGATAATGCCCAAAAAGAGTGGACTGATGAAGAACTGAAGAAGCTCTATGAGGCACATGAAAGGCTTCTAGATCTTGTGTCATTATTCTGTTATGTTCCAAGATCAAAGTATCTACCTTTAGGGCCAACAAGGTAAGTGACCCATATCCATATTGTACTTGGTAGCTGGCTTATGCGTTTGAACTTCATTGTCTTGTAACCTTGACCTTCACTGGGCATTAATCAGATCAATATCATTGTCATTGCGAATGCATGATTCATAATAGTAAATATGTGACTTAAGAAAAACTAATACCATTGTCATATAGATATCATTAATAAATATAAAGACTCTTCTCGTGTAATGCTTAGACGAACATTCTTGATGTATATGTATTTCTCTAGGTAGGCCTCATCATATAATGCTTAGATAACGCTCCCTAAACACACATTTAGGGCTCACGGGTCAACTTACCCAGATTATCCATGCAGACATCTAACTTATGTTTATTCCAATGTACAACAGTGCAAAACTTATTGAAATATATCGCAATCGGCATAATATTACTGCGTCAACTGGAATGAGAGATGCAGCTGTTGCTACAGGAATATCTGAACTCATATATGAGGCGACCAAACCAGCACCTGCTGAGCCTGACAATCTTGATGATGATCTAGTAAATGCTTGGGCTACAGGTCTTGCTGATGATGGTTTGTGGAACAATGCTCCTGCAATGAATAGGGTGAGAAATTATCTGATTGATGTTTTTTTGTGTTGATTCTGTCTTTTTATGGAAGATCTAATACTTCAGAGCAAACGAGGAATATGTTTGCTTGCTTTATTGAAGATCTAATACTGTCCTTCTGTATATAATAATATAACTTTATCTTGCTTTCTGTAGGTTAACGAGTTTCTTGCTGGGGCTGGTACTGATGCACCTGATGTTGATGATGAGAACATTATTTCTAGACCTTCCATGAGTTACGATGACATGTGGGCTAAAACTCTTCTAGAGACTGCAGAAGTTGATGTAAGACCTGTGGTGTATCTTGTGCTTGAGTGCATTCATCATTATGCAATATGATTAATTTATGTATTATCATTTTTTTTGCAGGATGATGATGGGAGGTCTTCCGGATCTTCTTCTCCAGATTCAGTAGGATCAGTTGAGACATCAATTTCATCTCATTTTGGAGGAATGAATTATCCTTCATTGTTCAGTTCTAAACCATCCACTTATGGGTCTTCACAACCTGCGGTATGCAGATGAAATTTTATATTTCTATTTAATGTTTTAGGTGGATAAGTTGGTAGGTCGGGTAAGATGTCAAAATGGTCAGGTCGGGTTGACCCAGAGCACCTAACTGGGTGAAAATACAATTGCAAAAACTATTCATATCGATGAAATCTATTTTTACTGAATAATGTGATTTAGGAATTAGGATGTTTCATTCATTCAGACCTGTAGAGATAATATAAATGAATTCAACTCTTCCCAATGAAATGGGTCAAAATTGTCACCTTTACTTATAGCCCGTAACAAGTTAACAAGGAATAATTGTTGTTATCAGGAGAAGTCAGGTACGAGTCGAAATAGGAAGCCTTCTGGTGGTTCCTCTTCTTATGAGGGCTATGGTTCTCCGGTTAGTTCTTAAACTGTGGTTAATGGACCTTAAAACTTGACTTTTCAATGTTATTCAATATATCACTCTTTCCTTTCTATAGATCAACGAAGAGCCGCCTCCATACTCGTCACCTGTTCACCAGCGATTTGAGTCGTTTGAGAACCCATTGGCTGGGCAGGGGTCGAGCAGCTTTGATTCTCACGAGGAGGAACGATCTTCTTCAGGGAATGGGCAATCTGGATCCGCTCTTTATGACTTTACTGCCGGTGGTGATGATGAGGTACATTGATTAGAATTCTGGTCAACATCTATTTTGTAGTTTAAACCAGAACCACTGACTTAAATTTCTTTTACTACAGTTGAACTTAACTGCTGGAGAAGAGGTTGAAATTGAGTATGAAGTTGACGGGTGGTTCTATGTAAGTACATATATGAAAATAAATATTTACATACCTAGTATAAAATTATCATGATATTGATATAGTCCATGTCAGAAAGCATCCTATGATGGTATGTTACATGTCATAGTGTCACTCAATAACTGGAATTTCATGATCTTAAACTGGATTTTCTATAACTTCACCTGTGGGGTTATTTTTTTGTTTTTTCCTCTCATGAGCCTACTATCAGAGTGTTCTGTTAGTGGAAGCCTGAAGCTGTTAGCAAGTTTTTTTGGACATGTTGATTTTGGGTGTTTGGATTTGCCTTTAAAACTGATTATCTGATGCTTAAAGTTGGTTATCCGATTGTGATTATTAAGTCATAAATCGATTTCAAAACAGTCTTCAAAGCACCCCACCAGTGTCTTTCTCTCGTTGGCTTGTTTGTATAATAGCATTCTGCAATTATGGGTATGATATCTGACATTTGCCATTTTACATGACCACCACAGGTGAAGAAAAAACGGCCCGGACGCGATGGAAAAATGGCCGGTCTTGTTCCAGTTTTGTATGTTAGCCAATCATGAGAAGGCACAAAGCGGTTTTTACGTAATTGAAATTACTTAGGTGTAAGTGAGCTTTGCAGAACAACATTAATGAGTGTAATTTTGGGTATGATAGGCATCATGTTGTGCATTATGTGTAGAAGTAAGCAATTGTGTATTTGTTGTGTGATTGCCTTCTTAGATGTACATTTGAAAGGATACACTGTCAAAAGTTAAGATATTTTTTATGAAGTGCATACTATGATTCTATGAACGTGTACGATTTGAATCTAACTTTTAAAAGGCTAATGTATCATTCGTTTTATCATTATAGATGACACTATAACAGCTGTATAATTTGTTACATCATTTTGCATGCCACTAACAAATATATATCATTTATATGCATTAGTTTACACGTCCATAAGATTTTTGCGACATCTTTAAAAATTTGCCTTTACATAAGGAATCAATCATTTTTTTTCAGTGTCAAGTTGGTTCGGCCTAGAAACGTGTCAGAAGTGAAAAAAAAATGTAGAGCTTTCGCAACGGGGAAAAAAATAAGTTGACTTGCAAATGCGTAATATGTACTTTTTTTACAAAAAAGAAGGAAAAAAAAGTAGATAATTGTCCCGAGTTGAATATTTGGATACTACTTTAGGAGAGAGATTCTCTCAAGTTGTTTTTACAACTTGAGTCAAGCCATTGATTTGATCCAATGGCTCACATCCTCTTAACTTGACTCAAGTTATAAAAATAACTTGAGAGGATCCTTCTCCGTTTAGTTATTTACTTACAATTGTGTAAAACGAGGATTATCCTCCGTGTTGTGGCGGGATAGCAAGAATTCTTATTTTTGAGGCTTGATATCTTTATATCGGAAAACTTTAATATATAAGGATTATGCGAAATTAGATATCAAGGACGTAATCAACACCAAAATCAATATCCAAAAGAAAATAATGCATTACAATGATACAACAATAACAATTATAAAAAACACTATTTATATAAATTGTTAAGTTCAAAAGGCGTGAAACTAAAAAGTTAAAAAAAAAAAAAAAAAAAAAAAAAAAAAAAAAAAAAAACTAACAAAATAAAAGGGAAAAAGTGAGAAGTTGGTGACTTATGTGAAAAAAAGTTATGATCAAAATAATATACCGATAGATGAAAAGTTAAAAAGAAGAGAAAAGAAAATAATAATAATAATAAAATAAAATAAAATAAAAGCCCGATAAAATGGTTGTAAGGATTTAAAGCCAGACTTTATGCTCTGTTAGTAATCTCGAAAGAAGAACCTAATAGATCAACCTCATCCCTAATGGATCGAACTCATCATTTGCTTCTACGAAAGAAATCGGCCTTGCATTGTTGCGTGAAATTTCACTAACAAGTTAAATTAAACTCAAATAACTCATAAAATTGGACAATGAACCATGTGGTCTGATAGGGCTAGGGATGAGCATTTCGACCCGAATCCTGAAACCGAACCGGAACCGTACTGGAATCGTACCGATTCCCTATATACGGTACGGTACCGGGACTACGAAATAAGGTGAAAAAAAATCGGGACCACTAATTCGGTTCGAGACCGGTACCAAATCGGGAAATTCCCGAGAAAAAACGGGAAAATCCCGATTTCCAGGTACCGGTACCGGTATCCGAATCTCGTTCGGTACGGTACCGGTACCATTAATTTATGCTCGGAAAAAAATCGATACCACTAATTCGGTACGGGATCAGTACGGAACCGGTATCGTGCTCATCCCTAGATAGCTAAGGGCTAAGCCTAGTGTAACAAAGGCAACAGTTGAGTCGCACTTTACAAGTGTTGTTCCCCGTTCACTATCGTTTAAAACAGCTTAAGTTTATAAAACAAGTTAATAGTGAACTATGACTGAAATTAACATAAGAAAAGCACACAAGTAATTTTCAACATCATATTCTTATTAGAAATAAATCAACAAAGAATACGTTACCCAAGTACTTGCGGAATAGTACTTGGGATTGAAATGACAAAGTTGGGTGACTCCTCTCTAAGCTCAGGCTAAGTCTGAGCACAACTCTTAGAGCTCACTGAGCTATCTCAGGAACTAAGTTGTATTTGGAGGAGTGAAAAGATGGCTTGCGTGTATGTGTGTTTTTACAATTCACAAGTTTATCCTTTTCACTCCATCTCTTATGCTATTTATACATGTATGATATTTGACTCTTTCCTAAGTGACAAACTGACATCATACAGAAGACAAAATACTGATGTATTTTGTCTCTGTTTACAAAGACTATACTAGGTAAGAGACAAGACTACTTTCCTAAGCTCAGTGATGACACTGAGCCTGATATTTTGCCATTCAGGGAAAGTTGACTTTGGTAGATAAGGACTTCGTCTTATCTGATTCAACCTTTTCCCGCTTTGTCCCGCTCTTTCTTCAGTCTTTACATCCTTCAGTCTTCTACTTCAGTTTGTCTTCAGTATAAGAAGTTGGAGAGGAATCTTAGGGATTCAGTGAGTTATTGTCATTACTCACTGAATCCATCATCTTCTTCTTGACTCAGTCTTCACCCTTTAAGTTCCGCCTTACTGAGTGGAGAGACTTCTTCTTCACCTCATACTGAGTTTCCTGAAGACGATCTGAGAGACTATGCACTCAGTGACCTGTTTGTGTTTAAGGGATTAAACACTTGGGCTATTTTCTATTCAAATCCTAGATTAAGGGGTTTGGGTATTTACAGAACCCAACAGTCTCCCCCTATTTGGATATACAAATAGCCTAAGTGGTTGATCAGTGTAAGTGAGCAAGAGGCTTCTTCTTACACTGAATGTACTACTGAATACAATAAGGAACACTGAGTATTTTAACAAAGCATACATCGTTTATTGATCAAATTACAAAAGGTTCCTATCACTAGTACAAAAGATAAATCAAAATGATGTCAGTTGAGATGGATCCCCAGTGCTTCAAGCTTATGCTTCTTTTTGAGGAGTGTTTCTTTGTCAGGGTGCTCTCTTATCTTGACATTCAGGTCTTGGCAGAACCTGATGTTTGCTGGGGTTTGGATTTGAGAGGCCACTGGTATGTAGCTCAGCATTGCAGCTACACCAGCCAGATCAATGTCACTCCACCTTTGAAAAGCAGGGTTTCCATAAACATCAATGTGGAATAGCCCTCTTTCAGGCTTCTCAATCACTAGACAGTTCACGAATTTCACACCGTCAGGCAGCTCCCTGTTGCATTCTAATCCAGGCACTTTGATTTCAGGTTGGAACTCAACTCTCTTTCTTTTGCCAGTAGATGACTGTGGTTGAGCTTCTTGAGGTGCAGTTAAGGCGGCCTGAATTCCCAGTTGTGCTGGACAATCTCTCAGTCTTTCATATCTTTTACTGAGCATTTTCATCAGGTCCTTAACCACCGCATTTTTCTTCTTTTCAATAATAGGACCAAGTTCATCAAGTTCAGTGATCCCAAAGTCAGTGAATTTTAGAGGATCATGAACTTCGAAGTGCCTTTTATCATCCCCTCTGTAGACGTTCATGGCCAGAGGTTTGGTATTAGGGATGATTCTGACATCTGTGATCTTTTCAGGAAGCCTTCGGCTTGTCATTGTCCAGTTGTACTCCTCAATTCTGCTTTGCCTGAGAGCTTCAGTTTTCTTCTTCTTTTCTTCCAACTGTTTTCTCATAGCAGTCATCTGAGCAGCCTGAGCTTCCTTGAACTTTTGTCCTGCCTGTCCCTTTTGAAGCTTGCTTGGATTAAGTCCCATGTTTTCAGCTTCTTCGGCGACAACCTTTGCCAGTGCTTCTCTGTTCTTTTTCTCTTCTTCAGCTAGTTTCAATCTTCTTTCTTCTTTAGCAAGATGTTTACTCAGCTGTTGTGGTGTTAGCAGGTACTCAGTGTCGCCGATTTTATAGGGAATCTTCTCAGGCTCAGAAGTTGCCATTTTGCCTTTTCCTTTGTCTTGGCCTGAGGAAGATGAAGTTGCTACCAGGGGTGGTGATGTTGTTGTTATTGGAGTGATTACTGTCAGTGTTGTTGTTGATGATGTAGTTGGTGGGATTGATGAGATAGGTGTTGCTGAGACTGGTGGGGATGATGAGATTTGAGCCACTGATACTGTTGGTGTTGGCTCCCCCTCAGTGTGAGAGGGAGTGTCTTCAGCAATATTCTCCCCCTCAACTGTTGCCGGAGCCTCAGTGAGGGCAAGAGTTGGAGTGGGTGCTGAAGAGGGCTGAGCAGCTTGACCCTTGAAGGCCTGATAAATTTCGGAGATCATAGCCTTGATGTCTGAAGTGTCAGATTGAATACCAGTGACTTTAGTTTCCAAATTAGCCTGAGAAACCTCCAGGTGGGCCCAAGATTCCAGGCCAGAGAAGAGGATGCCTGAGCTAAGGTAGCCACCTGCGTATTTAGAGAGTCCAATGTATTTTGAAGAGACTGGACTGAGGATGGAAGACCCTGAACATTGGCATACTTGAGCATATTGAGCAGTTCAGTGAGGTTTGAGGATTGTTTCAAGTGCTCCTCAGTAGCCTCCAGCACTTTAGAGTTGAGTGCTGGGTCTTCTTTGACAAACTCCCTGATTTCATCTATCGTGGTACCTACACCCTGAAGATGCCTGAGGAATTTAGCCATGTTTTCATCCAGTCGGTGAATGTTGTCATACATCAGATCCCTATGCTCATGAACATTTTCATCAAAGCCATGTACTTCAGCCTTTAGATCAGCATAACTCGCAGCAGCCTCAGTGTGTTGCTCCCACAATGTGTCAGTGACCCCAAAATATAACCTTCTTGAAGCTTTGGTTATCCACTGAACTAGCTGTCTTTCAGTGAGTGGGAGAACATTATCAAATCTTTCAAATTCATCAGTGGATGAAGAGGAGTCATCATTGTCAGGCTTGACTGGTGATTTAGTATGCTCCTGTGGATCAGGCTGAGGCTCTTGTTCAGCTTGATCCTCAGCGTCCATTTCTTCTCCAGCTGATAAGATTTCATCATCAGTTTCAGCAAGTTCATCTTCAGAGAATAATATCCCAGTGACATCAGCAACAGTTCACCAGGGGTTGGTGATGGGTTCCATATCAGCGGGTGGTATGTTTTCCTCTGAGTCTTTGTCCCCCGTTGACCCCTCGGACACTGGTGGGCGTTTCCCAGTGTCTTCGCTGGAGTCAGGATTGGTTGTGGGTTCCGTATCGGCGGGTTGTTCCTTTCCCTCCGAGTATTTGTCCCCCAGTGACCCCTGAGACACTGGTGGGAGTTTCCCAGTGCCTTTAGCAGAGTCAATGATAGTTGTATCCCTATCAGCGGGTTGTTCGATTCCCTCTGAGTCTTTGGGAGAGATCAGTGTGCCCTCAGACAAAGGCTTGGATTTGCTAATGTCATCACTGGGCGTTGTGGAAGGCGCTCCCCTACCAGCGGGTTGTATTTGTCCCTCTGGATCTTGGGGAGTAGTAGGTGTGACCAAGGGCACTGACTGTGATGTATCAGTGTCCTTCGTTGTCACTGGGGTGGTTGTTGCCTGGTCAGTGGGTGTATTTTTGGTCAAGGGCTTTTTGTGCCTCTTAGGCTGTGCTCCTGAAGCCTCAGGGCCCTGAGACTTTGGTTTAGTCTTAGTCCCAGTCTGAGACTTCCCCTTTTTCTTTTTAGGAGCAGGGTTTGGAGACACTGATCCACTTTGATTGTTTACAGCAATCATGTGGGCCGTCAATTCAATGGGAGTGACGAGGGATGGGTCCTTTTGAAAATTTGATGGGCTCAGGATGCCAGGTAAATTTCCAAATTTTTCATCCTGAGTATAATTTGAACCCAGTAACGATTGCAGAGCACAAGAGACAAACCTAGGATACGAAACGTACTTCGTCCTAGTTTTGCTCTGTAGCTTCGTTACGAGATCACTGTAAATGATCTCCCCTATGTCGACAGTGACCCCATTCATCAAGCAGTACGCCATCATCAACTGAATAGAGTTAACTTGTTCAGTGGATGAGTGGTTCCCGCCGAGGACCTGAATCACAAAAGTGAAGAGGATCCTCCAAGCCACGGGGAATGAGCTTTTAGTGACTGGGGTCTTGTCCAAAAAAGTTGGATCTAAAACGATTTGTTTTAACCCGTCTTTCACTGTGGAGGGTTCAGGATGGGCGACATAAGTGCCTTTGTTGTAATCTAACCCTGTTGTAGTGCAAAACGTTTTGTAATCCAGGGTGTATTGTTTCCCCCCATTTAGACTGAACCTGATGAGATACTCCCTGAGAGGTCTAAGGTTATTCTCATCAGTGGAAGGTGTCGGGTCAAAGGCTCTAGCAGTAGCCCAAAACTCCCTGAGGTAGTTTGGGTACACTACTGAGGGACATTTTACAAAGGCCGTTTTAAGTGGGCAGTTGAATAAAAATTTTAAAATGTCTTTATAGGTTGGGACATTTTCAGGACATTCAAAATTTCCTATGACATTATTTGTTTTGAATTCAACGTTAGTAAGATCCCCTACCCACTGAGAAGCAAACTGAAGAGATTGTGTTCTAGCCATTTCCATTAACGAAGATTTTAGGGTTTTAAAAAATGTTTTGACTAGAACAATCAAAGTGTTTAGATCTCTTCGAGTATGTGATGAAAAACTTTTGTAAATGTTTACAA
>BPTQ01000009.1:165900305-166005814 GCA_019973895.1 Chrysanthemum seticuspe
TTTCTGAAAACCCACTTCATTCCTATGACTACTACATCCTGAGGACATTTGATCAAGGTCATGACCTTATTTTTATCAAACTGTTGCAATTCTTCTTGCATAGCCTGAACCCAACTTGGGTATTTTAGAGCTTCAGTGACACTTTTGGGTTCTATGTCTGATAGGTAATCAGCATATAGACATTCATTGGCTGAAGCTACAGTTAGACTGGCAGCCATGCTTCTAGTGAGCATGCCCTCAGTGGGTTCACCAATGATGTTTACAAGCTCAATGTCCTGAGATCTTGTCCACTTACTTTGTGGTCTGGGATCTGAGCTTGAAGATGTCACTGGGAGTTCAGATGTGAGTTCAGGTGCAAGGGCCACAGAATCATTTAGAACATCTGTAGAGATGTCTTGATCAGGTTGAGGATCGTGAGTTACAGGTTCCTGATCATTTGGATCATTGTTACTTATCCCAGCAGGAACAGACTGATTATCAATGAACTCATTGATGGTTGGTTGGGGAAGGTTGAATCAGATAAGACATAATATGAGATGTCAGCATCAGCTTGATATGAGGAATTGAGTTCAGTGTTGTACTCATCAGGAGGATATCTTGATGAGTTATCAATTCCTATTTCCTCCACTGAGGTGGTTGTGAACCTGATGCTTTCAGCACTTTCATCAAAGGTGACATGAAAGGTTTCCTCAACTTGTTATCTCCTTGTGTTAAAAACCCTGAAGGCTTTGGAGATCAGTGAGTAGCCTAAAAAGTATCCATCATCAGCTTTTGCATCAAACTTGCCTAGATGATCCTTGTGGTTGTGAATGAACACAGGACATCCAAACACATGAAAATAGCTGATGTCAGGAAGTCTTCCTTTGAAGATCTCATATGGGGTTTTATTATGTCTTTTGACAACGATTGACCTGTTTTGAGTGTAACAGGCAGTTTTGACTGCTTCAGTCCAGAAATGCTTTGAGAGGGCTGAGCCATTTAACATAGTTCTAGCAGCCTCAATGAGAGTTCTGTTTTTCCTTTCAGCAACCCCATTTTGTTCGGGGGTGTATGGGGATGAGAAATTTTGAGAAATTCCCTTTTCATCACAGAAACTCTCAAGCTCTTGATTTCTGAACTCAGTACCATTGTCAGTTCTGATCTGTTTAACAGTAATGTCATTCTGGTTTTCAATCTTCCTGATGAATGACATTATTGTATCAGCTGCCTGACTCTTCTTGGAAAGAAAGTATACCCAAGTGTATCTTGAGAACTCATCAACAATGACAAGTGTATACTTCTCATGCTGGATTGATCTGGGACTGACAGGTCCAAAGAGATCCATGTGCAGGAGGTGAAGGCAGCTTTTGATGGAGAAATTTTGTTTGGTTTTGAATGATGCTCTGTGGTGTTTACCCTTTTCACAGGCAGAGCATGGTTTGTCTTTTGCAAAAACCAGTGATGGTAAGCCAAGGACTTTGTTTTGTTTTGCCAAGTTGTTGAGGTTTTTGAAGTTTAAGTGTGAGAGTCTCTTATGCCACAGCCAATTGATATTTTCAGTGGCTTTAGCAAAGAGACACGTTCCATCTTGGGAGAGTGTTCACATGTCTAGCACATAAACATCATCTCTCCTAGGAGCTATCAACACAACTTCCTTGTTGGCATTGAAAATTGTACCTTGTTTATCATTGAATTGTACAATGTATTTAGCATCACATAGTTGACTGACACTGATAAGATTGTATTTGAGACCGTTGACATAGGCTATTCTAGAGAAAACTATTCCATTGCAGTTTACTGAACCATAACCTTCAGTGGGACATGATGAGTTATCACCAAATACTACCTTGGGCCCTGGTTCCTTTACATACTTGTGCAGATATTCCTTCACACCAGTCATGCTTCTTGAGCATCCACTGTCTAGATGCCAAATAGGTTCCCTGGCATGTCTCTGCACAAGTAGTAAACTGAATTAGTTTCTCTTCGTGACCCACTTATTAGTGGGCTTGGATCTCAAGGTCTCTTTGAAATTTGCAATCGACTCATGGTCAGTGGTTGTGTGCATGGTGCTTCCACAGGTTTTGCATTTAGAGGCTGAGGATGACTCAGTGACTCTGGGTTGTTTGGAATTTCTCCTTGCATGAATGATACTGTCATGTTGGGATGTCTCATGAGCTGGATTACCGCATATATCACAACATGTATTCATGAGACAATCATCCTGATGATGATCATTAAACCCACAGTGAGGGCACAGAGGAAAAGGTTTTGCTCTATTCTTTGGAGCAGTTTTGGAGGATGAAGCATACTGATGACCAACTTTGGTATAGTTTGCTTGACTGACATACTGTAGATGATCTGCAGTCCTGTGATCATCCTTTTTTCAGATCATGCAAAAAAGGATTCTATAGCAGTTGTCAGTGGTATGGCTGGTGTAATGACACAGTTCACACTTTTGTTTGTTTTTAGAGGCTGACTTAGACTTTGAGGAACTGGAGGAAGCTGACTTTGTTTCCTTGATAGGTTCAGGGACCTTTTCAATGGATTCTATTTTTTCAGTAAGCTTCCTCACAAGTTCAGTCAGTTGCTGAATTTGGTCAGCTTCAGTGGGGACAGAGGATGTTGAAGTCTCAGTAGGAGTAGACTCTTGTTGGATTTGTTTTGCTTGTTTTTGTAGGATGGTTCTACCAAGTCCAGACCTTTCCTTTGGTGAGTGAGGATTGAATTTAAGAGGAGTAAGCTCAGAGCTTGGATCAGCACCCTGAAGAGGTTTCAGGGGTGGAAGCGGTGTTTCAGATTCTGCTTCAGACTCAGAGATGTGATCAGTACCACTGGTCATCTCAGGAAGTCCTAGCATGCTCTTAAGAGCTTGGCTTTCAGGCTTATGAATCCTTCCAGAATCGAAGTTTGGAAGCTTACTCTCAGGATTAACTCGTTCAATCCAATCACTGGAATTTGGAGTTGTCAACATGTTGGTAATCATACCACCAGACACAAATGGTTTTGAACTTTGGTCTTTGTTGCGAGAGTCAGGGAGATGATCTTCACCTATGACTCTCTTTTTGCTACTAGGGGCACCCACAGCATCAAAGACCCTGGGATTCTTAGCAGTCCAACTATCAAGAATATCTTGTTCCTTTTTAAGTTCATCTTGAAGAGCCTGATTTCTCTTAACTAGTTCAGTGTTTTGAATTTGCAAGGTGACAACCTCAAGCTTAGCTTGTTTTAAAATAAGCAGTTCATCTCTACACTTGTTTAATTCAAAACTTAGCTTGTTGTATTTTGAAAAGAGATTTAATCTTTGCTCTTCTACGAACTTAAGGTCAACATTAAGATAATTCATATAAGACTGCCAATCAGAGTCATCATCCATAGATAGTAAGATGTTTACCTTTTTCATAGTGATGTTGACCCATTCCCCGTTTCTGGCATGATTCTTTCCAACTGCTAGCTTGTCCTCTTCTGAGAGGGCCATTAGTGCACTGACATGCACCATTTCATCATCTGATGACACTGGCTCTTCATCCCAGTCGAAGGTCTCAGCAACAAGGCCTTTGTTTTTACCCTGCACAGATTGAACATTTTTTGTTGTTTCTGAGGGACTGGCCTCGAGCAATGCAAGCTTAGCTTTGACTTTCTTATACTTAGCTTCAAAGTCAACAGTTTTGTTTTGATCAGATTTGTTTTGAAAATTTTGATGAGACTGATAGATTTTTGGTTGAAATTTGCTAAAGCCTGAGGACTGATTTGACCCTGATGGTTTATAAGAGGGTTCAGAAATTGTTTTTGAAAAACAGTCTTTTGCAAAATGACCTCTTTTGTGACACTTAAAGCATTCAGTGTCCTCATTTGCTTTGGCATTTGAAAAACCTTTGTTTCTTTTTATAAACCTTCGAGAGTTAGCAAGGAGTGCCCTTTCCTGAAATTCAGTGTTCAGGTCATTTAGGTACTCCTCACTTGATCTCTCATCAGGCTCATCATCTGAATTTTCCTGAAAATCTTGAACAACATTGTTAGAATAAAAGGCAGTTGATATTGGTGATGAGGTGGTGGTCAGGGACTTCTTGACTTCCTGAGACTTCTTTAAGTCAGGGTATCGTCTATTGATGAGATTTTCCTCATAGACGAATTTCCCATAAATTTCAGGGAGCTCAAGATTTTGGATATGATTAGCATTCCTAAGTCCCTGAGAGAAATTCAACCACTTCTCAGGGAGACTGTTGACAAAACCAACATTGATTTCATGTTTGGACAACTTAACACCATCATTTGACAATTCATTTAAAAGAGTTTTGTACCTGGTGTAAGTTTGAGAGAGAGTTTCTGAGTCCTTAGCCCTGAAGGTGTTATACTCAAGTTTCAGGTCCATTATCTTGTTTTCCTTGGTATCAGATGGTCCTTCATGACTATGAACTAGGTCATCCCAGGTTTGCTTAGCTGTACTACAGCTTATAACAGACTCCATAATATCGTCAGGAAGACAAGATATTATGATACTTTTGAGTCTTTGGTCCTGGTTGACCACTCTCCTTTCATCCTGGGTCCACTGAGCTTCAGGTTTGGGCAACCCTTCAGCAGTCTTTGGGACAAATGGACCTTCATTTATACACTTGATATAATAAGGTTCCATCCCAATCAAATAGCAAAGCATTCGCTTTTTCCATTTGTTGAATTTGCCAACTTCAAGTCTAGGGGCAACAGCTGAATAAGCTCCACCATTTTTATCGACTAGTTGGGGTACATCAATTTCAGCCATTTAGGATCCTAATTTAAAAACTTTTAGAGCGGCCTAAAAACGAGTTTTATAATTAGCCTTGCTCTGATACCACTTGTTGTTCCCCGTTCACTATCGTTTAAAACAGCTTAAGTTTATAAAACAAGTTAATAGTGAACTATGACTGAAATTAACATAAGAAAAGCACACAAGTAATTTTCAACATCATATTCTTATTAGAAATAAATCAACAAAGAATATGTTACCCAAGTACTTGCGGAATAGTACTTGGGATTGAAATGACAAAGTTGGGTGACTCCTCTCTAAGCTCAGGCTAAGTCTGAGCACAACTCTTAGAGCTCACTGAGCTATCTCAGGAACTAAGTTGTATTTGAAGGAGTGAAAAGATGGCTTGCGTGTATGTGTGTTTTTACAATTCACAAGCTTATCCTTTTCACTCCATCTCTTATGCTATTTATACATGTATGATATTTGACTCTTTCCTAAGTGACAAACTGACATCATACAGAAGACAAAATACTGATGTATTTTGTCTCTGTTTACAAAGACTATACTAGGTAAGAGACAAGACTACTTTCCTAAGCTCAGTGATGACACTGAGCCTGATCTTTTGCCATTCAGGGAAAGTTGACTTTGGTTGATAAGGACTTCGTCTTATCTGATTCAACCTTTTCCCGCTTTGTCCCGCTCTTTCTTCAGTCTTTACATCCTTGAGTCTTCTACTTCAGTTTGTCTTCAGTGTAAGAAGTTGGAGAGGAATCTTAGGGATTCAGTGAGTTATTGTCATTACTCACTGAATCCATCATCTTCTTCTTGACTCAGTCTTCACCCTTTAAGTTTCGCCTTACTGAGTGGAGAGACTTCTTCTTCGCCTCATACTGAGTTTCCTGAAGACGACTCACTGAGAGACTATGCACTCAGTGACCTGTTTGTGTTTAAGGGATTAAACACTTGAGCTATTTTCTATTCAAATCCTAGATTAAGGGGTTTGGGTATTTATAGAACCCAACAACAACATAAACCAACAATTCATTTCAAATTTAAGTATTTGACTCCCTCGACGAGCTAGTTAGGGAGTGTCCCTCGGACCAACGTTTGTTTATAGGTGGTGACTTGAATGGCCACGTAGGTGCGGCTTCGGATGGTTACGTGGGGGTTCATGGTGGTTTTGGCTTTGAAGTTAGGAATGATGAAGGTAGATCGATTTTAGAGTTTGCATTGGCTCACGACTTGGTAGTTGTGAACTCTTTCTTCAAGAAGAGAGATGTGCACTTGATCACCTTCCAGAGTGGGGGTCACAACACCCAGATTGACTATCTGTTGGTGCGTAGATGTGACCTTAGAGCGTGTAGGGACTGCAGGGTTTTCCCAGGCGAGGCATGCTCATCCCAACATAAATTGTTAGCTTTGGATTCACTCTTCGTGAGGCAACATCGTAGGAGAGCAGCTACCAGGTTGGCGAGGATCCTTTGGAAGAATTTGGATGGGGAGACGGCAGAGTCTTTTAGAAGGAAAGTCTTTGAGGGACTCTCTACTCGGTCGGAGGACCTGACGGCTAGAGATGCGGACCAGTTGTGGACCATTCTTTCCGGCATCATTAAAGACGCGACAAAAGAGTCCTTCGGCGTCACTAGAGGGACAGCCAAGTCCCAACCACCAAACAGAGAATCTTGGTGGTTTAGTGAGGAAGTACAAACCAAAGTTGCCGCGAAACAATCAAGGTTCAGAGAACTCATTCGGTGTAGAGATAGAGAGGGTCACCAGGATGACATTACTGCCGCGGGGGAGAGGTATAAAATAGCTAAAAGAGAAGCGAAAAAGGCAGTGGCTCAGGCGAAGGAAAAGGCATACGAAGATTTGTACAAGAAATTGGACTCCAAAGAGGGGGCAAATGATATATTCATGATTGCTAAAGCCCGAGAGAGAAGGAAGAGGGATTTAGGAAACGTCAAATATATCAAAGATGTAGGCGGGCGGACCATTGTGCACGAAGAAGATATTAGGAAGAGATGGGGAGAGTATTTCTCCTCCCTTTTCAACGGAGGAAGCACTGAAGGAAGCGGGGAAGAAGAGTATTATTCCCAACGACCTGAATGCTACTATTCGAGGATTAGCCAACCAGAAGTGAAGGTTGCACTACAGAAGATGGGTAGAAACAAAGCGGTAGGGCCGGACCAAATCCCCATAGAAGCTTGGAGGTGCCTGGGGAAGGAAGGAGTAGAATGGCTGACTTGCATCTTCAACAAGATTTTTTCCGGGGCTAAGATGCCGGAAGAATGGAGACTCAGTGAAGTCATTCCCATCTACAAGAACAAGGGGGATGTGCAAGTGTGTAGCAACTATAGGGGCATCAAGCTTCTTAGCCACACCATGAAGCTTTGGGAGAGAGTTATTGAGAGGAGGCTGAGAAGGGAGACGAGGGTGTCTGAGAACCAATTTGGTTTTATGCCAGGAAGATCTTCGATTGAGGCTATACACCTTCTCAGAAGCCTCATGGAGAAGTATAGAGAGCGACAAAAGGACCTGCATATGGCATTCCTCGACCTTGAGAAGGCTTATGATAGTGTCCCACGAGAACTGATTTGGAGAACTCTTATTAGCAAGGGAACACCAAGGAGATATGTGAGAGTCATAAAGGATATGTACGAGAGGGCTAAGACCCGTGTAAGGTCCATCGTGGGGACCTCTGAGTTTTTCCCAGTGAAAGTTGGGCTACACCAGGGATCTGCTTTAAGTCCGTACCTTTTCGTTCTTGATTCTAGATGACTTATCTCGAGGGATACAACAGGGCATCCCGTGGAACATGATATTTGCTGACGACATTGTGTTGGTGGCAGAATCAGCGGAAGGGTTAAACATCAGCCTTGAGCGCTGGAGGGAGGCTCTTGAAGACAACGGACTTCGGGTGAGCAGAGAGAAGACTGAATACCTGAGATGCGATTTTGGGAGGAGCGAGTCAGGTCACCACGAGGATATTAGTATCGGTGACCAAATCCTGCCACCCAAAGAGGCTTTTAGATATTTGGGATCGATGATTCATAAATCAGGGAGGATAGAAGAGGACGTAACCCACCGGATCAGAGCTGGTTGGGCGAAATGGAGGGCGGCGTCGGGGGTCATCTGTGATAGGAACGTCCCCTTAAAGTTAAAGGGGAAATTTTATAAGGTGGCGATTAGACCGGCTATGTTGTACGGGGCCGAGTGTTGGCCCATCACCAAGGCCCATGCTAACAGGGTAGAGGTGGCAGAACTGAGAATGCTAAGATGGACTTGTGGTAAAACCCTGCTTGACATGATCCCGAACGGAGTTTTCAGAGAAAAACTTGAAATCGGAAATATTATTTCGAAGATGAGAGAAGGGAGGCTGAGGTGGTACGGCCATGTCAAGAGGAGGCCTCAAACAGCGCCGGTTAGAAGGGTCGAGACGATAGTAGTAGATGGCGTGAGAAGAAGGGGCAGACCCAAACTCAGGTGGGAGGATAGACTTAAGCTTGACATGTCGGAGCTTCACTTGTCGGAGGACATGACCTCAGATAGGAAAGGGTGGAGAGATAAGATTAGGATCGGCGGATAGTTTTTGGTTGGAGGCTTTGTGGGCTTAGATAGTTTGGGTGGGATTAGCTTCTAGGCGTCTCGTTGTTGCCTTGCCCTGGTGTTTTCTTTCCCGTAGTTTGCCTGCTTTTTCTTGCCTTGCTTTTGCTTTTGGTGCCTGTTTTTGCTCTGCCTTTGCTTTTGGCCCGAGTGTCTTTTGCTTGCTCTTTGTTTGCCCGCTTATGTCTGCCTGCTTTCTTTGCACTTTCTCTTTGCTGCCTTGCCTGCTTTTTTGTCTTACTTGTGCTTGTTGCTTTCTGTCTTCTCCTTTTGGTCCGTGTGTCTTTTGCTTGCTCTTTGTTTGCCCGCTTATGTGTGCCTGCTTTCTTTGCACTTTCTCTTTGCTGCCTTGCCTGCTTTTGCCTGCTTTTTTGTCTTACTTATGCTTGTTGCTTTCTGTCTTCTCCTCTCTTTTCTTCTCTTTCTCACTCGCACACCTGCACTTGCCGGAGGTCTCGTTGGAAGCAGTCTCTCTACTCCCAGGTTTATCCTGGGGCAGGGGTATGATCTGTCTACATTTTACCTCCCCCATACCCCGCTTCGGCGGGATTGGGTATGTTGTTGTTGTTGTTGTTGTGAGCTAAAAAAAGCGAGTTTAGCTTGTACTTTCCTGTCTTGTCTTATTTTAACTGTTCACCTAATTATTTTATTTTGTCCCAAAAAAACCATTCACTTGCATAAAAAAATTCAAATAAAAGTTATAATTTACGGCTTTTCTTATTTTACCCTAAAATGCATTTAGTTAATGTATTAAATACATGGGTAAAATTGACAATTTGTTAACTTGAATCTACATTTATTACGCACCATAATTTAGAAAATTTGTTTGTGGACATTTAAAGGAGTGTTTGGTAAGAGTGAATCGCAGAGAATGGAATTGATTTAAAGAATGGAATTGCAAAAAAAGAGAATGATGTTGAGAAATGATGATTGATTCTTTTTTTTTTTTTTGGTATAAATAGAGAATCGAGTAGAGGAATATGTCGTTCGAGTAATTCTCTTGTTTGGAACAAACACAGAATGAAATTGATTACCTATTTATTTTGGTTAACCTATATTATCACAAGGGGTTATGAGATTTTTTTTTGTTGATTTACTAGAGTTGCATTTTTATTACGAGCATACCTATTTCTAATTGCAATTCAGAAACTAAAAATTCATATTAGACTACATCAACTTCTATGTTTTAATAATCATGGATCTTTTACCGGATAAAAAAGATCTTCAAATTCGATTTAATTATCTCCATTCTTGATATACCAGTAGCTTTAATTTTTACTTAAAATATTGGCATTTTAGTTTATGAGAAAAAGGTCCAATAATTAAAAGGATAAATCCGCTTAACAATCCCAATTATGCTTGGATGTCGTGTAGTAATTAAAAAAATTGATTTCCATAAACAAAATTGATGAGAAAAATGTATAATTGATACCTTAATTGGAAACTGGGTGAGGATCAATTAAATTCTAGATGAAGGTGATAAGAAAACTTCAATTTTCAAATACTAGGTTTGGTGACTTTTTCCCCAAATGAGATAGCATGTGCTTTGCACATGAGTTACCCCTTTATAGGCATTTTAAAAAAAAAAAAATGCTTACTCATTCTCTATGGAATGGAACTTGTGAATAAGCTACGTTCAATTATGTGATTCTCTACATTCTCCGCTTTTTTAAGGGTGCGTTTGGTATCTCACTATGGGAATGAGACTATGACTATGAAAGTGATTAAAGGTGTTTGTTTAAGATGAGAGGGCTCACCACTATGGTAATGAATGATAGATAAAATCCGTACTCCATATACATCAAGAAGGCTAGCTATAGATCTTTCATAGGTGAGAGACCCAGCATTACTATCAAACTCATACATATTGTCATTCATGACAGCATATAGAGAATTTGATTCCCCGTTTCCATTCTCAATTCAAACAAACAGAGGAAAACTTCTTAATTCCAATTTTTAGCATTCCATTTCATCCTACCAAACATTGCAACGGAAGGAGGTACAATGAAGAATTCATCAATCGTTTAGTAATAGGTTCATCTAACCATTAGTCTATGTTAGTTTAACATTTTAATGAACTAACATAAACGAGCATAAACAATAATATTTTCTTAAAGAACGAACAACATTATTTTCTTAAAGAATGAACATGAACAAGAATTTATGTTCGTTTCAGCGCGTGTTCATTCGTTTGTCCGGTTAAACTTAAACGCACGAAAATGAACAAGCCTTCGTCCATGATCGTCCGATTCGTTTACCTGCTTGTAAGAACTCAACCTAACTCACTATCTGTATATGTGTATGCATATGTATGTACCTGCCCACATTTTAGTGTATTGTTTAGTTTGAGCAATTTTTGTCGTATATATATTTCTCATAAAGTTCTGATACAGTTTGCCAAATAGAGCATAACATTGATGCGCATTTTCAAGCTATTGGAATTCTCAAATGTTGTCGATCCTAGCTTGAGCCTGCATAAAGAACACTTGTCAAGTTATTGAAACGCATTCGAGCTTAGCCTAACACCCAGACTCAAGAGTTTGTAACCTTAATACCCAGGGCATGCTGTCCATTAATAAGAAAAAATATGCGTTCCAATTATATCCTATTTGTGGGATCAAACTACAAGCATGTACTTGGTATACAGTAGAAGAATATACAAAAAGATTCCAACGCTATTCCATTCACATGAACAAAGTTTGCAGAATAACTAAACCAAAATGTAACTCATTCTGAAAGGTATACACTGTTCATTTACAAAGCATAACACTACCTATGGTAAAAAAAAACTAAAATGTAAGATAAAAGAAATCATAGTATCAATGAATTTGTCTCAATCATGTACTACTATTGGGACGTTAAGATCCCAAACAAATAGCGAACGAATATATTCAAGCCATTTCTACTGGGGTTGGAAAAGAAACGGAAGAACAAATATTACCATGTTAATTATCTTTTCGGCCCTGAGAACGCAGAAACCCACTGTGCAACCTGGTGATTGCCATTGATATCATATATGAGGCATTCCATCAGCATTCTTAAATAAAGTCAATATACATTCATTCAGCCAAAAATTTCATTTGAAATGGTCTGGCTGAATTATTGCAAGAACTTCAGGGCACGAATCTTCATTATCCTTCTGCTTCCATATCTCCCCGTTTGCATGAACAATCCATGATATTTGAGGAGAGAGTGATGCGTACATGTCTGCAATGTTATCAGATGAGGATCAAATTTGTTGGAACAAGTACATCACAAAACATAGTACATTAGATTTTAAATTATAAGCCTGCTCAGTCTATCATAAAAACAATCAAACATGCTCATGAGCACAGACTGAAAGCACCAAGGCCACCTTAAAAAGTAGCATGATATGAAAAATTAACTATGACTATGTCCATTTGGGTTTATGGTGGTGAGCTCACGCCTCGTGATTTACTCAGCCTAAGGATGAGAAAATAGAGAAGCTCGACTATCTTCTTTTATGTGACAGTCACATAAATTGAAGGAAATGTACACTTGACCCTACAAGCACAAAAGCATCAAGTCCCAAATTTATAATAGAGTCGATACTGCAATACCTTATGTTCTAGAGGATGTTAGATATATTATAGGTATCTTAGAGCATGAATATATGCAATTAACTAGGACAGTATCCGTTGTCACATAAGATGAGTTGATTTGATTTATATTTCTTGTTAGAATTATTTGGTTTCTTTGTACACGCCCAATACTGTGTATAATATTAGTTGATTACCTCACCAAGTTAGAAAGATATTTTCCAAAAACAACTAGAGACAACAAACACACCAATCTTCATCCAAGGAACAATAATAATAAATAACACATATCACGCAAAAAAATCACATTGTTTTATAGGTTTACCTGAAACAGGTAGGGGATCAGGTTCTCTAGTACTGTGCAGAATCATGGTGCCAGAAAGGACTGTCATGAACCCACAAAGCACGGAAATAACTGTGCTAGCACTCTGACCTGACCAATCCTACAATGGTTAAAAGATTAGTTGCAGTTTATAACGGATATAAGAAAGCATTTATCTAATGAATATTAAATATACCTTGAACATGATAGCACTGGCAAGGATTGTGAAAGATGTGAACATTGCATAATAAATTGGTGAAACAACAGCGGTGTTAAATGTGTCCAAAGCCTGATAACAATCATATTGAATGAACTTCGTAAAACTTTCAGCATCAATCAGCAAAAAAATAAAAATAAATATGGTATGACAATAATCAAAAAATCAGCCAAAAGCTTATCGTAGATACTAATTAAACACATAAATTATAGCGATGCGCGTTTAGAAAAGCATATAGAACGTATTTTAGGTATTTATTTGTCATATGAAAGTTATTGTGGCAAATCTAGCACCTACTGGTTTACAAAAATGAATAGTAGTATGTAAATGACGCTCCACATTTAATAGGACATCCTGTGTATTGATCTAGCAAACCCGATCATGAGCCTTGCGACAATCTTTCATGATTCCATTCAAATGTAAAAATAATGGCCAATCAATCAAGTACAGTACTTGACTACTTGTAAACTACAGGAACGATAGCAATCATCAGAGGTAAAACTTTTGTGCACGTGAATAATGAGAGTTATGTGACCATGTGTTGATTGGATGAAAGCCCCTACAAAGTGTGTTGGTGTAATTGATGGAAGTAGATGTAGTAATGGAAGGATAGAGTAGTCACCAGTTTACATGTCTTGCTAGTTGATAATATCATTGACCTGATGTCAGGAGAAATAAAGGGAGGTTTTACACTTGGTTGTGGCATTCTTAACAAACAAACACAGCCTGAAGTTAAAAATGGACCGTATCTTTCACCATGTTTTATTTGTTGGTCAACGGATTTTATTACTAGTCATATTTTAGGTTAGACCTAATAATTTACTTGGTTTAGTAAAGCACGCTTTTGGAGTGTCCCTAGTCCCTACTGTGGCCCACAATAGCCCAGATTCAAATGTGTTCTGAATTCGCTTCTAGATTATAAAAATATGCAAAACTGTATTAAAAGACAAATCTCCTTCTCAAAAGAATCTTGTGAGCAATAACACATCAAGGGGTGGAGTTCATTGGCCTAAGTAAATAATTAGAAAGTGAAAAGTAAAACAAAAGGTTTTCAAAGTCCCTGATGTTTAATGGGTCTGGATAGCGGTTTTTGAGGTATCCTACGTGACGTTAAAAACTCATAAAAGTAGTCTCTCTCCACAAACAATAGATATGGCCCACTTGATGTTTGTGTGTAGGTTTCTTCCATAAGCTCTAAGAGTCACAAGAGACTTGTTAGGCTTGTCCGTCCGTTTCAACAGTTGATGTTATTTAAAGTGGGATCACAGAAGTACAGAACATATTTTTCTGTTAAACTTAAAAATCTCTAACCATTTATGGACAATCGAAATCACAACATGGGAATGAAGGGAGCAAGGATCCAAACCTTATTTAAGTAATTCAACTGAGTGATTATACATGTAACAGCTACCATTACAAAAATCCATGTTTGGTAGCGTGCCACCTGGCTTGAACCCTCCAATGTAAGCTTTATGGCGATGCCTATTGCTTTGACACTCATAACCTGCAAAACAGAAGGAGAGGAATAGAAGTTATAATAAGTCTCAACCAATACCCATCATCGCTTTGAAGTAACCTAATCATATACATATTCAGTGTATGATGCCATCATGGGACAGAAGATCTGAATCGTAGGGTTTTTAGTTTAGTTCTATCAAACATAGAACAAGTTATAAATTGGTAATAGATTTAAGTATGCGTTGCAAAGCCAAGTAGGAAGATCTGAATCACTGATCTAATACAAATCCATATTTATCATTTGTTATAGCAACAGTTTCCTATATATGGATTTGGACAACTTGTGGTTGATTGCTTTAAACATTTTGTTGTCAGTCCAGTAACTTTATAAGGTATATGCTGATGATATGATGAGTTAAAACGATAATGACGATCCCCCGAAAAATTCCTGATGATTGTTCATTTGTATTGACGCATATGTAGTTTCAAAAACAATAGGATATAGGGACAAACATCATATTGAAATCACGACCTCCACGAGTTGTTTATGTTCTTATTATCTCATTTGTCTAAAAGTGTTGACATTCAATACAAGGATAGACATTAGCTACATAGCTATCAATGAATTCTAAAGATCCTTATCAGATAGAAAGAGGGAAAAAATAATAATTAGCGTAGTAGAATACAGATTTTGTTGATGGTGTCATCTCTAATTATGTATGCAATCAAATATTAAAGCAAAATGATTACATCAAGATACTTAATTATTTATAGCTAAAATCAAGAAATGCAAATGCAGATATTAATGATCGACAAAAAGTTCACAATATACTAACCGTCAATGAACCATTTATGGAACATACGCCTATATACACCATCATATTACTTTGCCCATAACGTGGTTCACAATACAACACCAATACCAGCACCACAGCTATTGCTGATGCTGTATACAAAAGAAAAGCTGGGCCAAAAAGCCCATCGAATAATTAAGTGTGGTGTCCTATTATAATCCTAATCAAAATCCAGAAATGAGTAACGAGATTGCATGACTCACTTGGTTGCGTTGCTAAGTCCCAAATCTCTTCCACAGAACTTATGGTATGTTCAGCAGGAGCATGAAGCACGATAACTGTCGAACCCACTATACAAAGTACACAACCTAGTATCCCCATTTTCCGTAACTTCTCGTCAAGTAAAAAATGTGCTAAAACCGCACTGCCAAAAGATTTGAAGCCACACAAAAACGTTACAACACCAAAAAGGCACTCACTTCAATCACTAACGAATTACACAGATACCCACCTCACGATGATACTCAATGCTCCCAATGGAGTCACAAGCACAGCCGGAGCATAAATGTAGGCTATAAAATTGGCAAACTCTCCAACCACCACTGTAAATTTAAAAATCCACATTACTTCTCACATCAAACAAAAATAACATCTAAAAGTAAACAAATTTGTAAATGCAGGTATGCAATTATTTCTCGCTCATAAAACAGTAAAAGAAGTTCAACTCTTATAACCCGAAAAAAAAGACTATGGTATCCTATCTCGAACAAAAAAGGGAATTTTCGTCACAATTGAACTTTCACTCCTTTTCATTTTCTTGGGTTTAACTTACACTACATCTTAATGTAGGAAAAACTTACTAGTGAACATGCCAATCCACCAAAGTGGCTCTAACAAATAACCATATCCTCCTGACCCTTTATTTTGAGAAAACAAACAAAAACATTAATAAATCAATCACAACAAAAGTGCCCAAAAAAAAGATAGTTTATGAAAAACAAACTTACTGGCACGAGTACCAGAAGCAGCAGCTCGTTGTAAACCTTTCTTTTTAATAATAAAACTTGATCCAATAAATGCACTTGAAGATACTGCTAATCCAAATCCTAACAAATTACCACTATACATAATGATAATGATGATGATGGCAGTTTCATCTGAAAAATCTTAATGGTAGGAGGAGATACAAGTGACAATTGGATTTGATAATGATGATGTCATTCAAAACAAAACAATCTAATAAAGTGTTTTAGATTCAATCGGACGACAAAGACAATTGGGTTTTTTCTATTTGTCAAAGTCATGAGCGGCCATTTGTATTTACCACGTTGGTTGTCTATTTTGACCAGGTAAAACTAAATATCATAGGATAAATATCACAGGGGAACAAGTTCTAAAATTATTATAGGATGAAATGCTTAGGGGTGTTTGGGAAAAATCACGTTTGCACAAAATCACGTTTTCAAAACCACGGTTGCAAAAAGTAGGTCCCCACTTCCGGTTGCAAAACTGCGTTTTCAGTAGAAAAATCACGTTTTAAGCAATATTTACCAAACACTCAAAACTGATTATTTGCGTTTTCCAATCGCAATAATCAAATAATCCACCTCCAAACGCAATCCCAAACACCCCCTTATAATACCCGTGCGTGCACGGGGTTTTGACAAAAAAAATTATTCTGTATACTGAATATTGTATCTTTAAAAATAATTGCATATAATTATATAGTTATAAGTTTCGTGCACGCACGGAGTTTACACATAAATCAAATTTATTTTAGTAATTAAGTTCAGTATATACACATATAAGAATTTGCCCATGAAAATTGTGATATAAGTACAACTAATAGTCTAATACTTATGCACGAGTTTTTCATTATGCATTAATATTTATTAGGATTTGGTAAAATATTTAGAAAAATTTCTGTTAGGTAACTCAAGATTTAATTTTATTTAGCTGACAGAGATGTTAATGTTGTTATTTAAATTTCACTACTGATATTATATTGTACACATGATGCAAGTTTAATAGCACATAATGAGCGTTGATAAAGTTAAAGTATACTCCTTAAACAGTTTTTTAAAAATGTTTTTTCTAGATATTCTTATATAAATAAATAAGATTACATGAATCATTGTTATAAGCACAACCGCGTATATTTATTTTTATATTAAAGTAACCCGTGCTTACAATTTGATAATTATATTTTCGTTTTTAGTAATTTAGCCGTATTTAAAATGTAAACTCGTGTCCACATAGGTTAAACTTTTAAAAATGAAATAAATGAGTCCATATTAAACATATATAGTAAAAAAAATTGATCTTTATAATCATATGCAAATTTATATGTTGTTATTTTAAAACAACATATACATTGTATTTTTTTAAGATATAAAGTATAAGGGGGTATTTGTTTATAATCTAAAGTTATTAAAAAACATGAGGACTTATAATATTACACTTAACTCTATATAATTTTTAAAAATTCAACCACTAACGTTTTATTAATTACCTCCTCAATTTTTAAGTTTTTATTTTCACAAATTTGACACCTATATTTTTATGTGTTTTTCTTACCAACCAAATTTCTCCACCAAATTTATTAAATTTTGACCAAAATCAATTTAATTTTGATTTTTATTAACCAATCACATCACACTATTTTGCTTACGTGGCGAAATCGAGCTCTCCTATTGGCTCAATTGTTTTTTCAATAAGAATGAATTGACAAAATCACTCCGAAATGATATAATTCCTTATTATATAAAAGATGTTAGAAAGAAATTTGCATTTCATGACCACTATTTATATTGCGGGTGGACGAGAGTTAGTTTGCTTAGTAAATTTTTTTCACTTACCAATACTTATCCACATCCTCATCTAAAAAAAATTCAATTATTGAGATTAAAAACATTTTAATATTTCGACTATTTTTTATAATTTAAATATCTCTTAAATCTTCAATGTTAAGCGAAAATAATTATACCATCGCGACGAGCATTTAATTATCTTTATATAGACGGACACTTTAATATACTTTCGACAAATTACTTTTTTTCGTTTTTGTCACGTTTTTTCATATTTTTCTCGTTGCTGAAATTTGCATTAAAAATCACATGTGATTAAACATTAATTTGAATATTCTAGCAATGCCACATGTAATATTAGTGTTAAATTACATATGATATGTAATATCAGATGTGATATTATTAAAATATTTAATCACATGTGATTTTTTCATGCAAATTTCAGTAACGAAATAAAAATGAAAATAACGTAAAAAATATGTGAAAAACACGAAAAAAATTTGTCGAAAGTATATATCAAAGTGTCTATTTATAGAAAGATAATTACATGCTCGTCATAATGGTATTTTTTTTCGCTTAACGATTAATGGTTTGAAAGATATTAATGTTTGAAAAAAAAGATGAAAGTGGTTTTTAAAATTGTTAAGATTAATCTCATTCATTAGATCAAATAACGATGAAAGGTGAAGATTGATCTATTGGTATGTAAGATAAGTTTAGTATGTAAATGATCTTGAATCATTGCGGGTGTGATAATTGACATATTGCTAAGGCATAGTTATTTTAAGGGAAAAAATCGCTAATAATAACCAACTTTCACAAGTGTTTCATTAAAGTCACTAAAAGTTTTTTTATGAATGAAAAACCATTCAAGTTTCATATTTGTCCATTATTGTGTAATTTTGGTTTGTGTGCAAAGTCACCATGAAAGTATATTAGGGATGAGCACGGTACCGGTCCCGTACCGAATTAGTGATACCGATTTTTTCCCGAGTATAAATTAGTGGTACCAGTACCGTACCGAACGGGACTCGGATACTGGTACCGGTGTTGGTATCGGTACCGATACCGGGAAATCGGGTTTTCCCCCTTTTTTTGGGAATTTCCCGATTTGGTACTGGTCTCGTACCGAATTAGTGGTCCTGATTTTTTTCACCTTATTTCGTAGTCCCGGTACTGTACCGTATATCGGAAATCGGTATGGTTCCGGTTCGGTTTAGGGATTCGGGCCGAAATGCTCATCCCTAAAATATATGATGTGTACATGTATTTCAATTTATTTAAATGTTTCTCTTTGTCATGTTTTAGTATCATTGATTTGTTTTTGTTGTCTGTTATAGTCATGTAATTTCGAAAACTAAGTATCTTGTATATTATGGTTTGTTAATGTCTACTGTATGAGTTAATTAGCATTCCATCTCAACCTCTTTTTATATGCTAATGATTTAATTTAATGTGTGCATTATGAAATTGTCAACCCCTTTATATGCTAATGGTAAGATAAATCAAGAAATCAGAAATCATTGATTTTATTTATGAGTTTTTAGTTTTACAAATCATGTCATCTGATAAAGATGGCAATACTGATAATTCATGCGAGTAATTCGTTCAGAGTAGGTATTTGTTTAAAGCACTGATGCTCTGATAACATTAGCTAATTTAATGAATTGCATGCAAAAGTTTATGATACTTAATTAGCATTCCATATAAGCTAAATTTTTTTTGAACATCCATATAAGCTAAATGAATCTACACATCACCAAAAAATTAACATGTCATCACTATTGTCATGGTGACTTGGCAAAAAAACTAAAAATTACACGATAATAGAAAAAATATAAAACTTGAGTGGTTTTTCAATCACAAAAAAACTTTCAGTGACTTTAGTAGAACACTTGTGAAAGTTGGTTACTATTTAGTGATTTTTTCCCTTATTTTAAAGGTGAAAATCAAGAATAAACAGTCGTGAATTTTGTTTCAATTTAGTAACTTCAAGTTTCTTTTGATCATAAAAACCACTCAAAGTTTCATAGTGTTCCATTGTTGTGTAATTTTTATGCTTGAGTGACCAAAATAAAACAGATCTCGCACTTTGTTATTATTTTGCAACTTATATTTCTTTTTACATGTGCATAAGTTGTTTGTATATTTGGTTGAGATTAGTGTAAATCAAGAGGTGGGTGTTTATTATTAAAGTACAATTAAATAATGCATTTATTTTAAACATTTACACAACAATGGAACATTGTTGAAACTTGAATGATTTTCTGGTTAATATAAAGTTCGAGTGACTTAATTGAAACAGTGGTGAAACTTTGTTACTATTAGGCAAAATTTTCCCTTATTATTGTTATTTTCATTAATACACGTGTTTGTGTTAGGATTTAGAAAATCCAGTCATTAAAGTGTCGGTCACCTCAAGTATATGTAATCGTTAGAAAGCTCGTAGTCGTAGTCATTTAATATTAGTTAGTATTTAGTTAAGTAACACCGTGGAGGACGGACGGGTCTTTACCCATTGTATGCCTGATCCACAGCCCGTAGGAGGCGAGTCTTGTAAGAAAACTATAAATACCCTCTACCTCCCAAGGTAGAGGGTTGGAGCTTCAATACCATTTATCTTTTGTTTCACATAGTTCCCAACTCTCTTCCCTTTCTCTCTCTAAACATAGTGTATGCCCCATTGGATTATGGTATGATGTGTTTGTGAAATCCTATAAGTTACAATTGGTATCAAGAGCCATGGTTTGATCACTCATCTTTCATGCTCTTTGTTTTGGTGGATTTCATAAGGTTTTTGGGATTATAAGTGTTTAGAAGAGTTTGAATCATTTGGTCAATTTCTAGTGTTAAAGTTTGAATTTTGATTGTACTTTTGTGTTTAGGATCATCATATGTGTTTAGGTTTTGAATTGGAAGGCTTGAATCATCGTGGTTGGGTTGTTTTTTATTGATAAAGTGGTTGTTTTTTAATATTGTACGAAGCGAGTTGAGCCTCGATAAAACAGTTCTAGGAAGCGAGTTGCTTTGTTATTGGAAGCGAGTTGGTTTATGCGACTTGGCTATTATGCGAGTTGATACTTAAGTGAGTTGTCGTTTAAGCGAGTTGTGTTGGAAGTGAGTTGGTTTTATGCGACTTGGCTATTAAGCGAGTTGTCTCTTTATGCGACTTGTGTTCTATGTGACTTGTATTTTAAGCGAGTTGTCCACTAAGCGAGTTGACCTCAAAGCGAGTTGACTAGGGTGCGAGTTGTCTTGGGTGCGAGTTGTCTTGGGTGCGTTTTGTTGACTTTTCCCGACAAAACTTCAAACGGCCATAACTTTTGAACCGTAACTCCGTTTTCAGCGTTCTACCCATCAAAACGACCGTGAGAACCGTAACTCCGTTTTCAGGTTTTTAAGTTTTTAGACCTAAATTTCTCCGTAAAATAGTGCATCAACCAATCCAAATCTCAACCAAACAACATCTCAGCTAATCCTACAACCAATCATTAGTCCTAACACACAATTGTCTATCATTGTGTCGATCCATCAGTCATCTTAACGCGTTCTATTGGTCATTGCTTAACGGTTTCTTCTTGATTTTGTAAAATCCCGCGAAAGATTCTATTTCTCGGTTTAAATCATAGATTTGTAAAATACCGTGCACGTCAACATCATGCACAACGATTCAGATTCAGTTGTATCTAATATACTCAGTTTATACGACGTGATAAATGAACAGAAGATACCCAACAATGTACAACAGACTATCGTGTTTGAGTCAGATAATGCTAAAATGGATTCTTGGTGCTCAAATTCAGAAGAGATAGAGGTGCACCAACCACAACCTGTGCAAGTTAATGCAAAGAAACGCTCCATGGAAGCTTCGGATGTACCCAAGATAGAGATGCACCAGCCACAACCTGTGCACGTTAACGCAGAGGAAAGCTGCATGGAAGTTTCTGTTGTACCTAGCTGTGCATCTTCTACTCAAAATGATGATTATGAGCTGCATGAGTACTCTGCATTTATCCCTGATGATTCCCTTACCACTAAGCTTAACATATATAAGGATCAAGTTGCCATCTATGAACAGTGTGCTAAATTTGAGCTGACCATACGTGAGCAGGAAATGGATTGCCAAATGCATACATTAATCAGAAAAAGTAATTTAAGGGAAGAAACATTAAAACAAGAGTTAAATTCCTTACATGAGAAACTTAATAAAACTGCTAAGAAAAAGCAAGAACTTCAAGAAAATGTAAAAGTGCTTAAGCAGGAGTTCAAACAAAAGGAATCAAAACTTTTAAATGATTTTTCCAACCTTAAAACTTTGAAGAACAAACTTGAAAACAAGTTGTATGTACAAGGCAACACCATTCAGACTGCTCACATGATCACTAAGCATAGAGTATTAAGCGATAAGCATAGTATTGGCCTTGTAGAAGAACCCAATCTTGAGTATGGTAAGAAAGCAAAAGCTGCTCAAAAGGTGATCTATGATGGTAATGAAATCCTTAAGTCTAGACAAAAGCCTACTTGTTTAGAGTGCACTGAAGAAGATAGAGAGTTAGATGATGCCTCTAGAGAGAAAATGGAAAAGAAACTAAAACATCCTTAGTGTATTGATCATAATATAACGTTCAAAGCTCCCAATTACACTAAGGATAATTGGATTGCCTTAAACAAGTTTAGACCTCAAACTCAATTAACCCCTGAACAAGTGTTTTGGAAGTTAGATATGGAAAAGAAAAAATCTGATGAGCTTGTTGAAAAGAATCCTCCCCTTAGGAAATTGCCTCCAGCTACTGTGTATCCACCCAATACACCAATGCATTTAGTGTCTAGAACTCTTCCCACACAAAGCAAGACCTTAATCAACCTATATGTAGTTTACAAACTATTCGTTGATTTTGAGAAAACGTGTAAGAAGAGAATCACACCTACGGGGATAACTGAAGGGGAAAGGGATTTTGAGCAAACTAAAGAATGTTATTTAACTGAGGTCATGCCTTTCTTTAAACAACTAAAAGAACAATTTGAGAGTCTTCAAAAGGGCATAGATACAGAGATTAAAGAAATGAAAAAGGTGTTTAATGAAATGGAAAATGAGGTAAGAATAAATGAATGTGAGCTTAAGAGAAATGAGATTGAGAGAAAGAACCTTCACATTTTTAACGATAATTTGATTTCTAGATGTATTGCTCAAGATGTGTTCTATACTGTTACGAATTATTCCATTACTACTTCTCAATTTCATGAATTGTCAATTGCATTGAAAGTCTCCCAAGATCGTGTCATTGAGCTTGAGACCAAAAATTCAAAATTGCATGATAAAATCAAAAAAGACGATCATGATAACATGGTCAAGCATTTTTATAAATTGGAAGTTGAATATCTTGGTTTACAGTTAAAATATCAACATCTGAAAGAAAATGTTAAAACCTCAAATGTCAAGACATCTTCAGATGCTCTTGAGTTTGATGCAGTTTTTGAAATCAACAAACGTGATGAACAGATCCGAGCTCATTGTAACACGATCAAAAGGTTGAAAGCCCAAATTTCCCAATTGAAGGGTGAAAAGAATGAAGTGACTGGCTCCCGTATGCCTCCGCCTTTAGATTCTCAGAATTTCCAACTTCAAAACATAATTGATAAACTGCAAAATGGAAATGAATGTTTTCATGCTGAAATTTCAAAAGTTAATGCTCAGAACAAAGAACTATGTGATTCACTCAAGGTTAATCATGATAATAACAGTGAAAAGGTAACTTCTTTGCTTAACGAAATTGAGAATCTGAAGCGTGTAGTAAAAGGGAAAATGCCAATCACCACTGGTGAGAATGTTGCACCAAAGGTGCCTGCTTGTTCTAAATATGTTGTAACTGTGAAATATATTCCTCCTTATCTTCGGAACAATGAATTTGCATATCAAACATATCTTTCGTACCTCAAGGATAGTCTAGAGTGCCTCCGTGAGATTGTTGAAGATGATAAGATAGAGAAACCACTTGATATTGTTGTTGGGCATGCATGCTTATATGCCAAACGATCTCATGAACTCTTAAAATGTGTGATTGCAACAAGTTCTAAATCTGGTACTAGGAAAGATAGAGAAGTTATGCCTTGTTCTATGCCTAAATTCAAGCATGTGACCTTTGATGTGCCTCTGAAAGCCTCAAAACCCAGCACTTCTAGACCAGAAAATCAAATGACAGTAAAACAAACTAAGCCTCCCGTCATCACTTCTATTGATGTTAAGATTGACACTAAAGTTAGCGGGTCAAAACCTAGAAGCAATGCAAAGAAGGATAGGATTACGCAAACTAAAAGTGATCATGAAAAGGAAGTGAAAGAACACCATAGGGACAATAAGTTTGACTTGAACAAAAAGAATCGTGTTGGTTCTAGTATTAGCTCTAAGCTTACTGAAATTAATTCGAAGTCTTATGCTGTCTGCAATACATGTAAAGAATGTATATTTTCTGGTAATCATGATAAATGTGGTGTGTTATTTATGAGGTCTAAGAATCAAAACCCAGTTAAGAAAGTTTGAAAAGCGAAACAGATTAAGCAATCCTGGAAACCTACAGGGAAGGTTTTTACTAATATAGGATTTCAGTGGAAGCCCACAGGTCGAATATTTACGCATGGCAAACCTTGCTCCTTAACTAGATCCACTATGGCTAGAGTAGTGCCTGTTAATGTTTGGAAGCCAAGTGGTCGAATAATCCCATTAGGCACACGATGCCCTTTAACTTAGTCTGATGATTCTACTAGTTTAGCTCCTAGTAATAATGCCATAGCAACTAGGGTTTTTGCTGATTCAAAGATTGTTTGCGCTAACCAAAAGGAACCCATTTTCACATGGGGATCCAATGTTTTCAAATTTCCACCTTTTTCTGTGTTCCAATGCAGGTCATACAAATCATCTGTTGGTACTTGGATTAAGGCTGCTCTAAACAGATAAGGGGAAATGACAATGACGCCTGTTCACATCAGTTCATGCCTCGTACTTCATCATTATGGCATCTGTAGATAACACTTCAGGCCCCGTTCCTCAAAGAAAAGAAAAGTGTACACCTTAGTGCGCTTTATCTTCAGAAGAAGAGAAATCTTCATTTTTATGACCATTCTCATCGACACTCTTCATCAACAAGCTTCATGTTTTTCCATGCTCATTCAATCCTCAAGTGGATCTACGTTCAGTGGTGTATATTCTTATTCACTTGCTCAATCAAAAACGAAAAACTTCCTTTGCAATTTTTGAGGGAGAGAAGAGTGAAGAAACTATATGTCAATCATCAAGGGATATGCTTACCATTGATCGTATTCTTATTCACCTGCTTAAATAAAAATGGCAACTTCGGATGCGATTTTTGAAGGGGAGAAAAGTGAATATACTACATGCTGATGGATGCTTGAATTATGGTCATACGACTCTCCAACGCTTTATGTTTCACTTACTAAGGATAACTGGGAACCATTGTTTCAAGATATGTTTGATGAGTACTTCCAACCTCCAACGAATGTTGATCATCCAGTTTCTGAAGCTCATGCTTCGGTTCCTACTGACTCAACTGGTTCACCATCTAAGAAGTACTACTCAAGAAACCTTATCTCCAGTTACTTCACAAGGCGTTGATAATGACTATCATGAGATTATAGTTGCACTATTGAATAATGATCCGCTCTTTGGTATTCCTTTGCCAAATCTTCACGGATTATTGTTCATGAATAATGATCCGCTCTTTGGTATTCCTTTGCCAAATCTTCACGGATTATTGTTCCTCTCATTGTGCACGCTATAAATCAACCACATGAACATTAAGGAAAATGACTACCCCATCCGCTCGAAGACATTATCGGTGAATCTTCCATATCAGTCTCTACATGTATACCTTTAGGAAGAATGCATTGATGTTGAGGAATCATTTGTTCCAGTTCATTCAGTTGGTCAATGTACATCTCATTGTATGTTTATTCACGTGTTGGAAATTTGACACAAGTTCATTACTTCGGAGTTAATCATTTATCACTTATTTGAGATTGAAGTTGACTTTCACAAAGGCGTGTTCTTATTTGACAACTTGCTCAGGCTTAAGAATTTGGGTTGAAGACTCGGTTTATCTATTGATGGTTAAAGACCGACGATGTGGATAATCTCAAGAGGTGTTAATGTCTCATACTTTGTTTGAGTAGTGAGTACTTAGAGATTTGCTTGAAGCATAGATTCTCAACACCGTTCTTCCATCATTAAGTGCAAGCTTAAGATACAAATTTAGGGAATTCGACTTCAGTTTCAAGTTTGGTATATCAAGTTTTCTTCATTAGTGGTCACTTCAAATTGTCTACATATGGGTTGATAAATATAGTCAGAGAGAGTTTCTGTAGCAGTTGATTCTCACAAGATACATTTGAGCAAATTCTGTTATTCTCTATTTCAAGAATATTTGGTTTGAATAATGTGTTGCTGATTCTGAGGTATCAAAACCAGCAAGGGGGAAGGAGACATTCATCTGAATGCACAACGAGTACACGTGATGAACTTAATACTTCTGATTAATTGAAGTTATTCCGGGAAGACAAATGTCATAACCGCAGAGAAACTCAGTGTTTAATTCGTGGCGTTTGGTGTTATTATTCCAACTATTTGGGGGAAGGATGTATCATTCCAACTATTTGGGGGAAGGATGTATTATTCCAACCAATTGGGAGGAAGTGGTCTCTGGATACTCTTGGTATGTGTTAACTCAGCCTTCAGTAGGAAGAAATATGAGAAGAATATTTGGAATGTGAGATGAAATTTCTTATCGACATCTTCGATATGTTTAATGATAAAGTGCTTCCGGTTATTGCTTCATGTACACATTGTTATGATGATTCCGATGAGATCGCAACCATCATGGGGGAGAGATATGTGTACATTAGGAATGCACAACATGTTCACTTGATCGAGCTTAATCAGTTATTCCGGAGTTGACATCCGCAGATATGATCAGTGACTCAACATGTTATTTGGATGTCATCGTCTCTACTCTTGTTGGGTACAAGTGTACATCTTGGGCTGATTGGTTATAAGTAAGATAACTGGAATGCACTTGGTAAAATAAAGATGTTGATATATTATTCCTGTGAATTGACAACTGCTCAAACTCGAAGAGTAACGTGTACATCAGGGATGCACAACAAGTTCATGTGATCAGACTTAATCATTTATTCTGGGTTTGATAATCGCAGAGATGATCCGTGTTAACTTGTTACTTCGTTGTTATCGTCTTCTTCGGGTTCTTGAGCTTCATACAATTACACTGTTTGCCTCACTTCATCTTCTGGGGGAAATGGTCATAATTCGAAGATTGTCAGTTTGGGGGGAAGCTACCAAAGATTCACATTTAGAAGGCTCATGTTCAGACGATTTTCTTAGAAGCCTCGAATGCTTTGGTGGTGAAAGTTTAAGAGATGCTGATTTCTTTCTTCTACAACGTGCTGAACGATATCCTTATCTTGGTACTCATTTCATCATTCTCTTAAACTAAATTATCCTCTTTGTACATATTTTATCAAAAAGCAAAATACAAAATCATAAAACCAACAAAAAGAAAATAGAAAAATATAAAAATTTTAAAATCCATAAAAATTAGAAAATCTTGAAAAATTCCAAAAAATATTGTTGTTATGTCATTTTTTTCCTGGTTCGATAACATCTACGGACTTTGATTTGTCACTGAAAGAATGGCACGGGTCTTTAGATGAAGTTCGAATGTTCATAATCCTTAAAAAAAAAAATATGAGATGGAGAAAAATGGTGGTTTATTGTCATTTCAGGCAGTAACCCGTTTTAAAATGAAAGAACAGAGCCATGCTTGATCTTATTTTTCAAATCTCATGCTCTGATTCTAAAAACAAATGTTTGTCACCAAAAAGACAAATGTTTCCTTTCCAAATATTTTTCCTTCTAATGATTCTTCTGAAAAATATTTGTCATCTTATGAAAACAAAATTGCTTTGAAAATACATCGGACTCTAATTTGAAAATCATCCGGGCTTATCTTTGTCAAAATCTCTAACACTCAATCAACAACTCATGTCATTGATTGAGGGGAGAATGATTTCAATTCAATCAAAAATGTTATTTTTCAAACAATTGGCACGTAAAAGAGCAAGGTCTAATTTTGAAAAATAAAAAAGAACAATGTTTTATACAATTGATTCAAGACCTTGGCTAATGTTATGTTTTCAAAAGATATTTAGGCATGATTGATCAATGGAGTTTAAAGTCTCAAAATATAATCCTTATCAGTTAAAATGTCTTTCAAAAGCAAGTCACTATTCTCCTCAAAAGCTCTCAAAATTCAATTTAAATCAATAGAGATCACAAATCTCAAAGGATTTGAAAATTGTGATCGGGGGAGAATTTGTGATTTAAATTGGTTTTAAACTGATAATTCGATAAATGGTTCTATACGTGATTAACAAGCTCTCCTCCCTACATGTGCCAAACGATTTCAAATTTTCCATGCACATGTTAAGGGGGAGCATTTATATCAAACCACAAAGGATTGAAACGTGATTGATTTATCTTTAGGTGCAGGTTTTCCCTAATATGTGCTAAACAATTTCAAAATCAGATGCACATATTGAGGGGGAGCAAATTTTTGAAAACCACATTCTTTCTCGAAAATATCTTTAATTGTATGTGAAACACTGATTTTGATCGGGAAAGTGATGTTGATATTTTTAGAAAATATTTATCAAAGAAGTGAATTCTTACTCTTGCCTCCATGTGCCAAAATTATTTCAAACATACGATGCACATGTTGAGGGGGAACCGTTTTCTAAAATAATCAAAAACGATTCAGGTACAAAATGCTTTGATAATATATCACATGTACCTGGATTGATTTTCAAATAGTTTTCAATTGGTTCCAATGGCAGAAGAACAATACCAAAAGACTGACCAAATTTACTTTTATGTACGGAGTTATAAGGACGGTTAAGTTAGGTATTCGTTCCCACGATCCGCCAGAACCGGAGGGATCTACCCAGGGACAATCCACTAGTTAGTGTAGAAGTCCTTATGTATGATGAAAGAATGAGAAAAATGAGAAATGGGAAGAGTGCGGACTGAGACAGAGCTAGAACTGGAATAAACCCAACAAGGTTCTAGTTATAAAGTCTCGGTAAGCACTGAAGGGGTTGAAGAATGAAAAAGAATTGAATGTAAAAAGGGTGAAAAGAAATAGCCCTCCATTAATTCAACCTTAGGGCAGAAACCGGGTTCAATACATATGCTACTGGTGGTTACTAAGGTAACACTGGTATTAAAGACAAGACGTCATGGACCCAGTGACGCACTGCACTACATCTTCCCAAGCTACTCAAGTTCCTCTTAAAAGGACTTGTTTCATTCTCATAGTGGAACCTACATTATCTATCGATTTTCTCTTAGAGATGGTTGATATTGAAGAAGGAGACCCTCTCCCTAGTCTCCGGCATAGGAACCAAATGTGCACAATTGAGTCTAGAGCCACGAGATCATCAATAAATCTCATTAAGGACACGATCAATGAAGACTCTTTGTTTCACACAATGTGAAAAGAAAGAATATATTTTAAGAGTCCTACGCATTATCCTTGTGGTATTGCCAGAACATCTGAGTGATATGCAAACATATTCACAATGAAGATGGAAAGCCTTCTAGAGCCAACATCAAACAAGTTCTTGGTAGGTGGCATGTGAGATCTATCCAATAGATCAACCATGTGACAACTGAACAGAAACAATGGGGCGATTCAAAATTATGAATCAATCCTGGTTCAGGTTATGGATTGACGGATACCTTTGAAAAACCGGTCGTTGTGCTCAAAATAGTTTTCACTAGCACATCGATTGTGTATTAATGGTTCAAAATAAAAGGTGTTTATGATTGATAATTGATTTTCCTTAAAACCTTCGTTGTATTGCAAAAACAATTTATATTGAGCAGTACACGATTATTTTTCAAATCTCTTTTCATCAATCAGTGAATCTCAAATTCGCTGGTTCACTTACTCCGTGTTGTCTTCTTTGAGACGTTCCGGTTTGAGAACAGCTAGAGCAGCTGCGAAACCCTATCAAGGAGGTTCTTCGGAATTATAACTGATCACAGGCAGTACTTGTATTGATCAACGGGGAACCGTGGGCCGTGTACCTCAATTCAACAAAAGTGATGAAAGACACTTTCGTGCGCTTTATTGCTAACTGTTGTATGCAGGTACACCCAACGTTTGCAGCTGATCAGAATGGAGAGGTCAATCCATAGCCGCATGCTCACACAACACATTCATTTCCTAAGAAATCATGATTAGTGCATCAATGACTCTGATATTCTCACTCCATGCTTCTGCTACACTGCTGCAAATATCATGAATCAACTAAAGCTTCCGCTACTCTGATGAAAAGAAATCATGATCCAGAATGTGAGCATGTCGGTCCACTGTCACAACATCACATAATGTCAACTCTACAAAGGATGATTCAGAGATTTATGCAAGCTGATGATCTCAAAGCTGGCTCAAAACTCATCATCACGTGGATCAGTTAAAGACCTCCACTTGAATTATCCAAACATGCAATACATGGAGAATCAAAGACTTCGGGCTACAGAGCGATGAACTTAATCAAGAATCCAAGAAAAATATTAATGTAATATCTGTTTGTATTCTGTGTAATTTAAGGTGACCTCCCTTAGGGGGAGATTGTTAAGATTTAGAAAATCCAGTCATTAAAGTGTCGGTCACCTCAAGTATATGTAATCGTTAGAAAGCTCATAGTCGTAGTCATTTAATATTAGTTAGTATTTAGTTAAGTAACACCGTGGAGGACGGACGGGTCTTTACCCACTGTATGCCTGATTCACAGCCCGTAGGAGGCGAGTCTTGTAAGAAAACTATAAATACCCTCTACCTCCCAAGGTAGAGGGTTTGAGCTTCAATACCATTTTTATTTTGTTTCACATAGTTCCCAACTCTCTTCCCTTTCTCTCTCTAAACATAGTGTACGCCCTATTGGATTATGGTATGATGTGTTTGTGAAATCCTATAAGTTACAGTTTGTTTAGTAATATCTAGCCACTTACTTATAATTTGCCAAGAGTGTTTCTCTTAGTTGCGTTATCAAAAAGGGTTTCATGAGACAACTTTGTCAATACAAATAAACCGTAAAAACGTTTATTTATATGTTACGATCTTCTAATGTTTTGTTGATAACAATCGTAAGATTATTTTAACGAAATAATTAAAATACGTAAAAGCTTGAGCCAATAGTTTACTAGCACAGTTTTACTAAACATATAAAATCATCAAAACATGTTTAGTGTTGGGTAGTAGTTCCTCCATTGTAATGGAACTCGGTGTCTAGCCTAGTACCGGATAAAGTGTAGGCGACGTTGTGATAGGTTTAGTTCTACCTCGTGGAAGAACTCGGTGTCTAGCCTTGTACCGGATAAATTGTAGGCGACGTTGTGAAGGCTTCTCCACCATATTAAGGAGCTTGTGTTGTGTAGCGCTTAGAAACTCTCGAGTTGGGTACTCGAGGAGTGGAGTAAGGCAAGGAAGGAGTCCTTGTAGCCGAACCACTATAAATACTTGTGTCGTGGTTTTGTGTTCCGTTACTCTTTATCTCTTTGCATTATTTATTTATATGTCTATCTATCAATATCCAACGCACGATCTAAATAGATTGATATAAGTCAATCTAAATACTTTAAAACAAAGTTTTAATCGGCAAAACTATTTAACCCCCCCCCCCTCTTCTAGTTTTTGTTGGGATTTAGAAAATCTGATAGTTAAAGACTCGGTCACCTCAAGTATATGTATTCGTTAGAAAGCTCGTAGTCTTAGTCATTTAAATATAGTTAGTAGTTAGATAAGTAACACCGTAGAGGACGGACGGGTCTTTACCCACTGTATTTCTGATGCACAGCCCGTAGGTGGCGTATATTTTAAGACACTATAAATACCCTTTGCCTAGCAATGCAAAGGGTTGGAGCTTCATAATGCATTTTTCTTTCTCTTACTAGAAGTTCCCATTTCTCTTCACTTTCTCTCTCTAGAACTCATCTCATACGAATTCTTGTGATTGTGTATGTGTGTTTATGAAAACCAATATATTACAAATGGTATCAAGAGCCATGGTTTGATCATCTACGTTACATGTTCTTGGATTCTTAGTTGGTTTTCATAAGTTTTGGGTTTGAATGAGTTTAGAGACATTTTGATCTTATTTAGTGTTAAAGTTTGGATTTTGATTGTACTTTTGTGTTTAGGATCATCATATTAGTTTAGTTTTTGGTTTGGAATATTAGATTAATCTTGGTTGTGGTATTTTTGATTGATAAAAGAAGGTTTTTGAACTTGTTCAAGGAAGCGGTTTGTCTCTCGTACACTAGTTCTTGACTGCGGTTTGATAACTTTTGGGTGCGATTTGATTCTGTTATCGCTGCGGTTTGAGCATTTTTGTATGCGATTTGATCAAAAACTGGTGCGATTTGTTACTTCTGGTGTGGTTTGAGGAGTAAAGGACAAAAGGACAAGTAGTGGGTGTACTATTGTCCCCTTGCGAGTTGTCAAAAGGTGCGATTTGTTCCTTGCGGTTTGATAAAAGGTGAGATTTGATTGCTACGGTTTGTAATCCTGCGATTTGATTGCTGCGGTTTGTTAATCCTGCGATTTGATTGTTACGGTTTGTTAATCCTGCGACTTGACTGCTGCGGTTGGTAATCCAGCGAGTTGATTGTTGCGGTTTGGTAATCGTGCAGTTTGTTACTGCGATTTGTTGCATGCGACTTGATTCACTGCGATTTGTCACTTGAGATTTGTCATTTATGTTGTTTTAAGTTCTACCGTTTCTTCTTGATTTAGTAAAATCCCGTGAAAGAATCTATTTCCCGATTTAATCTAAAACTAGTAAAATCCCGTGTACTTAGGAATCATGTCTACAATCACCTCTTCCGTTTTTTATGACGTTCAAGCTGCAAGGTCCGATACTCGTCCTCCTATGCTTGATAGAATTGATTATGACTCTTGGGCACAGAGAATCAGATTGTACTGCTTGGGCAAAGAGAATGGTCGTAACATCATTAAGTCAATTGATGAAGGACCATTCCAAATCGGAACTACCAGAGATTTTCTTGAAACTGTAGCTGATGGAACCGTCGTTTTGGGTTTGGATATACCAAGGATGTATGATGATCTTAATGAGAAGGAGAAGAAGAGATTTGATGCTGACATTAGAGCTTCAAACATCGTACTTCAAGGTCTACCAAAGGACATTTACAAGCTGATCAATCACAATACTGAGGCCAAGGCAGTCTGGGATAATGTCAAGATGCTTCTCTCTGGCTCAGAATTGACTAAGGAAGATAGAGAGTCACAACTTTATGATAAGATGAACCCAGGGGAAAGTGTCATTGAGTATCATGTGAGATTTCACAAACTTGTGAATGATATGAGGAACATTAACATGACAATGCCAAATATCCAACTCAATTCCAAGTTTGTAAACAACATGAACCATCGATGGTACAAATTTGTTACTGTTGTCAAATTGAACAAAGGATTGAGGAACACCAACTATGAACAATTTTATGCTTACTTACTTCAACATGAGAAGCATGCTACATTTGAGCGTTTGATCATGGACAAATTCCAATCTAATATTGCTTCTGCAAACTCTTCAAATGACTCAAATGCATTTCTCTCAAATGTGAGGATAAGTACCAAAGCATCACAAGTCATACCTACTCAGGATCATAATCACATTACCATACCAGACCCATGATATAACCCATCTGACATTGTGGAAAACTAGAAGGGGGGGTTGAATAGTTTTACCGATTAAGCCTTGGTTTTAAACTATTTAGATCGACTTATGTCAATCTATTTAAACGTGTGTGTTGGATGTTGATAGACAGCGTATAGATAAATAAAAACTAAGATAAAGAGTAAGAGGCACAAAACCACAACGCGAGTATTTATAGTGGTTCGGCTACAAGGACACCTTCCTTGCCCTACTCCACTCCCCGAGTCACCTACTCGAGAGTTCGTAATCACTACACAACACAAACTCCTTGTGGCGGAGAAGCCTTCACAACGTTGCCTACTCTTTATCCGGTACAAGGCTAGACACCGGGTTCTTCCACAAGGTATAACCAAACCTATCACAACGTCGCCTACACTTTATCCGGTACAAGGCTAGACACCAGGTTCTTCCACAAGGTAGAACCAAACCTATCACAACGTCGCCTACACTTTATCCGGCACAAGGCTAGATACCGAGTTCCATTACAAAGGAGGAACTACTACCCAACACTACACAAATCCTATCCCAAAGGAGATACACTCCTTATGACAACATCAACAAGGAAATATCCTTTGACCCAATACAAATCTATCTTGTACATCGACACACCATATCGAATGTACACCTTAAGCACCTTTTACTAATGCCGTTGACTCGACTTTTAGGTACCCTTCACTAATGCCTTCAACATGGACTCTCGACACCCTTCACTAATGCCTTTGACACGGATCTTTGGCACCTTTCACTAATGCCTTCAATATGACTCTTCGACACTTTTTCACTAATGTCTTCGTCTTGACCCTTTAGACATCTTTCACCTATGTCTTCGACACTACACCTCTAATGAGAAAGAAAAGAACTATCAACAAGATACCATTAGTAGTCTTGATGATGACGAAGCTAGGCAACCCATGGACTTGAGCTTGCTCAACTTCAAGAGGTGGTGATCTCGCCTTTAAGAGGAACCTAGAGAATCACACAAACACAAAACTACATAGAAAAATCACTTGGATATGTGGTTAGAGAGTTTACAACACAAAGAGAAAATATATGTGAAAGGGGTGAGTTACAATGAAGAAATGGCTTACTATTTATAGACAAAATATTGCTACTGTTCCACGGATCCCACAGATGCCTTACTTGAGGGACCCGTCTAGTGTAAACTGGGGGAACCGTGGGACGCTCCTCTTTGCCCATGGGTTTTGGGTCATGGGTCATGGGTTATGGGTCCTAGACTTTGGACCATGGGTATCCAAGTAGATACAATGTATCTAGATGATGCAATGCATCTAGTCCATGGGTTATGGGTTAGCTCCATGGGTCATGGATAATACCCATTATGACTTATGCATGATTTCATGCAATGGGATGCTCGATGGGTATGAGTTATGGACTTTAGGTTTTACCCAACTACATTTAATGTATTTAGTCAATGGGTTAAATACTTAAACTTCTACCCATTATAATACATACTAAGTATGTATAGATCTACCCAATATGTAAACACTAGTTGTTGTACATATGTATTACTAAATCATGAAAGCACTATTACTTGTTTAGTGTTTTATGTGAAAACGTAAGTGTGTTAGTGTAACACCCCAACCCGGCAAGGGTAGAAGTGTCACATTCTGGTGTTATATCTATACATACATATAAAATTTTGCAAACGGAAGCCTTATAAAATAAATTACCAAGTCATATAAATGAATGACTTACAAAGAAAAAAATACAAAATCCAATATGTCCAAAATGAAATGAAATCTCAAAACAATAGCTCTTCAAATTAGGTCTAAAATAATAAGGTAACTAGGGTCGGTCCACTCAAATAATCCAACTCTCAGCCCATCAAAGCCCATCTTCCAACCTACAACCTGCCACAGGAAAAGAAATGTGGCTAAGCTTAAAAAGCCCAGTGAACAGATATAACAAAATGAAAGCTAAACAAGATCATAGATACAAAATGAAACAAAGGAAACTGATAACAAAGTCGCAACGAAGTGAGTACAATGAGTCAATGGGGAACCTGCATAACACAAACATAACAGATATCCAGAAGGAATAGATAACAAAGGAGAACAAAGCAAGTAACGCATCGATGACATATACATAAGCACATCTAAATAACCAGGCATACAATTACTCAGGAAATCAGAAACATATAAGCCAAACAGAAAATCTAAAAGCTAGAGGAAGCAACTAATTAGAAAGTGAGCATAGAAATCACAGAAGTTAGGTAACCCACAGTTAATAATATAACAAGTACCATAATCAGCGGAAGTACTAACAGCAGTCAAAACATGGTAGCCACATGTATCAGGTAGGAAATACAGAACCACATCATAACTGAATGAATTAACTAAACAAAGACATAGCATGGCAAGTTAAAACAAATCAACTAGGCAGATAACATAAGTTGACCCTTTAAATCATCAAACCGTATCATAGACAGAAATATACACATGGCAGGTCAACAATTAGCAAACAAGAATACTAACGGATAATCATAACCCACGAAGATAACTGAACGAAAGTATACATGATAAATAGATAAATCAGTAGATTATACACCAACATGGTCACCAGAAAAATCAAAGGGTCACATAACATCATGATAAACAGATGATCAGATATTAGCATGACAACAGGTAAATCAGATAGTCACATATTAATCATGCAGTAACAGGGTAAACGATAGTCACATAAATCATGTAATAGCATAATCAACACAAGAATTCAATAATCATATAATAACTCGGTACGTGAATGGAATGGTAGTCTGAAGTAACGGAATAAGAGTATGACAGATCAATGAAATGGAATGTAGTATGGTAGTAGAGTCAGTCACATAAGGGTACTGAGTAATGGACAATCAATACAGAATATGGTGCATTAGGGAATACAGAAGGTACAATATAGGTATATCAAAGTGTATAGGTTGTCAAAAATCTACCACGAGCCAACAAAACAAACCAATATCAATAGTGGAAATAGCAGCCAAGTAACCAATAGTAACCATTGTACTCGGAGGGGTGACCTCGGAATACTAAACCAATAGGAGGGGAGACCTCAAGTAACCAATGGAGTAGCTAGCTCCCAGAATGTGAGGGGGTGTATTGCACACACGCACCACATCACCAGAACAATATATCAATATCAATACAATACAAATCTAGGATACATCCATACGCCCATGCAAAACAATAGTGGCCATACAATATATCTGAAGCGCGCATAATCAATACAAAATATGTACGGTGTGGAGCATCACTCAACCACACTAGAGTCATGCTATTGGTGCATCAATGACACGGACATGGAACCCCCATGCCTAGTTAATGGCTCGGGTATCAAACTGACAGGTCAATACAAAAGGTCCAAAGTGTAGCAATATATAAGTCTTCATAATTAAAGGTTTCAATATCAATAGTTTCCAATTCAGAGGTTCATAGCAATAGTTCAATACCAAAGTTCAATAGCAGAGGTTCAATATCAAAGGTTCAATACCAAAGGTTCAATAGCAAAGAGGTCAATAGCAAAGAGGTCAATATCAAAGGGGTCAATAGCAAAGCAAATGTTCAATAACAAAATGGCAAGAGATCAAAGATGCAAAGAGATCATGAGAAACCTTATGAGAAAGGTCAGAATATCTGTACCTGATTCGAAGCAAGCAAAATAGGAAAGTAAGATGAATCAATCCCGCCGCCCGGAACCTATATGAATTAGATAGCGCTTATTAAGATCAGATTACCCATTTTAGATGGCTTTCTATTTTTAGTAGGTTTCCACTTTTAGTAACTTTCCATATTTAGTAACTTTCTATTTTAGGAAGGTTTCCATAATTAGCAGGTTTCTATGTTTAGTAAGTTTAGCCATTTATGATGTAAAATGATGAAAATGAGTGTTATTATAGTTCTAGGATCATTTATGCCAAGTTACACAAGTTTAGGGTCTAAAGTGTAAATATTACAAAATATAGGGTCTTAAGTTTAATTATAACAAGTTTACGTATTTTACTCCTTTAGTCCATTTAGTTATCATGTTAACCACTTAAACCTTCAAGTCTCAAAAATCACAAAACCACCTCATTAATTTTATTAAATCACACACATATATATATATATACAATTTAATCCTAGTTTTAGGTTACGATTTCTATTTACGTTATAAGCCATTTAGACTTGATTAGTACAAGGTTTTGTGACTCTTTGTGAATCCCCATCTCATGTCGAGACCTTCCTCAACCCAAACCATACCATTCGACAACCAATAAACCAAACGAGACCCTTTGTTCCATAATTATTTTCGACACCAATTTATCCAAGCATATACATATGTGTTTTATCCCATTCAAGCTTGACAAAATAAAGGAATGTATATGTCGTGTGGTTGTAAGTCAAGAGTAGATTCAATGACAAGATTTTAGGTACTCATTTATTCGATACATAAAGAAATCCGTTCCATGATTTTATGCGACCTAGAGAACTATCAAATGTGCTTGTTTTATTCGTATATTTATGCATGTGAAGGACTGAAAACATGCGACACTAATCAAGTAAACAAAAGAAGAACAAGAGGCGAGATGATGAATGTTTTACCCTCGTAGCGTGACAAGAGATGCATCAAGATACCACGGAAATAAGATCACGACCTAGCCATTCAAAACCTTCGACAGAACCAGCAAAGACCCACGACAGAAACCACCCTAGCAGCCTCCCTTTTTGCCCTAGCAACCCACGACCAGAAGCATAACACCCACGACCAAGCAACCTTGATTACATCAGTACCACGATGCGTACGGATTTCTCCTTTGAACTCCTTGTTGTCGACAGAAAATGGGAAGGAAAGATGATGCCGTCACTTTTTGGTGGAGGGGATTAGGGTTTGTGTTTTGATTATTTTTGAATGTGATATGGGGCGTTTCATATGAGGAGATAATCAGGAAAATTATGAGGAAATCATGGAGGAGTATATGGGGGTTCATATGGCCAAATAAAAAGGGAATGGGGCGTGTATAATGGCCGAGAATCAAGGGATATCACAACCCAAAATATTGACTTTCCAAACTTACAAAATGGACTTATAATTTAATTGTATTTGTGATGTAATTTTCAGCCCTTGCAAAATATTAACGTGTGATTAATATTTAACTTAAGTGTGTCATTTTATTTATCTTACACAAGTATATATATCTCTATATTATATATAACAGGAGGCATTTGGCATTAATGCCACCTCAATGACACCTCAATGCCACCTCAATGCCACATAAGCATAAGTTGTCCACCTAAGCACTAATTTTTTAATTTAATTAGATTTTATGTAAATTTCGGTTTTTTAATAATTATTTTTGTAAATTTCGGAATTTTAATAATTATTTTTGAAAATTATTATAAAAAAGGAGCTTTGTAAGGATTGAACCTTGGTCATTTGGATAAATAACTTGTGTGTTTACCACTTAGGCAACAAGTTATTTTGATAATTATGTTACCTATTATAATCTATAAATGCAACCAATTATGTAGGAGAATCCCTACAACTTAGGTTAACCTAATAAAATATATACCGAATTTTTTTTTACTCATTCATAATATATTTTTTTCTCAGAAACCCTAATATCATATTTTTTTTTCACACAATCTCATCTACTGGTGTCCTGAATCAATCTCAAACTCATAATGGTAAGCCTAAACTTTAAAAATTGGATTTAATATAATGCTATCAAGTGCATGCATGTGATCATGTAACTGATTTAATATGTATGTACGATGAGTCTTGATTCAAAAAGCAACTATGAATCAAAACAAGTTACCACCGTTGTTTGAAGAAGATCACGATTGAGGTGTAGGTACGAATGTCTCTTAGATCGAAGCTTGGTCTTGGATACTATAAAATTTTATCGTGACTACCAGGTTTTATGTCCACACGAAAGAGTATGTTGCAAGAAGGGAAATAACTCATCGACTCAAGATCAGCAGCCCAATCAGCTGTTACAGTAGCAGGTACCTATTAGCTTCCTTCACGGAATGGATTATTAATAAAACAACAAATAATTAACTCTTTTAATTATTCTGAAATCTGGTTTAAATGTTGCGTTACTATGTGTTTGCTACTGTTACCAGGTTCAACATTCACTTGTGTACATTTGACCTCAACAAAGAATGGCAGAACTCTGTCAGTTCACTGGAGTCAAATTCATAACGTATGTCTCTCTCTTTCTGGCACACACACGCACACACACATAATCATGCTTATAAGATAATCGCCATCTCAACCAGAATTATGGTTATTGATTTCCATGTATAATTGTTTACGTGCAGGAGTGTTACCAATGTTCATGAAGAATGGTTTAATAATGAAGAGAAAGTCCGGAAAGCTGTCGGCCTCTTAGAAAATATAAATAATAAGGCATCGAAACCTGTAAAGGTATGTTAGGGTAAAAAAATTTCTGTTTTGTGCAAGTTATATATAAACAAGTTATGGAAAGGTATGAGGTTTATGTTTATATGATTGTTGGATTTTGTTTGTTAATAGGATGAAGATGTAGTATTATAACCATGCCGAGGGATCACAAAAAGGAGCTGGCAACCGCGATGACGAAGGAAGGGAGAGAATTATGATATGAGAAGCATCCAAGGATGTTACAAGACATCACTTATTACCTACAGCTGCTTTTGAAGGTAATTTTTTTTGCCTAAGGTCCAGTATTTTCCCGTTGTACACTACAATTTCATTTGATAAGGTCTTTGGGATTTCAAGAGTGTTTTGATTTGATCAGAGTATAAAAGCAATTTTCATTAGATGATTAGAACATCTGTATACAGGTTAATGCCCTTCAATATAGAAGAATAGAGGTTGATGAACTTTGTCCAGCCGCTTTTGGTTTGTATCAGCTTGAGGCTCATGATACTTGGGAAGAACATGTGCGTTGTGCTTAGGAACAATTTGATAAAGATGTGAACCAGGCCATTATGATCGAAGAGCTCATCACGAATAATTGTGAAGCAGTTCTTGGTATAGAAAAACAAAGATGTTACAAAGATTTTTAACAAAAGGTTGTATGTGAATATGGTATATGAAGGACCAGGAAGCATTGTGAGCCTATCCAACATGTTTATTTGTGTCCTACGATTGACCCATATAGACCCATCTAAGTATCTAACCATCCCATTTTGCTAACAATAATATTTGCAGAATTAGCTTACTATCAACAATGAAGGCCGGCAAACATTACGCTGCTGCTACAGACAAGCGGTTCAAGAACGTTGTATTTTCCCAAACAATGGTATTGTAGTTCACAATTTAGTCTCTACATTGCAGGCTCACTCACCTATAAAACCAACATTTTCTAATTGCATAATCATCAAAACAGTCTGCGTCATGTACTTTTCTTTTTTTTATTCCTACACAATGAGCATGATGAAGATAATATTTCTTACAGTGGCCCTCATACTTGCAGCTTTCCATACAGCAACAACTGGCGATCCCGACATTCTCTCAGACTTTATACTACCTCCGGGCACTTCGACTGTCGACGCTAGCTTTCTCACATACACAGGTATGCGAGTATTAGTTAGTGCACCAGAGGCCAAAACTCTAAACATACTAGAAGCAAGCATGACCGAATTCCCAGCTTTAAATGGTCAAAGTGTTTCCTATGCGGTCCTCGATTCCACCAGGTTCAGTCTTTTGTTGAAAGCATTAGTACGCTACCTTTTATCAAATATTGAATAGAGGGAGGGTAATATAGAAGATAATATAAGTCTCGCTATTAACATCTATAACAGCCGTCTATAAAATATCATTTTATCTGCAAGCTAATTGTCACATGGTGGTTAGGCTGTTGGTTCATAGGTTCTCGAAGTTACAATTTGGTAAGGATATATGTGGTGGAAAGGGTATTAGTTCATATGTTTGATAAATTGTGACCAGATATTGTTTTTCAGTTGATATTTTCATGTCCAAACAGTAATTTCGACCACGAGGCAACTTCAGTTGATATTGTTACCAGCGTCGGTAATCGTTGTGTAATTAAGGTCACTGGTACTTCTGTTTTTATTTCTCTTCATCTCAGGTCTTGATCCATTTTTTTTATTTTGAGTGTTTGTCCATGGTTAACTAATTGTGGTGTTGGTGTAAGCAGATAGAAAGTTAGTGTAACTTTTTTATAAACTATATTTCTAAAGTTAGGGCTAGACTGGTAAAATGTGTAGCTAGGGATCAATTGTTCTGCCAAGTTTGATGTATTTTTAGCAGTTCAGGGTTCAAATTCTTTTGTTGTGTATTGCTTCTCGGTACAGTTTCATATGCTGATTTTTTCCTGTTGTGAATTTCTTGATAATGCTAAGAATTCACTTTTCATAGCGCTACTTGTAATTCATGACTGCGTATGAAGTTGTAATAACACAAGTTGCAGGATATATATCGTTTGGATGCGTGTCTAGCATGAAGTTTTTGAGATTGATTGTAACTGCATCTGTTTTGGCAGGAGAACTCGAGCATCAACTCAAATACAAACTTGGCTGTTTATGGCCAAGGACTTTTGAGGTTGTCTGGTCAGGGTGGCGCAATTAGAGCACAAAGACTGTCCCTCTCATTATTCTATAACATAACTGTAAGGTCTTCTATGAAAATATATATGTTTGTTTACCAAGTTCTTTTATGTTCATATGCTTTTTCCTTGAAGTCTGCTTGGAGAATTTCTTATATAACTACCTACTATTCGCAGATTGGGCCAGGTTCTTTGCTTGAAGCCCCGATAGATGATGATCAGAGCAGAACCATGTGAGTATAAAGATGTAGTTTTTTTCTTTTTCTTTTTCGCTTACTAAGGTGCTGGTAACACCATCTGTGTATCAACCTATCTAATACCCTCTATGGCAGCGTAACCAAATCCCATTGTGAGAATCCAACATGCCCAATAGATTTGATCTATCCACCTGATGATTGTCATTATAACGACACACTTTCGTTTTCACTACAAGTAAGAATCATTTTAAACTTTCTGGGATATGCATTAATAAATCAACATATTATAGATTGCAAGCTTTTACTATTTAACTGGATGAACATTGTCCTGATTTTGTGACTTACATTTGAACGTTTGGCAGATTTGTCGTTTTACTAAGCAAATTGATAATAATCAGATTCAAGTGAACTTGTCTCGAGTGGAGAAAGTAGAAAGTTGTGCAAGGGAAATAGTGAAACAAGCCATCAGAGGAGAACAGACTTCGTTGGGAATGAAATGCTTCCCATTCCCTGGTAAACAAGTTTCCTCAGTGTAGGGTGATGGAATAGGAATTGGAAAGCAGAATGGGAATAGGAATGTGAATGGATGGCTTGATTATCAAGTTCCACAGCAACCAATTCTTTAGTGATAACCTCTCAAAAGAGGTGTTCTGAAATGTACTTATACATGACCTCTTTCCCTCTTCAGAAATGCACAGACAAGACAACTTTCCCAGCTTCTTGCTATATAGAGCGTCTGATAGATAGGTGAGCGGTCAAGAAGTCCAGATTATAAATCTAACTATCACACTTGCTATCACTGATAACGATCTTTATAAATCATGTATATTTCTAAGAAACTAAGCTATGGTGATTTTGTTGGTTTCTATAGATATGATTTGCATAATGCTTTGCTTGGGCTGCAATAGTTGTAACACTTTGAACAGACATTGTAAAAACATGTGACTTAAATTGTTGATTTAGTGACACCATGATTAACATTGTATTTTACCATAAAAGTAGTTTATTCAGATTCTAACGCAAATTATTATATACAGGTTATCGACATAGAACCCTCATCTTAATGGCAGAGGTATTGCTTTCCTTTTTGCAGTTACAAGTTGTAGTTTTAGTTTTAGTTTGTGCAGGTTAAGCTATGGCTGATTATGGTTCTATTAGGTATTTTTGATCATGGGCTATTAGTATTGTAGGGTATGGATGTGTAATGTTATAATGCTGACACCGTCTTTTAGTATGAATCTTTGTATCACGCAACAATAAATAGAGGGATGCAACCTTCAAGAAAAACAAGAAATTTCTTACATCAGAAGTGGCAGCTTCTACTTCAACAATGGATGCAAGTCTATTACTCTTAATGTACTCATTATCATGTATTTTTGTATATAAATTTAAATTGATGGCACAGTTACTTGCAAAGAAAAATGTTATTCTTCTATTTATGTTGCTCTTGTGAGGTTGGATGCTAAAAACAATGAAAAGAAGCATAACTGTTGGTATGATTGATTCAACGTTGTTCTGTATCCACAATATGTCTCAGTATTTACTATAAAGTTTTCTTAATCTTAAAGGTTGTTCTACATCCACAATATAGGGCAAAGATGGACAGGATAACAATTCGTGGAACTGGTATTATTGATAGTTATTCCACCATATTTGGTTTTCCTTTGTTCTACTGTAAATAGGCACGAACATACGTATGTGAGTAGGTGTGTAAACATGAAGTAAGCTCAGAATGCTTTTTAATTACTACTTTACGATATACAGTTCTTTTTACAAATGCAAATGATGCCATCCCTTTACTCATGTACATATGTTGGGAGGTTATTTTAGAATATCATCATAACTGCTTACAGATTAATTTTTTCGATTAGGCGGTTATCAGATAATGAATTCATTTGCACCTTTGTTTTTTCTTTTTCTATTGGAGATACCCACTGTGTTATCTTCATTGCAGGTCCCCCGACAACATATGTTCGCATGGGAAATTGTGATCGGGTATGTCACCATTGCAACACCATCTTCTGGTATGATGAAAGGGACAAAGATGGTCAGATGGTATTTGTTCAGAACTATTATTTTATGATTTTAAGTTATGTTCATTATCAATCCTTATCCATTAAGTTTACGGGAAACCTTACGAGATAGATTTGATAGATAATGCCTGCTTTGATCTTATACAAAAGATCAGCAAGAATGGGATCTTGACGAATATGGATATTTAGCATCTATTTGTTGGAGCATATATTATTGTTCTATATTTTTATTCCGTGAGGTAGTATAACATTTGGAATTACAGAAATGTGATGTCTATTGTTATTAGTATTGAAATATTTATGAAATTATTATGATCTATCTTATTTAGGGGTTATTTAAGCATATGGTTAATACTGATTGTCTAATATTATAATTTAACTACCGTGTGTATTCAACTTTAGCATTAGTACTCTCTTAGTGACAATTTTACTTGACCAAATGGCTAAAAGCTTGCAACTGAAGTTTAAATCATGACAATGTCTTGACTCAAGACTAAAGGTATCATCAACATTCAACATTATGAGATCAACTGTGTAAGACATGCTCTTTCACTACTACAAAAATGATCTTTTAGACCTACATATAAAGACCCTCTATAAAAAACACAGGTCTAAATGATAATTTAGCCCACTTAAAAACCTTTTAAACCGGTTAGTTTGATTTCCACCCGTCCAAATAAAAAATATAGATTTAGACCGGTGTAAACGAAATGAACCGGTCTAAAAATAACTTTTTTAGACCTGTTACTTACAAATCCACGGGTCTAAATAATAAAACACATTAGCGCCGGTTGAAATTGAAAGACACCGGCCTAAAAACTTTTGGGAGGGATTAAATTTCACTAGGGGGGCGTTTGGTTGGGGTAAATTGAAATTCCGGAATTTTAAATTCTAGAAAATTTAAATTCTTGAGAATTTAAAATTCCGGAATTTAAAATACCTTCGCATGTTTGGTTGACAGAAATTTATAAATATTTTTTTATTTTTTTAATAAAAATTTCATAAATATTCTACTTAAAAGTTTATAAAAAAAGTTTATAAAAAATTTATAAAAAAAGTTTATAAAAAATTTATAAAAAAAAAGTTTATAATAATTTATGAAAAAAGTTTAAAAAAATTTATAAAAAAAGTTTATAAAAAATTTGTAAGAAATTTATAAAAAAAAAATTATAAAAAAAGTTTTAAAAAATTTATAAAAAAAGTTTATAAAAAATTTATAAGAAATTTATAAAAAAATTATAAAAAAAAAAAGTTTATAAAAAAAAAAGTTTATAAAAAATTTATAAAAAAAGTTTATAAAAAAATTCATAAATATTTTATTTAAAAGTTTATAAAAAAACAATAAGAAAAAAAGTTTATAAATTTTTTTTTCAAGCAAATTAAAATTTCTCACTTTTTTGAGGCATTTTGATTCTCTCCATTTTGGCAATTCGGGGAATTTTAAATTACTTCAAATGCCCACATTTGAGTTACCAAACAAGAAATTTGAAGGGAATTAAAATGCAAATGCCCCCAATATCCTCCAAATTGCCCCAACCAAACGCCCCTAGGTCTTCAAACTTTTCAACATTCCGCCTTAAACAGTCCAACTCACTGTCATCCCTCCCTCTGGATCTAAACTACTATCAAACCCTAACCATCCATCAGCCGCCGTCACCTACTCACCATCGGCGCAGCTCCACTTCACCACCATTAGATCCATTCCGAAACCCTTAACCACTTCACCATCGAGGCAGCTCCACTAAATTAGTGAGTGATCTTGACTTCATCATTAAATTTATATATGTTGCAACTCAGGTTAATAGTAGAATATTAGTGAGTTTTTGTTAGATTTTTGTTATATTAAGCAGTAAATTATGAATTTATGATAGATATGAATGTGTGAATGATGGAATTAGGGATTGTGAGTGGTAACCTTATGCTTAAAATTAAGTGGTTCGCAGTTTTCTATATGCTTGTTAACAAGCAGATAAGCACCCCGTTTAGCCAAAAGAATCTACTTTGATTATGTTTTGATTGTTATGTGTAATGTTTGTTCTGGGAAATTGTTTAGTGACATCATTGTGCTAATTTGAATAGACAAATTGGACTCCATAAGTTTTAAAATAAATTAAAACACGGTTTGTACATGCCAAAGTGCTGTACAAGTTTATATAACGCGTCTTGATCGGGGTTCACATTACTCAAATTTGAAATTAAATTAGAGTTGTCTTTATATTAGAAATCCCCAATTTGTAAATAGAATGAATATGAATGGATCCGTCAATTCATTATGTTTGCTACACTCTTGATTTCATGCTTTTTGAAGTATCTGTAATTTGTAATTTGTGGCTATAATTAGTGGTGGGACAAACATTTCAAGTGCTTTAGAACATGTTTTTGTTTTTACCATTGTGTCATCAATTTCAACATTAGATAATCCTCATATTTATTTATTGATATTTTTAGTACTATACAGAACCAATTTCATTACAAAGGACAAGAAGCATGTTCTCGTATTAACACGTTGGGTATATGTAATGCTTTTGGTTCTAAAGGCTTTTCATTATATGTCATTCAATGAAATACTAATTTTTGGGTAAATTTAGACAAATTGTTCCAACAATAGCAGGTACACAATGGAACTGTTATTGTGCTTCGGGCATATTTGGAAAACAATAATCTGAGAATCAGTGGGTAGAAAAGTGGAGTTGGTGCAGGTCATCAGTAGTAAAGTGTGATACAGTTTAAGGTTTTGTGTTTGGCTATGGGTGCAGTGGGGTCAAGAATCTTTTCATTTGGTTAGGGGGGGGGGGGGTGTCCGACCAAATGGGATGATCTTTTGTTCTTGGTGCTCTCATATTGGTTTTAATCTTTTGACATACATGTTCGTTGATTGATATACTATAGTATAAAGTAATGTGGGACGCAACTTTATGTTTGGTTATATGTTTCTCCAAATGATATACTGCCATTAATCCCTGATATCATTATTAAAACCATTTTTAAATCTGCATTTACGCATCTGGGATATCCTAACGGTATCCAAATGTTTTGAAAAACTTATGTAGGAAATGGAGTTCATAAAACAAGGGAGCTTTACTGCTGAGGAGCTTGATGCTTTGGTGTCCGTGCTAAAATTAGCAGGAAGTGGACAGAGTAGGATTGCGGATAGGAGAGGGGAAACCGCTCCTACACCGTCCATGGACAAGTCAATTACCAGTCTAGAGGGGATGGGGGTAAAGGTCTATGGACTCAAGGAAAGGAGCCTAAAATAGAGGACTCAAAATCTGAGATATCATGGGAAAACATTGTTGGGTATACTCAGCAGAAAAGGTACGGAACTTTAATAAGTTCATATATTTACCTATTACAGTTATCAGATGGACAAGCCATCAATGGAAGATAAGGGTATGTTTTTTGAGCGTCTGATTGAAGCTGTTTTGTCAATACCATCACAGGGAGCTGCAAAGAAGTCCCAAAAGTCGGTTGCTGTTTCTGAACTCAGCAAGGCGCCAAAGGTAGACACTGGCCCAAAGATCTCTGAACTAAAAGCTAAAGCTGAGGCCGAGGGCCATGCCCTCCGCAGATTGAGAATGTGCCTACGCGATGTTTGCAACCGGTAAGCTTTTCCTCGTTGTTTTGAATCTTTTCTATGGGTCGAGTGCTTACCAAGCTGGTGGTCCACCCTTTCAATAAGAAAGCTTCCAAGTTACCCGATAACCTATAGCTTAGCAGAACATTTGCTTATGTTAAAACTTACATCCCACTATGCATTGACTTTTTTCTATTTCAGACGTCATTTTACTCTCATGTAGCACGTAGCCTGTCAATTGTAGCTATCAACGACGTTGTCCATTCAGGAAATATCATAATTGTTTTTTCTGGTGCAGGGTTTTATATGACAAGCGCTTTGGTGCCTTTCACTATCCTGTGTTGGAAGAAGATGCCCCAGACTATCATGCATTTATAGCCAATCAAGCGGTAAATTGTTTGTCTCAAATGAACTCTAGTTCATCATTATTAAAGGGATGTTGCAGTATGTCGTTGCAATGTCCATGTTTCTTTGTATTGGTTTGTAATTCTTAAAAAAAAAATTCTTTGTTTGCTTTATAATTCTTGAAAGGTTATGTATGTTTCTTTGCATTTGCCTATTCCCGAGCGTAAATATAGATATATTCAATAAGCAATCCCGAACAACCTTTTATATGTGGTATTAATAAGCAATCCAAACAACCCTTTTTATAAGCATTTTCAGTTAAAAAATCGCTTGTACTGAGGGCTGAATAAGATTGCTTATTGAATCTGCATATTAATAGGCTGTTTGGGATTGGATTTTTTTTTTAGTAAAATTCACATTTAGACCGGTTATATTGATAATAACCGGTCCCAATAGTACTTTTTTAGACCGGTGCACCAACCGGTCTAAAAGACGTTTACAACCGGTCTTAATAAAACTTTTTTAGACCGGTGCTTCAACCGGTCTAAATGGCTTTTATCTTTTGGACCTCCCCCCTTTTAGACCGGTTGGGTAACCGGTCTAAAAGACGTTTACAACCGGTCTAAAAGCCCTTTTTTGTAGTAGTGTTTTAAGAAATTGGTGTATAGGTACGAATCTGGAACGGACCAGGACCCCGAAATCTGAAAATGTGTAAACCAAGAACCCCCAGTGCTGAAATAGTGCATGGTCATAGTGGTATTCACTACTAATGTCATTTTTTATGTTCATACTAGATATTGGGCTTTCCATAATCACTTTCTATATGCAAATGTATAGATGATACTTATGTCTAAAGACTATGTGTTTATATTATTCTGAATACAGAGTTGAAAGGGAGATGGTTTTCAGGATGACACTACTTTTTGGACCTCTGAGCTCTAGGAAACGATATTCTTACAAAAGTGGTTACAAAGAAGTTGTATATAGGCTAAAATTTGCAGAATCCATGCGTATTAGTCCTATCAAATCTTGTCATGTTTGAAAGATTTGGGATTTACAAAAAGATACGTTAGGTGCTTAATGTAGCTAACTTTCATGATTGTTCATAATTGCAGATTAATACTTGAATAAATGTTGGTGCATTGCGCCCCTTTGAACAAACGGATGTCCATATTTGCAACGATGGTGAATAGCTGCTATTTTTAAAATATGACCATAGTAAAGGTAAGACAACAGCAAAACCAAAAGGTATAACTACTAATTTGCATAATGACAGTAGGTCTCATATGTGGCAAACAAAAATTATCCTATGTTCTCTAATAGCCAATGAATTAAACGACAACAAACATTTACCTCTTGAACCCTGACATTGCTTTTTTTTGTTATAACTTATTTATTTGCTTGCTTTTTTGTTCTAATACTTTTATTAATGACAAATAACTCTTTTTTGTGTTAACTTTAATTCTAATTCTAATTGCAGTAGGCATACACTTTCACTAACTCTTTATATAAGTTCTAGACCATTCAACATGTTTTAAGATAATCCAAGTAGTTTTACAAAAGCTATACATCAAGGGTCCTAACAAGCTAAAGATACGGGGTCTAGATCGTAATAGCAGCGTGGTAACGGTAAGTTGAATTTTAGATAGTAATAAAGAAGAGAGTATGACAAAGGTATGACAAAGATCAATCCCTTTTCAATGACAAGAATGAAAATTCGACAGGAAAGACTATCTATGTAATTCTCTTCTTTTCTCGGCTTTCTCATTTTACAAGAACAATTACACTTTTGTAGTAGTGGTAAACCGATTTATAACCAAAGTTAAATTATGACATATAATAGCAAGAATAGTTGTTCGAGTTTTAATATGCTTGGAAGACCTGTGACCCGGTCGACCAATATTATGTTAATTTTACTTACTTGACCCGTTTGAAATACTTTAGTCAAATTACTATGTATTTAAGCCTATTTTTACCTCACAGATTTGTTTAATAATAAGGCCCATGATACACTTAACAAAAGTTATTATTCATTTTGCAGGAGCACATGATTCAGTGAATGGGATTTCCTGCTCAACTCCGCAACTTGAGGAGCCAAACTTAATCAAGATAACTAAGGTCAAATGTCAGGTCAAGTTTATATGTGTTCTTGATGTTTTTTGTTCATATCATACGAGATGTTAAACTGTTTTTTTTTTTTTTTTTTTTTTTTTTTTTTTTAAATTATTATTATTATTATTATTATTATTAATATTTGTAAATGCCGATATTGGAATTGGTATTTATAAGTTATGTTTTAGCTAAAAGAGGAAGCAAGAAGATGCAAGTTCTTCTATAAAGAGGTTAAAACTAGACCAATCAGATATGTCACTCAAACAAGTTACATTTACTTATGATATGTCATTAGTCGTGTAGTTTAACTCTAATATGCAAAAGTTAAGTTTCTATATATGATGAGAAATCTATTGTTTATGCAAGTGGAGTTTCTAGACCGACGTCACTTACTAATCAAGCTTCGTACTGTTAGCGGAGCAGTAATTTCTCTTAACATTCATTTTCATATCGATCTTCTTTATCTTAAGCTTGGTACTGAGACTGGATTTTATAACGGGTCAAAAATGAATTTTTTTTGTCACAGTGGGTTAACGGGTCAGAATTGGATGATCGAAGACTGAAGTTTATTAGAATTGGATCTGTACTGATATAACTGATCATTGCTATTGGTAAGTTGTTTTTACATGCAGATTTATTAATAAGAATTTGCCAAATATAAACACATCCTTTTGTTACAGTTTGCCAAACACCCCTTTAAGTAAATGGTTTTTTTTCTTACTTAATTTAATAGGCTAAGTGTGAACACAACTGATTTGTGGAGAAATGCAGCTTCAAGTAAGGTCAATTAGTCCCTTTGTTATTGGGGTTATCTCTCTACTTAAGTGACGTTGTATCACATACTGGTCTGTACTTGTGACAAGACCAATTAATGCATGTGATCATTTTTGATGTCATTGTTGTTACTAACCTCCATATATACACTTATACACCATTTATTTGTTGTTTCATTTGCTTTTTTGGTTGTTTCATGTGCTTTTGGGTGTGTGGCTTTTTTTCATGTGCTTTTGGCTGTTGTTTTGTGTCTATATCATCACAGGCCCAACCAGCTGGTCCAATAAATAATTTAATAATATATATGAGATGATACATGCACATTGAATTTTCAGGTAACATCTGATCCACCCATAGCTGTGGAAAAGGCTCCATCGGATTTGATTGAACATACTTGTCACAAAGGAAAAAAGCAAGTGTTGAAAATATTGTCTCCATTTTGTGGATATGGATAATGTAAGACAGAGAGTCACTGTGAAGTTAATTCTAAGGATTGACTTACAGGCTTTGGCAAACAAATTGGTATGTCTAATATGTCTTCAATTTCCAGTACATCGATGTATTTACCATGTATAGGAGTTTCAGATTTCTCTAGCTATCTAGGGGGTGTTTGTTTCGACTTATATAGACGGCTTATGGATTATTTGACTTTGGGCTTATGTTTCATAAGCTTATTTTTTTGTGGCTTATTATGAATCTTTTCGGCTTATATAAATCTGCAAATTTTTTCTAATTTTTAATTTTAGCTTTATTTTAGATAATAATAAAAAGAAGACTAGAAAGAATAGCGAAGTATCTAATACTTGACACACGGGTTTTAGGCCATGGTTCCTTCCTGTTGGGCTATTAGCCATTTGTTTTCAGTGTCCATATCATTAGATATTTAAATTGGGTACAGAAAAGTAAGCTTATTCTTAATACAACAATGTGTGCGATGCTTAATATCAGTTCTCATTACTTAATCACTCGAGTGGTTTTTGTTGATTGTAAATTATCTAACACAATACGGAGTACATATCAGTAGAGGATACAAGAGGGCTGGGTATCCGGTCAAAATGGGAAATTCTTTGGTATTGTATTTTTGGAGCTTTTTCCGTAAGTAATAAGTGTGTCAGATATGTTAGCAAAGTTTGATATGTTTACCCAAAAGATATTCTTGTGATTGTAGTTTTTTTCCAGTTAACTGGTTTAAGAGGTTTGTGTGATTAAAATATACTTTGAGCTACTTTTGACCTGTTTGCTTTTAAGCTTTAGGTTTTGACTTTACCCCTTTGATGCATTATATATTAAATATGGCCTGAATCGACCTAATTTAGAAGTTAAACTTTATCCATTAAGTCGATAAGAACTCATGATATACAACCAAGTTTTGATGAGCATGAAAAGTTTCGACAATCTAATGAGGATGGGGATGGTGACATCGCAAGTCTTTCGACGCTCTTTGCAAACAGAAAGAAAGGACATTTTATGAAAGGTGACAGAGTTATTATTATCAAGGGGGACCTAAAGAATTTAAAGGGATGCGTAGAGAAAGTCAAGGAAAGCACTGTTCATATTAAACCAAATGCAATTGACCTTTCAGTAAGTTAATCATATTCAGCTACACTTCTTATTTTCTATCTTCCAGTGGTTCTCTTTTGAAGGTTGCAAGTTAAGATTTGGTCACATCCTGGAAATAGTACTGTAAACAATCAGTTTGATTTAAACCTTGAACTTATCATGTTCACTAAATTGGAGCAGTCTACATGTAACTTACGAAAAGTGTATCTAAATAAAAGGCGGGGATGTTCAACATGAGGACGTTTGTTTACTGCTGTGATGTTTTAGCAACATCAAGAAAGTAAAGTAGAGCGTTTGTAAAGATTGTCTAAACTCCAGATATATATCACTCATCATAAATACATACATGTATTATCATTTATTTATTTTGGAACGACTACATATATGTTGTGCTATTAACCATCCACACAAACTATACAATTATTTATAATTCTAAAAAAAAAAATAATAATAACCAACAACTAAAAACAAAAGAAACAATTGTTTTATAATATTGTTTGACAATTCAAAAAAATGTATTTCAGTTAACAAAAAACAACAAACAAATAATTATAAGTCATGCCCGCCCATTGGGCGGGCTTCGAAAACTAGTATATATATATATATATATATATATATATATATATATATATATATATATATATATATATATATATATATATATATATATATATATATATATAGGGTGAAGTTAAAATAAAAAGACAAATATCCGTAAAAAGAATAAAAAGATTTTTTTTTCAAAAAAAGTTCACGAAAAATTCCCAAAAAATCCCACAAGATCGGGTATGTTGGTGCATAAAACTTTTGTGAAAACATTTTTTATAATTTTGAGTTTTGATACGTTTTTTTTAATGCACAAAAAACGAATTTTGATGCGCAAAAAAATTTTGATGCACAAAATTTTTAACTTGTTTTAGTTTGATGCGCAATGTTATTTTGATGAAAAAAGTCAAAAGAAGTTGGGTGCAAAAACCAATTTTTGATGCACAAAAAAAAGATTTAATGCGCAAACGTATATATTCATAATTTTTTTTCGGAAAAAATATCCACTTTTAGAAAAAAGTTTTTCACAACTTTTTCATGCACCATCATACCCGATCTTGTGGGATTTTTTGGGAATTTTTTGTGAACTTTTTTTGAAAAAAAAATCTTTTTATCTTTTTACGGATATTTGTCTTTTTATTTGATCTTTATCCTATATATATATATATATATATATATATATATATATATATATATATATATATAGGCTTTGGTTCCATTGAGAAGGTTTTTAGATTGAGAAGGTTGAGAAGTAATCTAAGCCATTCAAATTAATTAATTTTAATACATTATACAAGTCATTAATTTAAATAAAAAGGGTAAATTAGTAATTGAATCACTAAGAATTGATTGAGAAATGAAGGCTCCCACATTAAATGGTTTCTAAAAATTCAAATATGATCGCATGCTGGCTTTTGGATACATCTTTGTTCCTACCTGATCTTAACTTTTAAGCATGTACGTTTTTTGAATCTTTCATTTTTTTAATTTATAATTAATCACCAACTAAAATACGAACTTGTTTGAAGATTCAAAATGATTTCTACCACAACCACTGTATAAAATATTTGGTAAAATATATGATTCAAGCTTTTTAAATGCAACATGTAATACACATGTTTTGAGTTTGAATCATTATACATTATAGCTAAATAAATTGAATCTTAATAAAAAATATAGTAATTTCATTTTGCATCATTTGTCGATCCTTGAATCATTCATCATTCGTTCGGGTTTATGAATCATAATCGAATTAGTGAATCAATAAAAAAAATTTAGTGTTTTGTTTTGAATAGTATTTGGTTTTTTGAATCGAAAGTTGGTTATTGTTTTTTATTTTGAATCACTCCTTACGGAAAAAATTTATGGACTGATTCAATCATTCTTTTTGAATGTTTACTCATTTATATAATAGTCAACAATAAACTATATTTTTTTTTAAGGTGACGAACACAAAGAACCCAAATGAAAAAATGATTTAGTTAGTATTTTTTTTTTTTTTTAATTTATGTATGGAAGAGGTGAACATTAATGTATGCATTAATGTAGTTTTAATGAAAATGAATGTAGAATTATGAATACCTATCTTGCCCTTGTATTAATTTAGTGAGATGAACGAACAAGATCGCTTTCTCATTCTTCTCAATCTAAAACTCTTCTCAATCGATCCGGACTCTATATATATTATATATATATATATATATATATATATATATATATATATATATATATATATATATATATATATATATATATACTAGTTTTCGAAGCCCGCCCAATGGGCGGGCATGACTTATAATTATTTGTTTTTTGTTTTTTGTTAGCTGAAATACATTTTTTAAAATTGTTTTAGTGTAATACATATAAAAGATAATGAAACAATTAAATAATATAAGTATACCGGCTTTTGTAGAAACAAACCAATCTGGGACAATATTTGTCAAAAACTTTTATTAATCGTCATAGCCTCAGAAATGAACTGAATTTAGGCTACTCATATTACTTAAAAGAAAATAAATTCCAATAATGTAAGTAGAATAAATAAGAAGAAAAGGAGAACACATCTGATTTTGATTGAAGCACAAAAGAGCAAATAATGATATCCTGAATACCGTATTGGACCATATATTAGCAAATGCACTATGATTTACTTATCTCCATTATTCTCTTAATTCTAACCTATTCAAACAAAAAGTAAACATCAGTATATACAATATTCCAAAATACTTGAAAGCTTATTGTAATAGCTTCTGAAATTCAAAGTACACTCTAGAGTCATGAACTTACGCTTCGTCACAAATTGGAAGGGAATCCCAATCTCTACCTCAAATTTGTATCTATCTTTTTCAATTTCTAATTCCTTAACCATCTCAAGCTTTTGATGCCTTCTTACATCAAGAATCTCTAATGCCAGTGGCACAGTCTTGACATACCTGCTTATAAACTTATTGATTTTATTTTGAAACTTTATCAAATGTAGCATCAACTTACACAAAGTATAGCCCTTTGACCTCGAAACTTAAATTCTACCTTTTTTTTTTGTTGAACAAAGGAAGTAGCAAATATATAAAGTATGAGTTACCGTGTAGTGGTGACTGCCTATCAAGAAAAGGCATAAGAACGTAGTCATGAACAAAAAAAATCCAAAGCCCACGATACTAATATCAACAGTGCCAAAAAAATTTCATAAAAAAGAAAGATTTTTGTTTCATAAGGTAATTGCATACAGGATACACGAACATAATCACATTGAATCTAACTAATATACGGGTTTCTCATCTAAACAACTGGGATAAAGGAGGCAACGTCGACCCATTCACTTATAAACTGGATCGGGTTGCACTATAACATTATATTGTTTTCCTTCCCTTCCATTGTTGACGAAAACCTTTTTAAATATAAGTGTTCAAGGTCTGCTTTGTACACCATACCGTATCCCCCTGACTAAATACACTACTTTTTGTTAAAACTATCATTCGCCGAATTTAAGTTTTTGCTCTACAAAAGATTAATCTTTTGGTGCGGGTTATAAAGGGTGGGTGTTCGAGTTGTCCCAAAAAGGTTGTCTCTAAGTGTTAACTACGTGTTTTCAAAAGTCTCCAGTCTGAGTATTGTAAACTATTATCAAATAATATAGTTAAAATCAAATAATTATTAAATATAATTATCATAATATTTAAACTATAAAACATAGTAAAATTATAAACCGAGACCTCTTGTGATGTCTTAACCTGCTTATTTTGCCTCAAATTAAGCACATTGGCAGAAGAATACTTTGAAATGCTTAAAGGCTTGAAAATAAGCAACCCAAAATACCCGCTTAAACGACTTGTGTTTTCGTATTAGTTTGTATAAAGCACAAGCCTTATCAAATAACGAAACTTAGATTTTGATAGTTGTCTATGTCATATTAGGCTGATTACATTGTTATTTTAAAACATCGCTAATGTTTGTTATCTGTTTTTTAAGCCCATACCTTCGTATGCTTCATGATGATAGTTATCTATTGTATGTCGGTTAGTGGTCTATTATTTGTGGGATGATGGTTAAAAAATAAACTAAAATCTTCACTAATTCTTATAGAATTTTTTTGTGGAAATTCCATACTCTAGGCGTACGATGACTCACCCACTTGATCATTAATTATTGTTGACATATTTTTCTATGACGAAAGAAGGTTGGTAAAAAATGTCTGAAAAAGTGGACATGTTGAAATAAATCGTTATATTTTTATAACAAATTTAAAATGAATGAATACAGATAAAAGAAACTTACTCTATCAATAATTCCACGTTCAATAAGCTTCCATCATCAAATTTAAATTGTGTAATTTGGTGCATTGATGAATTAAAGGCCTAAAGGAAACTATTTAAGAATATCTTACTCGGGACTCTCTTTCTGATAAACAAACTCAACTGCTGCTTTGAGAGCTCGTTGGTCGGTCTGTTTCATTGTTTCCTGCCATTAAAAAAAATAACAAAACACAAAGTTTTTACAAAAAATACAAAATATATCACGCTGTAAGCTTATCACGTGACATAACGGGTGGGTCTGATAATGATATAGTGGAATTAGTTCCTTGCCTGTAATTTAGTTTCGAAATCTTGAGGTGCCCAGTTCAGATTGTACTCTTTTAGGTCAAGCTCACCCACAACAACCTGAGAAATATCATATAAAAAGATCATGAGAAAAATAAATGTTGATTTTGATAAGATCATGGTCGTAAAGATGAATGTATACCCCTCCAACGGTATAGTCCAATCTTGCATCCAATCTTGGGCTTCACTGTCTCGGTCATGGTGGCAGAATTCTATCTTCCCGTCTTTGGTAAGTATTGCTCTTTCTAAAACTTTGGTACTATTTAATGTGTATAGGAAATAACTCTCCTCTTGATTGGTAACAATCTCCATCTTGAATGTTGTAATTTGTTTCTGTGAGAAAATTGGCAGGCCCACATAACTCTATTAATCAAATTATTTACTAATATTTATATCATATTTTGAAGATGCTAAGTAAATAGATGCAAAAGTTAGAGCACGAGCTTTATAACAGATTACATACGATATGCTCAGAGGATACCGTAGTGGGTACATCTTGTTGGAGAGGAACCACCTTTGCATCATTAGACTTTATGACTTCAATATGTGTAGAGAAAAGAGCAGATAAAGGCCTGTGATCCGAGAACTTGCTCTCACTGCGGAAATAATAGTGTTGCTTTACTTCTTTTCCATACCATAAGATCCTGTCACACCTGTTTTATGAAACAAATAAAGTCGACGCTTGACATTATTTTTTGTTTTCTTTGGTTTAAGAAGAGACTTAGCACTTTCGATGAAAACTTGTCTTATGAATGGGGTTATAATGTGTAGTGACACTATGGTGTTGATCTTTAAATAAGGCTAGCTAGATTATGACATAATTTGTTTTTGATAAAAATATCATAAGAAGACATTTTGATGTTATAGTTGATGGTATAATGTGCATACCATGCTGGTGTTCTTTGTTTATCGCCTGCTCTGTTAGGATGTGTACCCGAGTACCGATTGCTATTATATTTGGAATACTTGTAAGTAGGTGCAAATTCTATGTTCCCTTCTTTCCACCCTTAAAACACTCCACCATCCCGTAGTTCTTGCCTTAGTTGATAAAATTCTTGAAGTGCAGTCCAGTCGTTCTTCTTTAGCAGCTCCCTAGCTAAATCATTTTCCAAGAATAACCTGTAGTTGAGATCTCCAAACCAAAATACTTGGCTATTGAATCCACAAGACAATACAAATTACTATCTGAAATTCGTAACTTGAAGAAAGTAAAGGATGCAAATAGATATGATTAAATAGGCGGGTAAAGTAACATGTCAAAATGGGTAAATTTATAGTACGGGTTAAGTGCATCTGGTTGGTTGATCAAGACATGTATCGTCTACAATTCCTAGCTTTTTGATTATATATCTAACATATGCGCACACTACTTACTCATGTCCTAGGATTGTGAGAGGTCGAGGAATGCATTCATCTCGAGAAACTCATTTGCATCATACGCTGTGTATCATCTGTGGCTGCATTGTTAAAATTGACAGAAAAAGGTGTAAGCCAAATCCCATTAGAAGGTCACTGAATGTAAAGGCATAAAAAAGGCAAGCACACGTCATTAAATAGATGCTAACCATTTTCCTCTCCTAGAATGAGACTGAACAACCCTCTCAATCCAAAGAGATTAAGGAAGTACCTGTTAAGATAAACAAACACCATCATCAACAACATCGCTTAGTATTACTCCTGTGCCACTCCCGACTCTCATCTTTAAAGTATTTTTTGCAGTTTTTTTAGTTCTCTTGTTGGACCCTTCAATTTATAAAAAACTCATTATTTTGTAACCTGGGACACAATTAATTTATAAAGAACTCATTATTTTTGGAATAGAAGTGTTTCAGGCCAACTTGAATCTACCCCGTTCAACCTACTTTACTAAAGAAAATGATCCATAATTTTTTGACCCGTTTAAGATTTTTTTTACATGTTAGGTAGAAAACATAAAATGATTATTAACCACAGAATGGTGGATTTGAAAGTACCCTTAAGTGGTGTAAGTTTTGTTTCTATATTAGACGCTTGTAGCCATGCGGGTTTAGTTAAAGAAGGAGAGAGTATTTTCTACAAATTGGTTCAAGACCATGGACTTGAACCGTTACCTGAGCATTATTCCTGCATGGTTGACCTATATGGTCGAGCTGGAGAATTACAAAAGGGGTTGGATTTTATCAACAAAATGCCCATTGAACCTGGACCCGCTATGTGGGGTGCTCTGCTCAGTGCTTGCAAGACTCACAAGAACACTGATTTAGATCGATAAGCATCAGATAAGTTATTTGAACTGGACCCCGAAAATGTAGGGTATCATGTATTACTATCCAATATTTACACTGCTGAACAAAATTATCATGAAGCTGCTTCACTTAGGCAGGTGGTTAGGAATCGAAACCTTGCAAAGACTCCTGGATATACCTTAATAGAAATTGATAGAATCCCGCATTCACATCAGGACAACAATCTCACGAACAAACAGAAGCAATTTATAAAATGTTGGATAAGTTAATGGGTAAGATGACCGAAGCTGGATTTCAAACGGATACAGTCCCGGTCTTTTTAAATCCCTCACAAATCCTGATAAACATGTCTTGTGGATATGTTGCATTTACTTAATCATGTACAAAAAGCTACCTGATACAATCGTGCAGCAATTTGAATGTCAGAAAGAATTATCTGCAATAGAATGGAATTCTGTTCAGTTAACACCTGATGTAATGCTGATTTACCAACATTTGGTCTTCCAACAATTGCAACCTTAGGAAGATGATTAGGTATCTGCAATAAGTTGAAAATGAGTAACGTTAATACCATGCAACAATTAGAACTACAAAATACAAAGACCGATCCAACAACAATTAGAACTACAAAATACAAAGAGCGATCCAAGAACAGTAGAGAGAACCTTGTCTGGCACGCCTTTGTCGACGACAACCTGCATTCTTAGTATGAGAAGTTCTAGCTATATCCATCGTATTCATACTGGGGCCAGTAGCATAGTGGATTCATGTGGGTCAGCGCCTGCAAAAGTAAGAGCAACCCAACATATTGTTTATGGACACATAATCGTTTGCTTTAAAAATGTAAGAAACCAAAAAAAAACACAGCAATGAATACATGTAATGGGGAAAAGAAGATAAATGGGAGCTGTTGGAAAATTATGTGCAGATCCAGTATATGGAGGCACATCAGGCAACCCAGAAGACACTTGCAGCTGCAACAGATAGATGTACCATTATAAAGAAATGAATAACTCACGCCAGAGATAGATTATTCGAGTTACGCCATAAGGAAACAAAAAACAAACACATATCTTCAGTTATAGTTATACTATCTGCAATACTTGTTTCAGGTTCATACAACCTCCACTTACCTTTGTCATTCGGCTTCCCATGTGGCGGTTTACTAAAAATACACGTACACATATCTTCTAGAATATGCTCCTATGTATATAAGAAAGTAGTGTAAGTATGTAATGCCAAAAAACACCACAAACATTTTAAATAAGCAATCCCATACAACCCATATAGATGACTACTACATGACAAATAACTTGAAAATCCTCGTTATATTCAAACTAAGAAATTGTAACACCCCAACCCGATAAGGGTAGAAGTATTACAAAATGGTGTCATATCAAAGCATACAAAATGAACATAACAAAGCAGCGGAAGTCTTATATAAATAATCAAAGGGAAAAATCCAGCCAACACGGCTAAAACATTACATAAGTTCAAAGGAAAGCAAAGGAATAATCCAAGACATAAATAAGCATAATCCGAGTCTAATAATGTCAACATAATGAAGTAGAAACTAAGATGACTAAAGCCATAAGTCCGTATATCCGCTCATCACTCAAACCCATAGCTAAGAATCCCAGCACCTAGCTTAATTACCTGCCGCATGGAAAGAAAACGCGGCTGAGCTTAAAAAGCCCAGTGAACAGATATATATAACAAACGAATAATCGAAGGGTAAGTAACGAGAGTATCATAATCATAAGGTGCAAATGGAAATATCATAAGTCATAACAAAGGATAACGAATAGAAATAGAAATGAAAGGTCAGTCCTCAACCACGAGCCCATATCATATCAAACACATATCATATCATATCATATCAGTTGTATCCCGAGGGGTGACCTCGAAATACCATATAAAGGAGGGGAGACCTCAAATAACCATGGAGTGATCAACTCCCAAAAATGTGAAGACGCGGATTGCACCCGACATCATTCACCAAACAAAGCTCCAATCAGATTAAATCCCTCGAAACAAATCAAATCTAGGATGCATCCATACGCCCCCCAAAACATATAATGGCCAAATCATATACATATAGTGAGCTCATAATCATATCAAAATGGGGACGGTGTACAACATCACTCGTGCACACTGGAGTCATGCCATTGGTGCATCAATGACACGGTCAGGTTACCTTCCTGACTAGGAAACAAATTTTGGCTCGGGTATCAGACTGAAGGGTCAAAGCATATACATATCATAAGGATTCATATCAGTCTTCATATCAAAATTTCATATCAAAGGTTCATATCAAAGGTTCATATCAAAGGTTCATATCAAAGGGAGCATAGCAAAGTCATAGGGAAGCCCTAATCATGAGGCTTAGAGTACAACGTAACAGATCAAGCTAATATCGAAAGATATATAAGAATCACGAGAAACCTTAAGAGATAAGGTCAGAATATCTGTACCTTATTCGAAGCAAGCAAACAATGAAAGTAAAGTCAAGAAATGAGATCAATCACGCCGCCCGGAACCTATATGAATTAAATAACGTTCTATAAGAATCAGATTACTCGTTTAAGACGGCTTTCCATTTTTAGCAAGTTTCCCATTTTAGTAATCTTTCCATAATTAGCAGGTTTCCATATTTAGTAACTTTAGTTATTAATCTAAGTTAATAATGAAAATGAGTGTTATTATGATTTAATGATCATTTATGACAAGTTGCATAAGTATAGGGTTTAAAATGTAAATATTACAAGTTTACTCATTTTACTCATTTAATCCCTTTAGTTATTACATTAGTATGTTAGTCCACCAAGTTTCATATATTACATAATGACCCTTTTACCTTTTTAACTTATGTAATATAACACTAGTTTGATATTACGATTTACGTACACGTCGTTAATCATTTATACTTGCAATCATAATAACGAATTATGCATAAGTAATGAAATAGTCATGCATGAATCGGCCAAAAACAGCCCCTAATGCAAACAGACATTACTTGTTAAGCCTTTTTGTTATCATGATTTTATGTGTCTTTAATGCGTTAGTTACAAGCTTTAGTTTCGACTCATGTGTGACATATCAAAACGAAAAAGAACCCACGTACAAACCATGAGTCTCGGCCAGAAATAATCACAAGGGAATGGAAGGTTTAGAATACCTTGAACGCGACAATGACAAGAGGAACACTAATACGAATCCACCTACAACCTCGCTGCGTTTAGAGAGTACACGACACAACACCCAAATGGATTTCTCTTGTCCAACACCTACGGTACAAACACAAACAGAAGTGGCCATGTTTCGTGCCGTATCAATATGCAAGAACCCACGTATGATACGTGTGAGTCTCGGCCAGAATAACAAACGGAAAAAGGGAGCCTAGGGTTACCTTCGTGCGACGTACAAAGAGAGAAAAAGAGCCAAAACAAAGCCAACAAACGATCACCACAACTCTCCTGCCGTCGGGTGTTTACAGCCACCATACAAGAAACATAAACACGGTTGTTAGGTTGGACGTGACATGGAATACAAGGTCGAAAAATGAGGATGAAAGCCTTACCTTGGCTTGATGGTTGTCGACTAGGAAAAGAAAAATGGAGGCAAGGGAAATGGTGTGAGCCGTATGATGTTTGTGTAGGAGATAGGGTTTCTTTTGATTTCTTTTACTTATGGCACATGAGAGGAAAAAAAAAAGAAACTCTTTAAAGCATTGAAAGAGGGGGAGCGTGTGACTTGAATGAGAGGCGTGAAGACTTCCACAAAATCAGGGATTTGCATCAAATGCCTAGCCGAAAATTAGGAGAAGGTTACAACAATCAAAGACTTCCCAAAGTTATGAATGTACATGCATATTTTTTTACTTTGTTAATTAATTAAATGTGTATATATATTTTCGGCCAATACGTAATTAAATAGACGTTATTATTAGCTTGAAAGTATGTCGTTTTATTTATTAGTTTACGCTTGCATTCCCGTATTATGGAGTCTCGACATGATCTCGATAGTTGTGGTTTCTTTTTAAGTTGAATGGTCGTTTGAAAGTTAGGTTATACTTCCATATTAACTGAGCTTGATATAATTTACGTTCTTTACGAGTTTCAAAATTTAAGGGCAAAACGGTCTTTTCCAAAGTTTCGAATTTTAGGGTTTTACAACTCTTCCCCTCTAAAAAGAAAATTTTCGTCCTCGAAAATTGAAAAGGAAACGAAGCAATAAACGAAGACATACCCGATGATGAAAAGAAATGCGGATAACTAGCTCGCATAGATTCCTCGGTCTCCCAGGTAGCTTCACGCTCTGGGTGATTCTTCCAAAGAATCTTAACAAACGGAATTACTTTGTTTCTCGTGATTCGATCTCGTCGATCTAAAATAGCTTCGGGTTCCTCCGGTAAAGACATATCTGGTTGAATCTGATCCAAAGGATAGGAAACCACATGCAACGGATGGTAGTTGTATCCCCGCAGCAGAGATACATGAAACACGTCATGAACATGAGATAACTGAGGAGGTAGAGCTAAACGGTAGGAAACCTCCCCAATACGATCCAGAATCTCGAAAGGTCCGATGAATCGAGGACTGAGCTTGCCCTTGATTCCAAAACGCTTAATACCACGGGACGGCGAAACTTTCAGAAAAACACGATCACCAACATTAAACTCCAGGTCGCGTCTATGCTTATCAGCATAACTCTTTTGCCGTGAACGAGCCTCCTTCAATTTTTCCCTAGCGACTGCCACCTTCTCATTAGTGACCTCAATAATCTCAGTCCCCTCAATCAAATGCTCACCTACTTCGTCCCAACAAATAGGTGCTCTACACTTCCTCCCATATAACAACTCGTACGGTGCTCCTTTGATGCTAGCGTGCCAACTATTGTTGTAGGCAAACTCCACCAAGCACAAATACTCATCCCAGTCCCCAGTCCATTCCAATGCACAAGCCCGTAACATATCCTCAAGAGTCTGAATGGTCCTCTCCGTTTGACCATCAGTTTGAGGATGAAAAGCAGTACTGAACTTAAGACGCGTGCCCCAATTTTTCTGCAGACTCTTCCAAAAATGTGACGTGAAGCGCGGATCTCTATCAGAAATAATAGCAGTAGGAGTACCATGCAACCTAACAATCTCTTGCCGAAAAATCTCCGCCAACCTACTAACGCGATAGTCTTTCCGGATAGGTAAGAAATGAGCAGACTTGGTTAGCTGATCAACGACCACCCAAATCGCATCATGTCTTTTACGAGTGAGAGGTAAACCGGTGACAAAATCCATGGAAATCTCTTCCCACTTCCAAGTAGGAATCTCCAATGGCTGAAGTAGACCACTAGCCCGCTGATGCTCTATCTTGACCTGCTGACAGGTCATACACTTAGAAACATACAAAGCCACATCCTGTTTCATGCCATTCCACCAGAAATGCTGCTTAAGATCCCGATACATCTTGGTAGAACCAGGATGAATAGTGAAAGGGGAACTATGAGCCTCCGACAAAACAGTCTCACGCAAAGCAGGATCATTCGGAACACAAAGTCGGCCCTCATACCATACAACGCCGAAACCATCAACACTGAAGTCCGTCTGCTTACCCGCCTCGATATTCTGAACTATAGACCAAAGCTCACCATCATCCTTCTGAGCTTCCTTAATCCGCAATATAAGGTTGGACTCAACCTTCAAGCTTGCCCAATACCCATCATAACCTCGAAAACAAAACTCCACATCCATCAGCTCAAGATCGTGAAGAACCCTGGGTTCAATCTCCAAACTAGCAATCATACCCGACTTTCGGCTTAATGCATCGGCAACCACATTAGCCTTACCCGGGTGATACTGAATGTTAGTGTCGTAATCCTTAAGAAGCTCTAACCATCTCCGCTGTCTCATATTGAGCTCCTTTTGTGTGAATATATACTTTAAACTTTTGTGGTCAGTAAAGATATCATACGACTCACCGTACAAGTAATGCCTCCAAATCTTTAAGGCAAAAACCACCGCAGCCAACTCTAAATCATGCGTGGGATAATTCTCCTCATACGATTTCAATTGCCTCGAAGCATAGGCAATCACCTTACCATGCTGCATCAACACACAACCCAACCCTTTCTTTGATGCGTCGCTATAAATCTGAAAACCTCCGGAACCCGATGGAAGTGTCAAAACAGGCGCAGAAACCAATCTACGTTTCAACTCCTCGAAACTTTTTTCACGCTCCTCCTTCCATTCAAACTTTTCCCCTTTCCTCATCAATTGCGTCAAAGGTAACGCCAATCGAGAGAAACCCTCAACAAAACGACGGTAATAACCAGCAAGGCCCAGGAAACTTCTCACTTCCGTCAGGGTAGTAGGTCTCGGCCATTTTGTGATAGCCTCGACTTTAGATGTGTCCATCTTGATACCATCAGCAGACACAACGTGACCAAGGAAAGCAACTTGGCTCAGCCAGAATTCACACTTAGAAAATTTTGCATACAACTTCTGCTGCCGAAGAGTCTCCAATACAATACGAAGATGCTGCTCATGCTCAGCCTCACTCTTAGAATACACAAGGATGTCATCGATGAAGACGATTACAAATTTATCGAGGTACTCATGGAAGACACGGTTCATAAGATCCATGAAAACTGCAGGTGCGTTAGTCAAACCAAACGGCATAACCAAGAACTCATAATGGCCATAGCGAGTACGAAACGCGGTCTTAGGAACATCTTGTTCCTTCACACGTAACTGATGATAACCAGACCTCAAATCGATCTTAGAGAAGAATTTTGCACCCTGCAATTGATCAAACAAGTCGTCGATGCGTGGAAGGGGATAACGGTTACGGATAGTGATACGGTTCAGCTCACGGTAGTCAATACACAACCTCATACTACCATCCTTCTTCTTAACAAACAACACCGGTGCGCCCCAAGGTGAAACACTGGGCCTAATAAAGCCGTTCTCCAACAGTTCCTGCAACTGTTCCTTCAACTCTTTCAATTCGATCGGTGCCATACGTTAAGGAGCTTTAGATATAGGTTCGGCACCAGGAATCAAATCGATGCCAAACTCAACTTCCCTAGCCGGAGCAATACCAGGGAGTTCATCAGGGAAAACGTCGGGAAAATCGCGTACAACAGAAAGACTTTCAATGGTCGGAACTTCAAGAGAAGTATCCTTAATGGATGCCAGAAAACCAAGGCAACCATGCGAAATGAGAGTGCGAGCTTTCATAGCCGAGATGATCTTAACTGACTTAGGCGGTTGAGCACCATGATAAACGAAATCAGGTTGGTGAATATTACCAAAGATAACAATTCGAGCATAGCAGTCAATGGTAGCCCTATGCAGGGCCAACCAATCCATACCCAGAATAATATCGAAATCAATCATATCCAAAGGAAGAAGATTAGCCGAACGAATACCATCATCGAAATGTAAGGGACAATCCACATACTCACGATAAATAAGTACTTGGTTTTTCATAGGGGTGGAAATAGAGACTCGGTTTAACAAATGTGTGGGTGTCATATTTAACTTCCTTATAAACGAAGTAGATATCATAGAATGCGTAGCGCCGGTATCAAATAAGGTAAAAGCAGAAATATCACCAATATGAATAATGCCGGTAATGGTACCTGGAGTGTTTGCTGCCTGGTCTCGAGTAACAGAAAACACACGGCCCTGGTTTGGCCGTGTTTCCCGGAGTAGTCACTTTCCCTTGAGTAGGGCAATCCTTCACCCTATGAGTAGTAGATCCACATCCATAGCAACCACCTGTGGCCTTGAAGCAAACGCCCGGATGGGGCTTACCACAAGTGTTGCAAAGTGGAGGAGGAGGCAAAACTTCAGCGGGCCTCCGCTGATATGACGAACCAGAAGAACGGTCCTGCTGACCACCACGATAAGATTGGTCCCTAACCTGACGTTGACCCCCAGCATCACGACCCTGACGGTCGTTTCCCGATCTGTCGTACCTCTGAGAACCATGTGCCCTAGTGTCCTGACGCCCACGGTCGTGACCATGGTCATGTCTACCCCTGAACTCCTGAGTCTGGTCCTGTCGACCCCGAGGATGAATACGATCACCATCCCTGTTCCTCTTGTTGTAACCCTGCTCCTCATGCAATAACTCAATGTTGCGGGCATCATCCGCAACTGCAGCCACCTCAGTATATTGATGGTTGATCATCCTGTCTAGCACCCACTTCTTTAACCCCCATTTGAACTTACGAGCCTGACGACGAGCATCTCCAGCAACTGTAGCACCTAAAAACCCAACCATCCTCATAAAGCGTTGCATATACTCGTGAGAATTTTCCTTATCCAACTGATGAATGGCTTCGTACTCCCTTTCATATCGTAGCTGTTCTGACTCAGGGAAATACTGCTTGTAGAAGATGCCCCTGAAGGTATTCCAAGCACAAGTATCAAGAAAGTTCTCTTCTTTGGACAAGAGATAGGCCTTCCACCAATTTAGGGCATCACCCTCGAGTTTGAAGGCAGCAAGTCGGGTTTTCACATCATCACCACAACCCAGCACATTGAAAAGCTTTTCCAAGTGCGTGATCCAGTCCTCTGCCTCATTAGGTGAAGCTGCTGAGCGAAAAGGGATTGGCTTAAGTTTGTTAAAGCGCTCGATCCATACATGAATGGGTGTAGGTGGGTTATCACCCCCACCAGAAGAACTAGCGCCATTTCGAACATTCTGAGTGATGGTAGCAATCATCTCGGGCATGGCAGAGGCCAGAGCGCGTGCAATCAAAGCTTCGAAATTAGGATTTCCATCCCCGTTGTCGTCGCCGTTCCTACGAGTTTGGACCATCTGAAGAGTTCATTAAACGATTAGCAAAGGTTAGGAAAATAAGATGAAGATCATGAACGGAAACGATGATAATGAACCTAGAATCTACCCAATCCTCACCAGTTAAAACTTAAGCTCTACGGATAACGCTTAGGGTCCATATGTCACAGGTCCTGACTACAAGTCGTAAACCTGGGCTCTGATACCATAATTGTAACACCCCAACCCGATAAGGGTAGAAGTATTACAAAATGGTGTCATATCAAAGCATACAAAATGAACATAACAAAGCAGCGGAAGTCTTATATAAATAATCAAAGGGAAAAATCCAGCCAACACGGCTAAAACATTACATAAGTTCAAAGGAAAGCAAAGGAATAATCCAAGACATAAATAAGCATAATCCGAGTCTAATAATGTCAACATAATGAAGTAGAAACTAAGATGACTAAAGCCATAAGTCCGTATATCCGCTCATCACTCAAACCCATAGCTAAGAATCCCAGCACCTAGCTTAATTACCTGCCGCATGGAAAGAAAACGCGGCTGAGCTTAAAAAGCCCAGTGAACAGATATATATAACAAACGAATAATCGAAGGGTAAGTAACGAGAGTATCATAATCATAAGGTGCAAATGGAAATATCATAAGTCATAACAAAGGATAACGAATAGAAATAGAAATGAAAGGTCAGTCCTCAACCACGAGCCCATATCATATCAAACACATATCATATCATATCATATCAGTTGTATCCCGAGGGGTGACCTCGAAATACCATATAAAGGAGGGGAGACCTCAAATAACCATGGAGTGATCAACTCCCAAAAATGTGAAGACGCGGATTGCACCCGACATCATTCACCAAACAAAGCTCCAATCAGATTAAATCCCTCGAAACAAATCAAATCTAGGATGCATCCATACGCCCCCCAAAACATATAATGGCCAAATCATATACATATAGTGAGCTCATAATCATATCAAAATGGGGACGGTGTACAACATCACTCGTGCACACTGGAGTCATGCCATTGGTGCATCAATGACACGGTCAGGTTACCTTCCTGACTAGGAAACAAATTTTGGCTCGGGTATCAGACTGAAGGGTCAAAGCATATACATATCATAAGGATTCATATCAGTCTTCATATCAAAATTTCATATCAAAGGTTCATATCAAAGGTTCATATCAAAGGGAGCATAGCAAAGTCATAGGGAAGCCCTAATCATGAGGCTTAGAGTACAACGTAACAGATCAAGCTAATATCGAAAGATATATAAGAATCACGAGAAACCTTAAGAGATAAGGTCAGAATATCTGTACCTTATTCGAAGCAAGCAAACAATGAAAGTAAAGTCAAGAAATGAGATCAATCACGCCGCCCGGAACCTATATGAATTAAATAACGTTCTATAAGAATCAGATTACTCGTTTAAGACGGCTTTCCATTTTTAGCAAGTTTCCCATTTTAGTAATCTTTCCATAATTAGCAGGTTTCCATATTTAGTAACTTTAGTTATTAATCTAAGTTAATAATGAAAATGAGTGTTATTATGATTTAATGATCATTTATGACAAGTTGCATAAGTATAGGGTTTAAAATGTAAATATTACAAGTTTACTCATTTTACTCATTTAATCCCTTTAGTTATTACATTAGTATGTTAGTCCACCAAGTTTCATATATTACATAATGACCCTTTTACCTTTTTAACTTATGTAATATAAAACTAGTTTGATATTACGATTTACGTACACGTCGTTAATCATTTATACTTGCAATCATAATAACGAATTATGCATAAGTAATGAAATAGTCATGCATGAATCGGCCAAAAACAGCCCCTAATGCAAACAGACATTACTTGTTAAGCCTTTTTGTTATCATGATTTTATGTGTCTTTAATGCGTTAGTTACAAGCTTTAGTTTCGACTCATGTGTGACATATCAAAACGAAAAAGAACCCACGTACAAACCATGAGTCTCGGCCAGAAATAATCACAAGGGAATGGAAGGTTTAGAATACCTTGAACGCGACAATGACAAGAGGAACACTAATACGAATCCACCTACAACCTCGCTGCGTTTAGAGAGTACACGACACAACACCCAAATGGATTTCTCTTGTCCAACACCTACGGTACAAACACAAACAGAAGTGGCCATGTTTCGTGCCGTATCAATATGCAAGAACCCACGTATGATACGTGTGAGTCTCGGCCAGAATAACAAACGGAAAAAGGGAGCCTAGGGTTACCTTCGTGCGACGTACAAAGAGAGAAAAAGAGCCAAAACAAAGCCAACAAACGATCACCACAACTCTCCTGCCGTCGGGTGTTTACAGCCACCATACAAGAAACATAAACACGGTTGTTAGGTTGGACGTGACATGGAATACAAGGTCGAAAAATGAGGATGAAAGCCTTACCTTGGCTTGATGGTTGTCGACTAGGAAAAGAAAAATGGAGGCAAGGGAAATGGTGTGAGCCGTATGATGTTTGTGTAGGAGATAGGGTTTCTTTTGATTTCTTTTACTTATGGCACATGAGAGGAAAAAAAAAAGAAACTCTTTAAAGCATTGAAAGAGGGGGAGCGTGTGACTTGAATGAGAGGCGTGAAGACTTCCACAAAATCAGGGATTTGCATCAAATGCCTAGCCGAAAATTAGGAGAAGGTTACAACAATCAAAGACTTCCCAAAGTTATGAATGTACATGCATATTTTTTTACTTTGTTAATTAATTAAATGTGTATATATATTTTCGGCCAATACGTAATTAAATAGACGTTATTATTAGCTTGAAAGTATGTCGTTTTATTTATTAGTTTACGCTTGCATTCCCGTATTATGGAGTCTCGACATGATCTCGATAGTTGTGGTTTCTTTTTAAGTTGAATGGTCGTTTGAAAGTTAGGTTATACTTCCATATTAACTGAGCTTGATATAATTTACGTTCTTTACGAGTTTCAAAATTTAAGGGCAAAACGGTCTTTTCCAAAGTTTCGAATTTTAGGGTTTTACAACTCTTCCCCTCTAAAAAGAAAATTTTCGTCCTCGAAAATTGAAAAGGAAACGAAGCAATAAACGAAGACATACCCGATGATGAAAAGAAATGCGGATAACTAGCTCGCATAGATTCCTCGGTCTCCCAGGTAGCTTCACGCTCTGGGTGATTCTTCCAAAGAATCTTAACAAACGGAATTACTTTGTTTCTCGTGATTCGATCTCGTCGATCTAAAATAGCTTTCAAATATTGATATGGTACTTTAGTTAAATCATGCAGCAAACAATAGAAAAGAGGAGTCTTGAGAAAGTACTTTCAAATATTGATATGGTACTTTATGAGTTTAGATCAAACTTAAACCCTCATCTAGCATCAGCCAGTCTACCAAATAATATATTTTAGTGAAATAAATACACCTATGAGTTAAAGAGCCTCAATAGCAATCCGAAAAAACAGGAAGTAATGCCTTACAACAAATGATAAACAGTCCAATAAAATATATGCTTAATAACATTAACAGCTTTGATACTTTCCCTCGCCTTCTTTCTTCCACGAGATCCCTTTTCACCAACCGGTATGCAGAAAGCGCTTCGCTTTTGAATGCAGCTTTGATGAAGATCCTATCATGACATAGGATAACAAAGCACTGACTCCATATTTTCTAGTTTCCGAAGGTTCATCCACAGCTTCAGACATTACTTTCCGGACACCTGCAAAATTAGATGTACACAAGTTAATAATAGGTGTTGAATACATATTGTAATAAACTTGGTGCTTTTCATATTAAAAGTATATGATAGTCCCACCACTCTCAAGCTGGTCATCAGGTGCAGTCCTCAACACGAAGGATATGGACTGTGCCAAGATTCTTGGATGTATTCTTTTGGATAAAACCTTAAACTTTCTGTGACTCTGAGATAAAAACATAAAAATGAGCTATAAAAAATATTACTGTATTAGGTGACAGTGTATACAAAATGGACTCATAAATAGGATGAAAGAAAAACGCGAGCATACAATGTCAGTTGGTTTATTCTAGTTATACTCTTTCCCTTTTGATGCCACGACTTTTTCCAACATCTCTTGATCCTAATCCTCCATTGTTCCTAAAAGCATCATACTTAATTAACATGTCATGAATGAAAAGGTAATAGTAGCTGATGAGATAAGTTGAATTAATAAGTACCTTCATCACGCTTATCACTGATATTAATAAAGTTTTGTTAATAAGTACTTAATTAACATGTCATGAATGAAAAGGCAATTGTTGGGACTTTTATTAATAAAGTTTTGTAGTCTCATTTAAGACACTTCATAAAACCATGACGAAATGAGTGTTTTTTCACATATAATTGTATAAAAACCAACTTAAAAAGGTGGAAGTGTTAATTAGTGCAGTACCTTAATAAAGGCAGGCAGTCCATGACTCTTTGTTTGTTTTATGGTTAAGAAGGGATTCACATAGCTTTTACGATTTAATTTTATGTCCTATAAATAAAGTATCCGTCCTTTTGAACTATTGCCACATTCAGCGGATATGTGGTCCTTGCCTAGAAGCGTAACGACTTTTGAATAACCGCCAATATAGTTCAGCAATTATGATGTATACAACACAATCTGTCTTTTTTCTTCTTTTCATATTGAACTTTAGGTTATATTGGAGAAAAGCCTATGTACTTTCACTGAATTTATGGTTTAGTCTCTCATCTTTATTATTGTGATTGATCAATTCCTCGAATTTATAAATATGCGGTTAGTCCTGCATATTCCCGAATATGACAAATGAGCTTTAGGCACTTAGTCGGTAACAACGGTAAATCAAAATATTTATAATAGTTTCATGCACTACAAGAATTCTGGCCATTACACACGAAAAATACACACCGACATTGACTCGTGGCTATTTACCCATACAACACCCACCAAATACCCATAATTACGGGATTCTAAATTTAATCAAATTTACCCACAACTTCCCCACGTATTTACACATGAAGTTACCCACAAAGTTACATGTTGTGTGTATTTTGTGGGTAAATTATTTGCGCCAATATATTTCTCACAAATTACTCACGCATTTTGTTAACATGGGTAAATGTGTGAATAATGTCTTGTCTAACTCTATGTTACCCACGAATTTCAAATATGTACAGGTTCATGGGTAATTTTTTGTGGTTACCCACAACATATTTTCTTGGTAATTTTACTCTATATAAACTTCATGTCTAATTGTGGGCAACTAATAACCCACAACTTTACACACAAATTATCTTGTGGGTATTTTTATTAGTGTTTTTTTTAATAAATTTTGTGAGCATTGATATAGCACACACGAGTACACGACACATTCATCTTGTACTTTTGTGGGTACTTTGTAATGGGGGAATGTTTTTGGGTAATTTGAAAGTAAAAGTTGGGCTCTCAAAAGTTGAATTACAACCGGGAAGGAAAAAAAGTGGTTCAAAATTAAATATTTTGATAGCGGGAAATATATTTTGTTTCCTTTCAATTTTCCCCCTATACCCCATGAACCAAATACAGTTTTTATCTACACGATTTCAACCAAATAAAATGCCACAAAAGTAAAGGTAAAATATCACAAGTTTGCTTACTCTGAAATCAAAGAAACGGTTAGCTTTTTACAATAACTGATTTCGACTTTGTTAATATTAATATGATTTGTTGTTTGGCAGTTAGCATGTCGTTTTGGTGAGTGCCCAAAACCTGTTTGATGAAATGTGTGAGAGAAATATAGTTAATATGGTATGGCTCATGTCTTCATTTACATACATATATACAATTAATAGTCGTACATAAATGAATATGAACAAGATTGAGGATTTTGTTACATTTATATGTATTACTACTCAATAAGCAGGTCAAGCAACACACAAAGAAATTTCTTTCGTCTATGTCCCGCATAAGAAATATTAGATATAAGGTAAACTCTCATGGTCTCAATTATGTTTTCATGTACTTATATGTGGAAATCTCTTTGATGTTTGTATAGATTTTTGGTACAACGTTAAAGTTACACATATGGTATTAATCTAAGACTGTAGTATGTGACTTCTTTGGCACAAGTATTCTCTATTCATATAGTATGTTATTACAAGTATAAAAATGTGGATTGCTAAGTTTAGGAGTGAACCCAACTAACCAAGGTATATTATGCTAGTGGGTCGCTGCTTCTTTTAATGATGAAATGTAAGTTTTCTTTTTCTCCTAGATATGGTATTAGTATAATACATTATGTTAATTATACTATGAAAAGTTTAGACGCTTTGTGCTGGACTCACAGGCATTTTCGCCTATTTTTAGTATTTATCTGTAGAGAGTATTTCAAAATGGAGTTAGTTAAAACATAAACAGTTCATATTGGCTTAAACGTTACAAATTGCATCTCTAATTCATAAACCTCCTAACACTGAAATTATATAAATTTTGTGATCATATTTTTAGAGATATATTAACTGGGAAAATAGACAAATGAGGTCAGCCCGACCTGCAAGTTTAACTCTTTTGACCTGTAATCCTTTCTTCATGTGTTAACGCCAGAAGAAGATAGGTGCACTCTTTTTTCACTTGAATTCAAATTTCTTGTGAAATATGTTTTGCCACCTATAATTAAAACCAACATCTATGTTTGTAATTGGGAAAGAGTTAATTTCGTCTGTGGTTGACAGGTTATCTCGCTTAGAGGTTTGCTTACCACCATTACTCAACCTACATATACTATTGGGTAATTCTCATTCATCAAATCTCTCTTTGTGTGAAAACCTCTCATTGTTATATGATCATGTGTTAAACTGATTATTTATGTTTTATATGTAGTGTATGAGGGAAACTGATTGTCCTTAGTGAAGACCAGCATGTGAAAAACATTAAAGGGAGACCACACTCAACAAATAGTACAACCACTGGACTCAATTTGGAGTGATATCTTGCAAATTTATCTCGACATGTAACATATAAAAGTTACTAATACACTTGTACATATGTTGGTGATGCACTATAGTACTTCTAGAACTAAAAAATTCTAGTTTCATTTGTTTAATTGTATGTGAATGCACAATTATTATTTTTATTTATGTATGGAGTACTGGAATTCCATTTGTTACTGTTCTCCATGAAATACATTATATAGATATATCTCTTTTGTCAACTTTCATGAATTTGCCTACTGTTATTTTCGTAGTTATATTTACCCATGGATTATTATGGGTAAAGTCACATACCCACGGTTTTAACATACGGTCACAAATAATTATTGTGGGACAATCTGGTAATCTAGCCTTGCCTTTTTACACACGAATAATTTTGTGAGCAGTTACCCACAAGTTACCCGTGACTATATCTATGGGTATATTCGTGGTGAGTTAGAAAATCCCATGAAAGTTACCCATGGATGTAACATAATTACCCACCTAAATGACGTGGGTAAATTTACCCGCAAAGTGAAAATGTCATGGGAAAAAAATTAGCCTCGGAGGTTTTACCCATTTTAATAGAGTTGTGGGTAATCTGTGGGTACTACCCAGTTACCCACGAAAATATGGCTTTTACCCACAAATTCGGTCCGTGGCTATTTGCCTGAATTCTTGTAGTGATGCTTTTTCATACTATGACGAGTGAGGACTTGATCAATAAAAAAAAGTTAAGGTTGAAACTGCATTAGTCAGTGAAAGTGTGTAGGGTCTTCTAGATAATCTTTAAGCTCTTAAGAAACCAGATAAGCTTTTCCATTTGAAGCTGAAATCAGCTTTTTAGACTATAAAATCAGTTTGGAAATGTCATCCTTTGTAGTTTGTACATTTGAAGCTACTTTGGTGTTGAACATACAATTTTGACCCATTTACTTTGTAGTTTGGCACTGCTGTACGGAAAATCACTTTGCCACCTGTACTGTGGGTCAACCCGACCTGGAGTATGTTTTAAGCATTGGTATTTTGATTGTGTGAGCTTAATCATACAATTTAATGAACTTCTGTAGGTTTAGTCATCAAAGATTTCTGGAAACTGGAAGATAGAACAATCATTATCCACCACACCCTTCATTCATTATTTTTTAATATACGTTACTTTAAAACTGAGTATAGATAATAGTTTGAAATCAAATGCATAAAACTCCTATATATAACACATAGATACACTGTTGTGTATACAAAAATACTACCATTAATGTCAAAGGCTACTTTATAAATGCATCATAATTTTTAATTTTTATTAATAGCTGATAGCGAATTCATTTACACAACTAAAAGTATTAGACACAAAAGACAAAACAGTAACTCGTGGTATGATGTTTACAACACCTATAATCCGAAGGTGCACCTACTGGGATACCTGAATCCGTAAGATGGACATGAGGAAAATTGAAATGGGTAAGTATAAAAAGAGAACACCAACCTCGCATACGACTGGCAGCATGCTTCACATGGTCATCTGCTAATCCATTGGGTGAATTAGTATGACTGGTCGGTCCTGAATGATTGTACAAAGATGACGATAAGGCACTGATAAAGAAAAAACTCAGGTTATATGCTTCCTACATATGATTTAAAAAAAAAAAACACACATTGTTCGTATAACAAAAGCACATATTTAAGACTGAGACCTGCGGCATGGTGCGGCTGTCGACGGGCAGGAAACACAGTAGGTGTATCAAGCACATATAGCGTACGCTGTCCACATGTCGGAGACGCTAGGGCATAAACAATAGCAGTATACCAATTGTTATAACTAAATGAAATGTTAAATGAATAAACGAATATAGAATGAAAAATATTGTTGAATGGCATACCAATAGAATGAGAAATGGGTCTATCATCAAAAGGTGTGTAAGGAAACGACGACGAAGATGACCATAAGTCACGTGTGACCGACATGTTAGCTGCATGACGAATGAAACGATATACATCACTATGAAGAAAGTTACCAAAAGCGCATATGACAAACATAATATAATACATACCTGATGCGTCCATCCATGGTGTATCTTGAATGCTACAGATGTCATCTAGTTTAGCCTTACCCTTATCGACAACTGATATAGTATGCTTGTGTGACAACATCGCTCCGCCATACCTTCTAGTTGAATTAGGTGTTCGAATAACTATACCCCTGACGGAGGCAAGACGTATATGATTACACGCTCCAAAATAACCATAATCCGAAGACGGGTCTGCTGTAACACATGAAACTATAAGATGCACATAAGGAAGACTGAAACGGTTAAATATAGAAAAACACCCACCTCCCATTCGAAAGGCAATAGCCCTTTCTTGTTCATCTACTAACCAATTAGGTAAATTAGCGCAACTGGCAGATCCTAAATGACAGTAGAAACATGATAACAGGCCACATAATATATGTTGCAGCAATTTGAATTTTATTCCTGAGCTCACCTCATGGTCCCTTGCCTTAGAATCCCCCAAAGGTGCATTACAGATACGCAAATTCCTATTTCCAACATAATAAGATCTCACGAGCGCTCAAGAAATGCATGAACAACTTCCATCGAGGCACGACGAACATGTATTTTTTCAACTAAACGATCCATAATCCTGTTGTTTATTTAGTCTACTGGATTATTATTTGTTACAAAGAAGCAATAATGAGATTGTTGAGATGTTCTACATGTGATAAAAAGAAGATACTTAGAAAAGGTCATATGAATCATAAGTAGTATTTCACTTTGTCCTTGCAAATGGCTTGGCATTTTCAAATGCTAATCCCTCTGTTCTTGCCTCTACTACCCTATTAGAGGGTCGCTGCGGTTGTTGGGGCTTATGCATGTGCTGCTGATGGCGCTCGTGCTGGGGCAGCAGGATGCAGCTTCCTATTATATGAAAATGCGAGCACAAATTAGCAGATAAGCACAGTTTTAGATCTTACAACTAATGTCCAGGTTCAATTTTATAGGAAGATTTTTAAAGAGCACAGATTTTAATACATACAAAACAAACATGAAAAGGTAAAACTAAAATGCGAACACAGATTAGCAGATAAGCACAGTTTTAGATCTTACAACTAAAGACCCTTCTGGATCAGCTGAATCGTGCTCTTTAAAATCTATCTCAAATAAATACAAAGTTAATCTTCCTTATCGGCGGTCAAAATGATACAATAGAATACAACTTCAAAAGATTGCCTGAGGTATGATAGTAATACAACTTCAAAAGAGTTAGGGAGTACTTAATCATCAGCTTGAGTTCTTGCCACCAATACATCTCATCCTCAGAGGCACAGGCTGTGATGACTGCGTCAATCACAAATTGCCGCATCTATTTTGGGGACAGTAATGTTATCAGTATGTGTGGTGTATGTAATTTTGGGTTGTGTAATGGCACATACCGTGTTAGTTTCAGGCTTAATCTCGAGGAGAGCTCTTATTGGCATGTGCCGCTCACGCATTTGTGGTTCCTCGGTATCTGTTTGGGTGGCTGGAAGTAACAGCGGTGGCATTGGTCCCAAGCATTCTTCATACCTGGTTACATAAAAATGGTATGTTTATACTTTTACGCGTGTGTTGAATTACTTTGGTGGATGATTTTGGGTGTGTTACTTACAGTGCTCTGCTGTTTTCCGCTTCTGGTATCTCTGGGTTGAGGTAGTAGTGGATTGCTGGAGTCGTCGACAGTTGGAGGCCTCCTGTTAAGAAGGTGAGCGTTGTTATATTTATTCTACATGATTCAGATAGAGGTTGAGGCAACTTTATTTATATCTGCAAAGCGTTTTGTCCAACATGAAGTGACATCAATGATTATTGGCTGCTGAATTTGGGTGCACAAACTGATTGGAAATCCAGTTGCTTATATGCCGTGATCTACACCTCGACATTAACAAAAACCTTACCCTACAATATGATTTTCTGTTGATTTGAAAGTAGTTCCACTGATTCAAACAGAAGCTGCAAATTATTTCATAAAAACGAAAAAGAAGTTATAGAAAACAGGAATACTAAATGCATATATTCCAATTGTTAGTCTCATCACATTCATAAGGGAACTTGATGGTGTACACCAGATACAACGTAAAAAACTTCACCCTGTAATGTTGAATAATGTACGTGATCTCACATATTCTGTTGGGATGTTTCCAACATAAACTAAAAATAACACGATTTAAGATGTTTACTTTCAACGCATACCAAATTAGAAGAATATCAGTGTTATCGTCGATGCATAACTGACTCCTCCTTTTGGCATTGGCATAAACCTATCCAAGAATTCCTGCAATGACGCCGTTACAGACACATATCTTACATGCACAAATAGAAAATAAGCAAATCCAAACTCACATTACCTGTGCAAGCAAACTTGAATATTGCAGTGCCAATTCATGGTTGCAAACCTGTGATGAAGAAAACACAAAAAATAAGTAAACGAACATTAGAAGAGATTGTGAGGAAAAAAAAAGGATATTAGGGTTTTTGAGAAAAAGTATATTATGAATGAAGTGCAGATTTTTTTTACGGATATTCTTTTAGGTTAAGTAAGTTAGGAAAAGATATGTATAATAAGTTTTTAAAAAGATAATTACTTAATATAATTTTTGTAGATAAATTGTATTTAGTATAGGATTCCAATTCTAGGCATTTATAGATTATAATATGCAACATAATTATCAAAATAACTTGTTGCCTAAGTGGTAAACACACAAGTTATTTATCCAAATGACCAAGGTTCAATCCTTGCAAGGCCCCTTTTTATAAATAATTTTCAAAAATATTTATTAAAAATCCGGAATTTACAAAAAAAATTAATATTTATTAAAAATCCGGAATTTACAAAATAAATTATTAAAAATCCGAAATTTATATAAAATCTAATTAAATTAAAAAATTAGTGCTTAGTTGGACAACAAATGCTTATGTGGCATGAAATTTGATTATGTGGCATTGAGGTGGCATTGAGGTGGCATTGAAGTGGCATTGAGGTGGCATTAATGCCAAATGCCTCCTGTTATATATAATATAGATATATATATATATATATATATATATATATATATATATATATATATATATATATATATATATATATATATATATATATATATATATATATATTTACGAGTTAGGTTAGAAACGTAGTTAATGAGATCGATGTATTTTACGGGTTCTTCAGTTATTAATCTGAGGGCAAAATAGTCATTTAACACGTTTACGATTTTTAGGGTTTTACAGTTAGTAAACTATTGGATCAAACCATTTACGTATTTTATTTGTTTCGTTAAAATGATTTTACGTTTGTTATCGACAAAACATTAGAAGATCGTAAAATATAAATAAACGTTTTTACGGCTTATTTGTATTAACAAACATGTTTATTGAAAACCTTGCAAACCAACTGACCATAATGGTTCAACAAAACAGAAACTTACTTCCCCATACCAACAACCATCTCAGAACCGCATCTAATCTACATAATCATGCTACTATTAAGGATGGAAGGGTTGTGGTTCAGAACGTGCAAGGAAGGCAGAATGTGAATCCACCATATAATGCACAGGGGAATGTAGGAGCTGGAACTGGTTATGGGAATGTTGAAGATGGAGTTGGTTATGTGGGTAATCAGAACCGAGGAAGGATCACGGGTCAGGGTCAAGGGAAACCAATTGAGTGCTACAACTGTGGAGGGGAAGGACACATTGCTAGGAACTGAACTCAGCCAAAAACGTCCACAGAATGCAGAGTACTTCAGGGATAAGATCCTGCTGGTGCAAGCTCAAGATAGTGGATCTGTGTTGGATGAGGAAGAGTTGTTGTTTTTTCCTGAGGGGAATGCCAAAACATATGATGCAGATGTGGATGAACAACCGATGCATGATTTGGCACAGAACAATCCCAACGTCTTCCAAGTTGCAGATTGTGATGATTTTGACTCTGATGAACCAACTACGCAGACCATCTTTATGGCTAATATTTCTCCAATGGTCTCATCACCTCAACAAGCCGGTCCTTCCAAGGAATCTATCATATCCGAGGTAGTAAAACTATATGATGTGGTTGATGTGCAAAAGATTCCCAACGAAGTACAATCAACAGAATTCGTTGAATCAGATATTGAAAATATGGGTAATAACAATGTTGTCCCATATGATCAATATGTGAAGCATGATGAAAGTCTTGTTGTACCAAGTGATGCATCTTCTGCCAACAATGATGAATATGTGTTTGATGAGTATACTGATTATGTGCCTGATGATTCCATGACCACTAAAATAAATATTTATAAGGATCAAGTTGCCATCTATGAACAGCGTGCTAAATTTGAGCTGACCACACGTGAGCAGGAAATGGATAGCCAAATGCGTACATTAATCAGAAAAAGTAATTTAAGGTAAGAAACATTAAAACAATAGTTAAATTCCTTATAAGAGAAACTTAATAAAATTGTTAAGTAAAAGCAAGAACTTCAAGAAAATGTAAAAGTGCTTAAGCAGGAGTTCAATGTAAAGGAATCAAAGCTTTTAAATAATTTTTCCAACCTTAAAACATTGAAGAAAAAACTTGAAAACAAGTTGTACGTACAAGGCAACACCATTCAGACTGCTCACATGATCACTAAGCATAGAATATTAAGTGATAAGCACAGTATTGGCCTTGTAGAAGACCCCAATATTGCGTATCTTAAGAAAGCGAAAACATCTCATAATGTGATTTATGATGGTAATGAGATTCTTAACCCTAAACAAAATCCAAGTTATGTTGAGAACACTTAAGAGGACATAGAAATAGAAAATGCCTCTAGAGAGAAAATGGAAAAGAAATTAGAAGATCCTTGGTGTGTGAGTCATAATATAACGTTTAAAACTCCCAATTACACTAAGAATAACTGGATAGCCACAACTAAGTTTAGACCTCACACTCAATTAACCCCTGAACAAGTGTTTTGGAATTTAGATATGGAAAAGAGAAAAGCTGATGAACTTGTTGAAAAGAATCCTCTCTTTAGGAAATTGCCTTAAGCGACAATGTATCCACCCAATACACCAATGTATTTAGTGCCTAGAAATCTTCCCACTCAAAGTAAAACCTTAATCAACTTATATGTAGTTTACCAACTATTTTTTGATTTTGAGAAAACGTGTAAGAAGAGAATCACACCAACAGGAATTACTGAAGGGGAAAGGGGTTTTGAGCAAACTAAAGCATGTTATCTAACTGAGGTCATTCCATTCTTTAATAAAATAACAAAACAATTCGAGAATATTCAAAATGCTATAAACACTGAAGTGAATGAAATGAAAAAAAATGTTTAATGAAATGGAAAACGAGGTTAAAACATATGAATGTGAGCTTAAAAGTAATGAGATTGAGAGGAAGAATATTCACATCCTTAATAAGAATTTGATTTCTAGATGTATTGCTCAAGATGTGTTTTATACTGTCACGAATTATTCCATTACTGCTTCTCAATTTCATGATTTATCGATTTCATTGAAAGTGTCACAAGATAATGTCAATGAGCTTGAAACCAAAAATTCGAAATTGCATGACAAAATCGAAAGGGATGATCATGATAACATGCTCACGCATTTTTCTAAACTAGAAGTTGAATATCTTGATTTACAATTAAAATATCAACATCTTGAAGAAAGAATTAAAACTTCAAATGCCAAGACATCTTCGGATGCTCATGAGTTTGATGCATATTTTGAAATAAACTCTTGTGATGAATGGATTCAAGCTCACTGCAACACGATCCGAAAATTGAAAGCTCAAATTTCCCAATTGAAGGGTAATATGAGTGAAGTGACTGGCTCCTACATGCCTCCTCCTTTAGATTCTCTGAATTCTCAGAATTTTCATCTTCAAACATCATTGATGTATTACAACATGAAAATGAGTGATTTCTAGCTGAAAATAAAAAGGTTAAACTGCATTTCAAAGAGTTATATGAATCAATTAAGGTCACGCGTGACAAGAACAATGAAAAGATATCGTCTTTGCAAAAAGAAATTGAGAATCTGAAGAATTAGGTAAAAAGGAAAATGCCAATCACTAGTGGTGATTATGTTGCACCAAAGGTGCCGGCTTGTATTAAATATGCTGTGAATGTGAAGTATATTCCTTTTCATCTTAGAAATAATGAATTTGCATTTCAAACATATCTTTCATACCTTAAGGATAGTTTAGAGAGTCTCCGTGAGATTGTTGAAGATGATAAATAGAGAAACCACTTGATAATGCGGTTGGTCATGCATGCTTATATGCCAAACGATCTCAAGAACTCTTAGAATGTGTAATTGCAACATGTCCTAAATCTGGTACTAGGCGAGATAAAATAGTTATGCCTAGCTCTATCTTTTAAGCCCATTTCCCATTTTGGTCATGTTCGACTCCTCAACTGCTCGACTCCATCATTTTATAACATGTGTTCTTACAAGTACAAGTGTTAGGTGAAGATATTTTTTTTACTTTTGACTTCAATGACAAATATACCCTTATTATATTTCTTTATTACTTACTCTCACCTACTCCCACCACTTACCTCACTACCTTACCAGTCCATCACCACCACCACCACCACTACTCACCTGCTCGACCATCACTGTTCAACTGCTCGACCACAAAATTATCTATACTGATCAAAACTGACACCCAAAAAAAAATCTACACAAAACACTCAAAAACCGATCAATCATTCTCTTCAAACCAGATTACAACAACTCACAAAATCCATCACCATCACTCTCACCCTTATCACAAATCTGTCAAACACTCAAAAAATAAACACTCATATCATATCATCACCAACAAAACTTTATTTCATATCACTTGATCCACACATTCAATAAATCCATCTCACCATCACACAAAACAGACCCGGTCGACTCACCTCATGCATCATAGATCTAAAACAAACAAAAAAAATCATCATCACTCACCATCACCAAACAATCGACACTAACAAAAAATCAACTCAATCAAAAACCTATTAGTTTTCACGATGGCTTGTATCTATCATCTTGCCTTTTTTTATGTTTGTTTCCAACAGTTGTGTTGGTATTATTTATTAGATCTAAATATAGCCTCATGATTTCTTCCTCACATGATACTTGCTTTACAATTCATGGTAAGGTTCAGGTTTTAATCGGGTAATTTTTGATTTTTGGTTAAGGGGTTTCTCTAATGATTTCTTCCTCACATGTGTCTTTGACGATGGGTGTTGGCCGGATCTGGCCGGATATTTGATGATGGGTGTTGGCCGGATCTGGCCGGATATTTGACGATGGTCTTGGCCGGATCTTATGGTGTCTTTTTATGATGATGGTGGCAGCTGGGAGGTGATGGTTCTTAGGTTTATTTTTTTTGGCCGGAGGTTGGTATAAGAGAGAAAAAAAATAGGAAAAAAATGAAATATGTGGTTTGTATTTATATATGTGTTTGAGGGTAAATTTGTCATTTAAGTTAAAAGAAAAAAAAAATATCTTCACCTAATACTTGTACTTGTAAGGACACATGTCATAAAAATGATAGAGTCGAGCAGCTGAGCAGTCAAGCATGACCAAAATGGGAAATGAGCTTAAAAGGTGACCAAGTCATGGATCATGCATAAATTTTTGGCCTATTTTGGTAGTTTTTTCTTTTTTTAAATAAAATATTGACAATAACATTTGATATGCATTTAAATATCACTAAAGAAAAGAATAATAAATGGCAAGATCATATAAGGTCAGTACTACATTATGTTGTAAGCATGAGACCATGAAAAATATTTGTTATCATGCTAATGCTATTGGAATCTCTCAACATCATTATCATTAAAAACATGCATATAACATGAGTATAAAATATCCTAACCAAATATTGATAACATCAAATAGTCCTGATATCCTAAGTGTCAATTTCCCCCATTTTGATGATTAATTATGCAATATTACATTCAAATATACTCTTATTTCTTAATAGTTCGTTTCAGGATAAAAAAGAGCATTTGAAACAGATTCGATACAACCATTGGCATATAAAGTATGATGTTATAAATAACACAAGGTTACAGCGTAACTTATCATTAAGGTTACATCGTAGATAATTGAAGACTTAGCCAAATTCGTACATGACGAAGATTATGCCAAAACTAATTATTAGGGTTACGGCGTAAAAGTGGAGATTAATTTAACGAGAATTTTACGGGCGTAACCTACTCTTAAGGTTACGTCGTAGGTTAACTAACGTGCTGACCAGGGGTTAAGGTTACGGCGTAACTTGGTGATGTAGTGATTTTTCGTTTTCAGTACATAGATATATTTTCCAAAGAAATACAAAGGTATGTATTTTCCCCGGGTCGTTTTCCCAACGAGGGATGAATGGAGTTTAACAACTCACGTCGCGTGATTCGGGATTCGAATAGGTAATAAGGATTAATTTGATGTTTTCTAAACTATGGGGCAAGAGAAATAAATGGGAAGCAATTATAAGGGAATCTAAATCTATGGGGAAACAATTAACAATGCAAATTTACGCTAAAAAAACAAATTACGACTTTAAATGAAACGCGAATAAAATGCAACTACGTCTAAATTAAGGCCTAAAAATTATCTAAAATTAATTTTATACTAAAAAAGATATTTTAAAACTATTTAAGAATTAAAACTAATTTTTAGGATTTTTCTTGATTTATTTTGAATTAAAAACTAATTTTAAACATTTAAAATAGATTTAAAATACTAAAAATTAGGAAAACATGCAAGAAAATGACAAAACTATTTTTCAAAAATCTAAATTAACTAAAAATAATTTTAAAAACTGGAATCACATTTTTATAACTTTTTCTCAATTTTTTATGAATTTAAAACTATTTAAATCTAATTAAATTCCTAGAAAATACTAATTTAACTAATAAAAAACTGGAAAAATACTTTTTATATCTTTTTTATTTTTATAAAACTGAGAAAATTGAAATTTTATTTTTTAGACCTTTTTCTGAATTATTTGTAATAAAAGCTAATTAAAAAGCCTTAAAATTGAAATTAAATGTAGAAAAATAGCAAATGAAAAGGGAAAAATATGAAAACTTCCAGAAAACTATAAAATAAAACTGAAAATCCAGGAAAAATAACATAAATAACTAAAGATCACAGGAACTATGATTTGGGCATGAATCTAATTAAAATAAGCACTTGAAATAAGCTAAAAGCCTCTAAAAGCTACAATAAGCTACTACACCCTAAAACTAACTTAAACTAACTGAAATAAACCTACAGAAACTGATTCGAGTCCAAAAAGCACAAGCAGAAAGCAACTAAGCACAAATTCACGTTAAAATCTCAATATCCAAACGGCCCTTAATCACCTACTTTAAGCCTAGATTAAGCTAGCTAGAAAATTTCCTAAAAATAAACTAAAATGGCCATGATGTCCACAACCAACCAAAGAGCTTAAACCCTAAATTTCAGCTTAAAAGGACTTAAAATGAGAAAGTTAAAATTCAAAATCTAAAGGGGTATGGGACTATAGGACTGCTGATGCAGAACAGTGGAGTGACAGAAGCTTAATTGCAGACCTGAAGTAAGCTGTCCTATAAGCTCTAAAGTGCTAACTTAAGCCTAAATCAGACTACTTATGTATTAAACTACAAGATGGAATCAAACTCAAAGCAATATTGTCAACTGAAAATCAGAAATTAAGCTAATCAAGTATGCATGGTTAAGACAGTTGAGTAAACTAAGAAGCTAATGATAAATCTAAACAAGTTATTCAATAAGCTACTAAGGCAAAACTAAATTCAAGCAAGTAACGACTAAACTAGAAGCTAAATGGGGAATCAACAAGCAGTAAATAATCAAAAGCTGTAAAGCAAGATTAAGCTAAAAAAATGACTTATCTGACAGTTACTCAGTGGTGCAGGGCATGAATATGGCAACTCACCCACTTCGAAACCATTGTAGCCTAAGTAAAACAATTTTTGGATTTTTTTCGAATTGAGGTTATTGAAAACTAACTATCGAAAATTCTATTTTTGATTTTTAATAAATTTAATGACAAACTAAAATGACTAAAAAGCTTGCTAGAAATCTACATAAAACTGTTTTAGGGACTGTAAGGATTCTTTTGACGAAAACAGTAATGTGTTTAAAAACTCAAGATGGCATTTGAAAACTAAAATCTATTGTAAGAGAAGCTTTAAAATCAGTAAACAAACTCAAGATATTCAACTTTCAATCAACACAACTCACTTGAACATTAAAAATTTAACTAATCCAAACATCCATTTAAAACGATAACATGCAACTTAACTCTAAAACTTTGATTGAAAATGAACTAAAACTGAATTGGAATGAATAAAAAGACATAAATCTTAACCATAAAGCAAATTAAAACAAGAAATTATGCTGAAACTGTTTTTGACTTTTGATTTTGACCTACGTTGACTTTAGTTGACTATTTTCAAAAACCTTTGGAAATTAACTTCTGACAAACCAATAAGCTTACATAAGCTTGAAAAGGCTTATGTGAGCTTATTGTAACAGTACTTGAACAGAACTAACAACAATTTAAGCTTAAAACAGATTTTTAAAGAGAGAAATGAAATTTGCATTAATGAAAACTGAAATTACAAGTAGTGATTTGAAATTACACTACAATAAAACAGTAAAGAACAATTAAAATAAGCTGGTAACAATTCTCTAAAAGCGTGAGAAATTGGACGATTGAGCTTGTGAGTGAAGATGGGTTTTTATAGCCTGATGATGAGCCTTGGGTGCTTCTGGATAAACATTCTCAGCCCTTGATCAATCATGTGAGTCATCAAATCTATTCTTGGCCTTTGGATTGAATTGGTGATGTGTCTAAGCCAATGAGAATCCTCCCTTTGTCCACTGTGGCAATCCAGATGATACACACCTCTGACATGTCAACAGTACCTTCTAGAATCACATTAAGTTGGGTAAATGATGTGACGTTCAAGGTAAATGGGGAAGAGGGGGTTAAACAGTAAATCAATGGTGGTTATTTTCTATTTGGGCGCGTCTCAGGTATACTGGGTATTTTTTATGTTTATTTGACTTGAATTGTATTTGGTTTGACCGTGGGTGGGTAAAACTTGGGTATTTGACCGGGTTTTAGGGGGGTTGACCGTGGGGTTTAGTAACAACGAGTGTGGAATGGGTGAAACTTTGGGTTTGGGCTTGTAAGTGTAATGTTGGGCCATAGGTTAGATAAAGGATTTGGTTTTTTTTTTTGGTTTTGGTAATTTTCTTTTTTTGAATTTGGACTAGATGTGTACCCAAGATAATAATTAAGGACCAAGGTTGTAATTTATGAGATTCCAAGGACCATTGATGCCAAATTTGAGAAGTATTTCCGAGGACCACTCATGTAATTCTTTGATTCTTCGAGGACTAATGTTGACATTTTGAGAAAATGATGATCCAATCTTGCAAATTCCTTTCCCAGCCTCGGCTTTTGCACTCTTCTTTCTCTCGTGCTCGGTTTTTCTTCGGTTTTGGCTTCTTTTTGTCTGTTTCATCATATCCGTACCTGCACATACAAAAACTCAAGAAACACGCAAATATTAGCAATAAACGGCTCTTTCTTGGTTATTTTGGGTCTGATTTGATAAAGAAATGATATGTGTTTTAGCACATATCAAAATACCCCTGACGAGACCATTGTCGTGTCCTCACGCAATGCAATCAACTCACGCTTCTAAAACCAAAGATTTCAATCTCTTTCTACTAAACCTATGAAAAGTAGCAAAGATTCCTCAAAAGAGATTAAGAACCCTTAATTCTAAAAACGCCTCGTTTACCTTTTAATTCACATGTATATATATTACGATTAAGCACATTCCAATTATGAGTGACGGTTTGTTGAACTTTCATGTCGATCAATAACTCCAACATTTTTCAAACGACACGTTAGGATCACGGAATAGGAAACACAACACAGCGTGAAGTGACCATACGGATAGAATACATCGTCCCTGATTTTTCACAAGTCCCCAAACTAAGCGTAAAATCGAAATCATTGTTAAATATGATTTTAGATGCTAACACTACCCATGGAAGTTACTTGTGTAATTACCTTTTGCTCCCATTTTCCTATTTTCCTCTAATTATTTTATTTTTGTGAGAAATGAATTTCTTCAAATTCCTCGTTTCGATAAGAATTAATCCGATAAAGATATGAAGCTAAGTCGATAATTAGTTATCCATCTTCTCTCAAAAACTATTGTCTCAAAAATGAGGTCCACATCAAGGAATTTTTATTCACTTATATTTTTGACTTTTTCATTTTTTTTCTTTTTTTTTTTTTTTTTTTTTTTTTTTTTTAATATTTTTTTTTTTTTTCTTTTTTTTTTTTTTTTTTTTTTTTTTTTTTTTTTTTTTTTTTTTTTTTTTTTTGCACTTATACTTTTACTTTTATGAGCTATGAACTACGGAGCTTCACGGGGTAATTCCAAGACTCTAGGCTTCATGAAATGAGGATCCCAGTGGGTTAGACCAAGACCTCACCCAATCCTGGCTAGAGATCCAAGGGTCCGATCTCGAACCGCAGCTCATAACTTTATCTATTACTTATTACTTATTACGAGTCCTTGATGTGTACCCAATTTTTAAAACAAAGATTCTTTTAAGAAGATAAAGAGCTAACTATCGCCAAAAACTCAACATCTCTAATTATTTATTCACAGATATGGGGTGAAACAATCTTGTGGGAACAAAAAGCCATAAGTACCTTCGATGGGCTCTAAAGAGAACCAACTACTCCACGCTTAGCATCTAAACTCATAAGTAACTCTATCATTCCTCGATCTCCGCAAATTTAAAATCCCAAATAATGAGATCCGCGGATGCTTAACCGATAATTTTTAGATTATCTATGGTTAAGGGAACAAGCTAGGGCTCAACACGCCCGGTCAAGTCAGAATTCTATTCCTACTCTCACCAGCGGAAAGTCAACAAGGTGTCAAAACATATATTAACTTAGCAAATGCTTCGTCAAATAATCTCAAGTCTCGCATTTTTAAAGTCTCTTATTAGAAACTAGCAAATTCTTGTTTAAGCTTCGCATATTTAAAATCACTTAGGGAGACTTGCAAATTCTTGGCCTTGTGAGCTAGAATGGCATTTTATAGCCTCTTGTCTAAGCAATTAGCAAAGGCTATTTCAAGAAAAACGCATATTTAAAGTAACTTCTAAGAGACTAGCAAAGACTTTTCAATCATAAAACTAACAAAAGCTTACGAAAATTTTTTAAAATTTCACATTTTTGCACAAATTTTTTCATTTTCTAAGGAAAAACGGGGTTGCGAGAGTACACGACAAAAAAATAAGCAAGTGCAGTCAAATCAAATCGAAGATTACCCACCCCAGACTAAAACGAAACATTGTCCTCAATGTTTAAAGGTAAGGGTATCAACGAAAATCTAAAAGCCGTTTATTAATTATGCTCAAAGATAAACGTTAGTCGATAAGATAAGGATATCGGATTTCCGTAAGCAACGATCATGAAACTCGAGTGGAGAAAAGACAAACTTCGAGCACGAGAGTCTTCATATCGATAAAATCCTGGACAAAAACATCACAAACAACCAAACACGAGAAATAGAAGAGGCTAACCCCTTCACGTAACTTATTAGAGAAAATAGAAAGAATATAGTGATAAGCATGGGGTGCCTCCCACGAAGCGCTACTGTTTTTGATCACCGAGTCGCTAGCCTGACTCATCCCCGAATTCATTTGTCTTTGGGGAAACAAGCGGAAAGGATACCCGGATCAAACACGGTGTCCTCATTCCCGAAAGAATGAGACTGGGTGGGTTGGGTGGGGAAGAAAATGTCGGGCTCCAGCACATACGGGATAACTCCTCCCAAAATCATATGAGGTATATCAAGAAAGAATGATCCATCATCCGGCGGTTTTGCGGGTGGACGAAGGGATGATGGATAGATAAGAGAATACTCCAAGAAAGACGGAAGCTCATGGTAAGGTATCAGATGTGTAGGCTCAACAACGAAGGCATCCATAGGAGGATCCTTATCTCGAAAAATGGTTTTAACAAAGAACTCATCAATGAATATCCCGGGTTTAAAGATTTTGTCTTCACAAGTAGGCTCAACGAGATAGGTGATGGTCGACTCATCAGATAGAGGAGAGTCAAGAAAACCATCAAGAACAACCATATCCCCCTCGGGGTTATTCATAACATACTCAATACCCGGTGGTATTGGGTCATCAATAGCATCCTCAATGATCGGGTCATTCGCCGTAGTATCGGAAATCTCGTTCAAAACTTTACTCAAATCAACATTATCGAAGTAGAATCGCTCAAGAATATGAGGATAAAAATTTGCAATAGTGGGATTGCCACTTATTTCTTCATCAAATCGGAAAGTCTCAAGCTCGGGAGAGAAATCACTATCTTTAACGGAGATAGGATGCGAACTTGAATTATCGTTAAGGGCTTCAATCTTTGAAATGAGAAGATAAACATTTGACAATGTTTCACGTAATGCTTCATCCTCGATTTGAATATCATTGGGCTCAATCTCTTCATCTTCTGGCTCAAAATCATTTTCTTCTTCTATATTGACGGGCACAGAAGGTAAATCGTCGACAAAGTCAATGTCTCCATAAGAATCATCATCAGAATCGGAGAATATCTCATCATGATCATTTGAAATATCAAGAGAAGACTCATCACAAATATCATCAACAACCTCGGACTCTCTTGGGATTGGGATAAGGACCTCAACATTAGACGATTCCGTTTCCGGAATAGTACTAAGATGCTCATCCCCCATTATGAGAGAGTCAACGGGTTCAACGATTATCAAAGAAACATGATCATCGACCTCTTCCAAAAGAACGTCACTTCTCTCAACCGGCGTGAGTGAAGGGGAAGGGTCGGAAATGAAAGTCTCAGAGATGAGAGAGGGAGAAGAATTCGGAGGTGGGACAAGTGGTGTGCTCTGAGAGCTAGCAAGTTCCACCACTTCCGTTGCGGTCTCCGGTTTTTTCTGTTTAGAAATTGTTTTAAGCTCATAATGTAGTTTCATGTTGTTGTAACTCAACGAACTCGTAACGGCGAATCGTGAAAGATAAGGATCGATTCTAGACTTCTTGGGATTGGAGTCGAGAGTACAAACGGGAATCACCTCGGGTTCAAAAACATGTTCCATCTCCCTCACCGGAGAGGGAGTAGGAATCGAGGGTTCTTTATACTTATCATTCATTTTCGATATTTTTGACAAGGCTTGAAGTTTTTCAATGTTGTTAAGAAAAGCACGACGTTCAAAGAAATCGTCTCCGTGACCCTCGGTGGGTTCTTCGGGTGGCTCCGGAATGGTGTGATTGACTTCCGTAACTTGAACGGGTTCTTCATTAATACTTTGTTGAGCTTGCCATTGATTGAAGAAAGTTTGAAGCATATTTTTAAGTTCGATTGTTTGTTTCTCAAACATGTCGTGAATCCAGGAAAAATCGTCCTCGACACCCTCGGTGGGTTCTTCAATTATGGAATCATTATTCACAATCGGAATGGGTTCTTCATAATTAGAATGTATCTCGGGCATACACCGTAAACAACGAAAATCGTTCGACGAATCTACCATATCTCCACAACCATAACAATAATATGGATCAAACGAAGATATCTCAGGCTGTGGAGGATAGTCGGAAAAATTTTGAGGGTTAGTGAAAGAATTGGGGCACATATGATTATAACATCGATAATCATATCCCAAACGTGAATTACAACATTGACAGAAATAGTCGAAGGAGTCCATAAGAATCAAATATAAGAGGGATAAGAGGAAAGAATTATCAAATCAGAGGGTAAACAAGAATATTTTTGGGTTTTTAGAAAACAAATTTTGAAAAGGAAAATCTTTTTGGGTTTTTATAAACACTTAGGAAAAGTGTTTTGGTTTTTTTAGATGTTTTTGGGTTTTTTGAAAAGGATATATTTACAAAAATAACGGTAACTTCACTTGGGGAAGGATCTTCAAATGCACGCGAATCGAGACGGAATCCAAAAACTCACTTCATGCCCTCCCCGGCAGCGGCGCCATTTTTTGATTTGTCGTTTTCAGTACATAGATATATTTTCCAAAGAAATACAAAGGTATGTATTTTCCCCGGGTCGTTTTCCCAACGAGGGATGAATGGAGTTTAACAACTCACGTCGCGTGATTCGGGATTCGAATTGGTAATAAGGATTAATTTGATGTTTTCTAAACTATGGGGCAAGGGAAATAAATGGGAAGCAATTATAAGGGAATCTAAATCTATGGGGAAACAATTAACAATGCAAATTTACGCTAAAAAAACAAATTACGACTTTAAATGAAACGCGAATAAAATGCAACTACGTCTAAATTAAGGCCTAAAAATTATCTAAAATTAATTTTATACTAAAAATTATATTTTAAAACTATTTAAGAATTAAAACTAATTTTTAGGATTTTTCTTGATTTATTTTGAATTAAAAACTAATTTTAAACATTTAAAATAGATTTAAAATACTAAAAATTAGGAAAACATGCAAGAAAATGACAAAACTATTTTTCAAAAATCTAAATTAACTAAAAAGAATTTTCAAAACTGGAATCACATTTTCATAACTTTTTCTCAATTTTTTTATGAATTTAAAACTATTTAAATCTAATTAAATTCCTAGAAAATACTAATTTAACTAATAAAAAACTGAAAAAATACTTTTTATGTCTTTTTTATTTTTATAAAACTGAGAAAATTGAAATTTTATTTTTTAGACCTTTTTCTGAATTATTTGTAATAAAAGCTAATTACAAAGCCTTAAAATTGAAATTAAATGTAGAAAAATAGCAAATGAAAAGGGAAAAATATGAAAACTTCCAGAAAACTATAAAATAAAACTAAAAATCCAGGAAAAATAACAGAAATAACTAAAGATCACAGGAACTATGATTTGGGCATGAATCTAATTAAAATAAGCACTTGAAATAAGCTAAAAGCCTCTAAAAGCTACAATAAGCTACTACAGCCTAAAACTAACTTAAACTAACTGAAATAAACCTACAGAAACTGATTCGAGTCCAAAAAGCACAAGCAGAAAGCAACTAAGCACAAATTCACGTTAAAATCTCAATATCCAAACGGCCCTTAATCACCTACTTTAAGCCTAGATTAAGCTAGCTAGAAAATTTCCTAAAAATAAACTGAAATGGCCATGATGTCCACAACCAACCAAAGAGCTTAAATCCTAAATTTCAGCTTAAAAAGACTTAAAATGAGAAAGTTAAAATTCAAAAACTAAAGGGGTATGGGATTATAGGACTGCTGATGCAGAACAGTGGAGTGACAGAAGCTTAATTGCAGACCTGAAGTAAGCTGTCCTATAAGCTCTAAAGTGCTAACTTAAGCCTAAATCAGACTACTTATGTATTAAACTACAAGATGGAATCAAACTCAAAGCAATATTGTCAACTGAAAATCAGAAATTAAGCTAATCAAGTATGCATGGTTAAGACAGTTGAGTAAACTAAGAAGCTAATGATAAATCTAAACAAGCTATTCAATAAGCTACTAAGGCAAAACTAAATTCAAGCAAGTAACGACTAAACTAGAAGCTAAATGGGGAATCAACAAGCAGTAAATAATCAAAAGCTGTAAAGCAAGATTAAGCTAAAAAATGACTTATCTGACAGTTACTCAGTGGTGCAGGGCATGAATATGGCAACTCACCCACTTCGAAACCATTGTAGCCTAAGTAAAACAATTTTTGGATTTTTTTCGAATTGAGGTTATTGAAAACTAACTATCGAAAATTCTATTTTTGATTTTTAATAAATTTAATGACAAACTAAAATGACTAAAAAGCTTGCTAGAAATCTACATAAAACTGTTTTAGGGACTGTAAGGATTCTTTTGACGAAAACAGTAATGTATTTAAAAACTCAAGATGGCATTTGAAAACTAAAATCTATTGTAAGAGAAGCTTTAAAATCAGTAAACAAACTCAAGATATTCAACTTTCAATCAACACAACTCACTTGAACATTAAAAATTTAACTAATCCAAACATCCATTTAAAACGATAACAAGCAACTTAACTCTAAAACTTTGATTGAAAATGAACTAAAACTGAATTGGAATGAATAAAAAGACATAAATCTTAACCATAAAGCAAATTAAAACCAGAAATTATGCTGAAACTGTTTTTGACTTTTGATTTTGACCTACGTTGACTTTAGTTGACTATTTTCAAAAACCTTTGGAAATTAACTTCTGACAAACCATTAAGCTTACATAAGCTTGAAAAGGCTTATGTGAGCTTATTGTAACAGTACTTGAACAGAACTAACAACAATTTAAGCTTAAAACAGATTTTTAAAGAGAAATGAAATTTGCATTAATGAAAACTGAAATTACAAGTAGTGATTTGAAATTACACTACAATAAAACAGTAAAGAACAATTAAAATAAGCTGGTAACAATTCTCTAAAAGCGTGAGAAATTGGACGATTGAGCTTGTGAGTGAAGATGGGTTTTTATAGCCTGATGATGAGCCTTGGGTGCTTCTGGATAAACATTCTCAGCCCTTGATCAATCATGTGAGTCATCAAATCTATTCTTGGCCTTTGGATTGAATTGGTGATGTGTCTAAGCCAATGAGAATCCTCCCTTTGTCCACTGTGGCAATCCAGATGATACACACCTCTGACATGTCAACAGTACCTTCTAGAATCACATTAAGTTGGGTAAATGATGTGACGTTCAAGGTAAATGGGGAAGAGGGGGTTAAACAGTAAATCAATGGTGGTTATTTTCTATTTGGGCGCGTCTCAGGTATACTGGGTATTTTTTATGTTTATTTGACTTGAATTGTATTTGGTTTGACCGTGGGTCGGTAAAACTTGGGTATTTGACCGGGTTTTAGGGGGGTTGACCGTGGGGTTTAGTAACAACGAGTGTGGAATGGGTGAAATTTTGGGTTTGGGCTTGTAAGTGTAATGTTGGGCCATAGGTTAGATAAAGGATTTGTTTTTTTTTTTGGTTTTGGTAATTTTCTTTTTTTGAATTTGGACTAGATGTGTACCCAAGATAATAATTAAGGACCAAGGTTGTAATTTATGAGATTCCAAGGACCATTGATGCCAAATTTGAGAAGTATTTCCGAGGACCACTCATGTAATTCTTTGATTCTTCGAGGACTAATGTTGACATTTTGAGAAAATGATGATCCAATCTTGCAAATTCCTTTCCCAGCCTCGGCTTTTGCACTCTTCTTTCTCTCGTGCTCGGTTTTTCTTCGGTTTTGGCTTCTTTTTGTCTGTTTCATCATATCCGTACCTGCACATACAAAAACTCAAGAAACACGCAAATATTAGCAATAAACGGCTCTTTCTTGGTTATTTTGGGTCTGATTTGATAAAGAAATGATATGTGTTTTAGCACATATCATGTAGTTACGCGGTAAGTATGGATATGTTTATTTTAAAGATCAGTCTTAAGAAGGGTTACGACGTAACCAATTTATAAGGTTATGCCGTAACAATATCGTGCACTATATATACTCGAAGAATTCTCCATCAAAATGATCTCCCCTTTCCCAAACCTAATCTAGGGTTTGGGGAGAGCAACCACATAAGATTAATGGAGGATTAGAAGATCAAAGAAATAGAGTTTCATGTAGCTAGGAATCATTCTAGTTTCTTTCAAGTTTGAATTCTTTTATGCTTTTCAATTAATCGTTCGATGAATTCATTTACTAATTTAAGATTTGGTTTTGTACTTTATCTTTGTTTCTCTATATAGACATTTTCTTTGCTTGTTTGTGGACACTCTTATTTCGGTAGTATCAAAGTTTGGTAGTATCTATAAAGCTAGGAGAATTGACCATATGACCCTAGATGAGTAGGTTGCGAGGATTGATAGGAATTGGCCATAGTACTATCATTTCCTTATGTGCGAATTGACCGTATGATCACCTATCAAATGGAGAAGCTTAAGAAGTTAGGGGAAACCTAAGTTTTGAGAGGCCGGGTTTCGCTAGAACAAGTCTATTAGACATGGCACTTAATGACTCTACATATTTTAACCCACGAACTCCGTTAATCGCATGGTTACAGAATAGCAACCTATGTTACCCGAGGAGTCTAGTGACATTTACCCACTATATGGAATATAAGGAACAAGATTTACGTACACCTACAGTCTTGATTAGAAAACATCATTCCTACTTCTATCCTTACATTTTAATTCTGTTAGTTTAGAACTTTATTATTTATCAAACAACTTTCACTAAATTAAATCTGTTTCAAATATAATACCTTATTTCACCAGACCAACAACTTTTGGGACGACATTCGGATTTACCTAGGCTATACTTCACATGACTGGGTAGACTGCCCGTTAGTATGTGTTAGTCCTAGTATCTCTTAGTTTATAAATGTAAAACAGGACGAAAAATGCACATCAAATATGCATACGTATAGTAATATTAATTTCAAAAACTATATAAAATATTAATTTGAATAACATTCTTTTTTGCTTAATCTATTTCAAATTAAATGTCAAATTTTAAGTTATACAAGTATAATTATTGCATTATGTACCAACAAATTCTGTTTCAGTTTTCATATTTTTTAGGTTAAATTTAAGGTAAACGCTTATTTTGAAATAAGCAAAATATAAATTTAACATTAAGTTAGGACTAAAACTGTAAATAATCATGTGAATAAAGACTTCTTTTCATATAAGAGTTTATTAATCTATTTTTTAAACTATATAAATGACAAATTTAATAACATTTTATGCAATACCTAAAGAGCAAATGATTAGTATAGGAAAGATATAGAAAGCTGCAAGAACAATATCTTCTTGAAAGGGATAGGAAGGGGTGGTTGTGTGTATTGTGAAGAAGTAGAGGTACTTGAATTGTTAAATTTTAATACTCCTTCAACATCACATTTAGAACGTCATCTAATATAAAAATAGAGTTTTAGTGAGGGTTAATACATCTAATTTATGTTCAAATATATATATATATATATATATATATATATATATATATATATATATATATATATATATATATATATATATATATATATATATATATATATATATATATATATATATATATATATATGTGTGTGTGTGTGTGTGTGTGTGTGTGTGTGTGTGTATATGTTAGGTCACTAAGTTTACAACACAAGCATCAATAGAAGAAATAGAGAAGAGAAGAGATCGGTTGAACAACACACACAAACACTATGCGTAGAAACAATAAGGACGGTTATGCGTAGCAAGGTGAAAGTGAATAAATTGAACAACCAACCCTCAAGTGAGGTTTATTACAAGGTATTTATAGGAGAGGGAGCTAGGGCAACACTCCTAGTCCCTTCCTTTCCTTAGTGGACTTGGGCATAGGCTTATGGGCCTGCTACAAAAGCCTAAGCTTAATAACAAATATAAAGGCCATAATTAGCTAACTATTACATGTGAATCACTAACACTTGAATAAGGTTTAGGAGTGATTCCAACAATCTCCACCTAAGTGTTAGTGATGAATGAATGAGTGATAAACGTTGTAGGTGCTGATGTAATAGAAGCTTTGACGTCTTCTGACATTCTTCTTTCTTGTGAGAAGAAGTGTCTTGATTCGAACAATCTCCCCAGTGTAGAGAAATTGTTTCTTTTGAAGTATTTTGCTTTGACGTCTTCATTATATTTGTTCTTAAGTTCTTTGTTCATTGGAAGTGATAGTATGTTGTGGTAATCTGCATCAGGTCTGCTTCGCTGCTCCAGTGTCTCCACGTCTTTCTCCAATATGCTCACACGCTCTTTGACGTTGGATTATAGTTGATGAAGTTCTTTAAGTCTTTAAACTTTGTAGATTCTTTGTAGACGAAGAATCATTCTGACTTTGTGTTGCCTTTGATTATGAGAGAACTTTCATATGTGATGTCGTTGGTATGAGCATGTGGAGAATCTGCACGATTGATTGGTGCAAAACCGTCAAGTTTTCTCACGCAGGCTAGCCACTTGTGAATGACCAGCCGTAAGGAACTTAAAACAGCTCAAACACCAATTGCAATTTAGATCAGGAGAATACAGTGGATTCCCGGGTCGTTAAGTCCCACGGAGGATGACTGGTGTTTAACACAATCAGATGTCGAATAACCACTAAGGATAGTGGTCAGTAAGGATTTTGAGTTATTTTGTACCTAAAGAAAAGATTAATAAATTACAGCGACTTAAATGCAAATTAAAGGAAATTAAAAAGTTAAAAAATATTAAATAAACGCTATCACTATTTTAAACTGATGTTTTTGATTTTATGTTTTTATAAAACTTAATTTAAAAACTACGTGACGTACAAATAAAAACGTGAAACTTACACAATATTAATCCTAAAAATATGAAAATGATATTTTTACAAACCTAATGATATAAGAAAATTTTAAGAAAAAGAAAATTATTTTTATAACTATTTAATTAATTATTATTAATTAAAAACTATTTTTAACTATTTAATAATAACCTAAATTACAAGAAAATAGGAAATAAACCTAGAAAAATAAAATTAAGACTTGGAAAAATCTAAAATAACAAAAGAGAATTTTCAAAACTATTTTTATATTTTTCTGATTATTTTTCTATTTTTTTGAATTTTAAACTATTAAAAACTAATTAAATTACTAAAAATTACAAAATAAACTATGAAAAATCTGGAAAATTACTTTTTTTACTTTTTATATTTATCTAAACCTAAGAAAATTGAAAAATTATTTTTTTGAACTTTTTCTGATTTAATTGTATTAAAAGTTATTTAAAATTACCTAAAAACTGTTTTTAATTATGAAAAATAGCAAACAGTGTTGGAAAATTATGAAAATTTCAGGAAAAGTCTAAAATAATATTATGAATCTAAGAAAAATAGAAAAACATGTGCTTGTGTGTAAGAAAATGAGACTGCAGTTGTAAGTGCTTCTTAATAAGCACTTTGAATAAGCTAAATGATCACCACAAGCTACCAAACTGAAACAAAAGCATTAATATGCTAAAACTACTAAAATGAAGCAAGAAACAATAAGCCTTAACCTCTGGATAGCCAACTGCAAAGATTTGACTTATTTGAGCTTATTGCTTAAAACAGTGTGAGGGTGCTACTTTTGAGCTCAAGCATAAGCAACACAATAAGCTGGAAAAGAAAACAAAAAGTTGGAACTTGTTCTAGACCTGGCTAACTACTTTCAAACCAAAAAGCAGACTTATAGAAGCTCTGTGGAGCTTTTGACAAGCTTAGCAATAAGCTGAGAAACACTCAGTCAAAGCTGAGTTGTGAGCAGGGCATATAAGCCCTGTTTGATGAGCTTGTTTGAGGGCTTTAGAAAATTGCTAAAATTATAAAAAAATGACAATAAGTAAACAGACCAGTTGAAGTTTTAAAGTCCTAAATTTGACTTGATTTGGCCCAAAGATGAGCCTGTGAAAAATCTTGCTAGTTGGGCTAAAAACTGGTTTTTCAAAATCTTGACTTTTGACACAGTTGATAAAAGTTGACTTTGGTGAACTTGAATCTTGATTTAATGACTGGATATGATGTTTTATGATAAACCAAAACTATTGCAACCTAAGCTAATGATTTTTGAACACAAATTAGCCTTTTGGTTTTACAAATTTCCAACAGATAAAGACTTAGACAGATTTGAAGTGGATTTTGACTTTGAGAACTTGCAGGCACACTTTTATGACTGATATGAGCACAAATGGACTAAACAATCATGAACCAACAGGTTTTACTCACTGACTAAACCTCTAGCAGATATTAAGCTATAAATCCAAACACCATTTTAGTGACTGATATGCAAATTTTCAACTGGCTAACCACTGATCTAGCATATTTTATCACTTATACTGATTAACATTATCCTAATTACTACTGAGTGGACATGTATTGAAATATTTGATGACTACAGATTCCAATATGAGCACAATTTGAAAACTGCATAAAAAGTGAAAATGAGACAGGAAGCTCACAAAGGTCCAGCTGGTATGCAGGCTACAACCAATCCCCAAGACCACTACACTAAGCTATATCCAACCCAATACCATCTCTGCAATACCCATTATCCAATTTCAAGCCTGCTTAACCAAATTTTCTTCTTTGTTGACTTTTGTTGACCTTCAATGGAACTTGATTGAAACTGATTTCCCAAGCTTACAAAAAGCTACATAGAGCTTAAATAAGCCTGTTTGAGTTTAAATGAAACTATTTGAAGCTTTGAACATAAGAGTTGGAAATTAAATTTGCAACAGTGAACCATATATCATGAAATATTAATACCACTTGAATCACCACTTGAAAACAGTTTTAATATACTTCAATAACTTGATTTTATATCATGAAACACAAGATTACAACTTAAAGCTTAATTAAAGAGATAAAAATAAAATACGACATTCAAAAATTTAAAAACTAAAGACTGGCTTTCTCTCTTGTTCCTCTTCCTCTTTTATGCTCTAGAATTCTTCCACGTGGCTTTCTGAGAGTATCCCACCTCTTTTTGGAGCCAATGGTTGAGTTTTGAGTGTGTTGGCCATTTTTATCATTTTGGCGGGAAACCTGTATTTGACTTGTAGGCCTGTGAAATAGCAGCTAGGGGGGGGGGGGGTGGCATTTATTGTGGGGGGTTAGTGATGATGAGGGGGTGGAGGAAAGGAGAAAAGGTGATGGGAAGTGGCTGAGAGTTGCAGGCAATGGGGAAGATAAACAGTGGGAGGTGGCGGGCAAGTGGGTTATTTGACTTTGGTTTGACCTGGGCAGTCCAAAATGAGAAAAGACAGGGGGTCAAATGGGTAATATGGCAGGGGTCTAAAAGGTTTTGACAAGTCTTGGATAATAATGACAAGGACTAACATTGCAAAACTGCCAAATTAGAGGGACCAAACCTGTAATTTTCCAAACTTGTTACAAGGGACCAATATTGACAAGTTCCAATAGTACAAGGACCAGTTTTGACATTTTCAAATTTCCAGGGACCAAACTTGACATTTTTGAAACTTGAGGGACCTTTTCTGCCATTTGACAAAAGATTTATTCAAGGACCATTTTTGACAATTTAGAATATTTCAGGGACCTTGAATAACATTTTTCTTTATTTTGTTTTACCAGGGACTGTTTTTGACAATTTTTGAAACTTGGGGGACTAAAACTGCCAATTATGCAAATTTGATACGTTTTTCACCAGATTTTGATATTTTTGCATTTAAAACACATAAAACACTTATTTGTGATATTTTTTATCATTCTGATGTATTTCTGAGTGTTTTCAGATGTTTTTGCAGTCTAATTTGTACAAAAATGATGAGTATTTACACACTCATCAATCCCCCACACTAAGATATTGCTAGTCCCTAGCAATGTTTTAAGAAAAATTAATGGATTTCATCTCTTTACCAAAAGCCATTACTTCTGGAGTAGCCAAATGTTTCAGTTCAAGTAAGAACCTTGGTACACCGATAACCAAATGATTTTGAGCAAATCACCAGCTTCCAACGGATTTGATTTGTCTTTACCAGAAGCCGTTTGCTTCTGGACTAGCCAACTCTTAGATAAAATATCTTTGGTGAGCTGATTACCAATTATGGTTTTCCAACTGCCTTTACCACAAGCCATAAACTTGCGGGCTAGCCAACTCTTCACTTTTAAGGATATGGTGAGCTGAATACCATACAATTTTGGGCAAATTGCAAGCCGTCAACGGATTTGAGATATCTTTACCAAGAGCCGTTTGCTCCTGGATTAGCCAATCCTTTTGTTTATTAGACAAGGCGGACTGATAACCATAATCTGAGTAAGTGAAAAACACTTACTCCAAAAAAAAAAATTTTTGGCCAAAAATGGGGGAATTAGGCGGTATAATTACATGATAAAATTCGTGAGAATTACCCCCCACACTTAGAAATGAATATTGCCCTCAATATTCAAAGTACCGGCGGTTATGCCGAAACATAGAACGTAAAAGGGAAATACTACGGCCATTATTTAGAAATGATTTTTTTTTTTTTTTTTTTTTTTTTTTTTTTTTTTTTTTTTTTTTTTTGAAAATCTTATATATACACAACATGTGGGGCAACTCCCCCACACTAGGGTGGTAGAAAGTAGAAAGAAGAAGCTAAACTGTCAAGTTTTGTCACACAAGCTAGCCACCTGTGAATGGCTAACCGTAACAAACTTCAGACAGCTCAGAAATATGGGTGAAAACCCATATGGCATGCTACTGTTTTTGATTACCGAGTCGCTAGCTTGACTCGATCCCCGCATTCATTGGTTCATGGGGAAAGTTTGTAGATCTGGGACAACCACAGGGGGAATGTCCTCTCCAAAGTAATGCTTCAGTCGATGACCATTCACTTTAAAGTTTGGACCATCGGGTTGAGATAACTCAATGGTGCCATAAGGATAAACCTTAGTGATAGTAAATGGACCAGACCAACGGGATTTAAGCTTTCCCGAGAAAATCTTCAATCTTGAATTGAAAAGAAGGACTCGATCACCAACGTTGAAAACGCGGTTCTTGATTTTAGAGTCATGAATCTTCTTTGTCTTTTCTTTGTAGATCAAAGAGTTCTCGTAAGCTTGATCACGGAGTTCATTTAATTCATTCATTTGAACTTTCCGGTGATCACCAGCTGTCTGAATATCGAAGTTGGCATGCTTCAAGGCCCAATATGCCTTGTGCTCTAGCTCAACCGGCAGATGACACGCCTTCCCGTATACAAGCTTGTATGGAGTACACCCGATGGGTGTTTTATAAGCTGTACGGAAGGCCCAGAGTGCGTCATCTAGCTTATCCGACCAAGAGGCACGATTTTCGCCAACCGTCCTCTCCAGAATTCTTTTAATCCCCCGGTTGGAAACTTCCACTTGCCCACTTGTTTGGGGGTGATACGCAGTAGATAGACGGTGAGTTACACCATACTTTTGCATGACTCTATCAAATTGGTCATTGCTGAAATGCGTACCACGATCACCGATTATGGCTCGTGGAGTTCCAAACCTAGCAAATAGGGATTTTAAGAATTTCACAACAACTCGGGCATCGTTGGTATGCAAAGCCTTAGCTTCAACCCATTTTGACAAGTAGTCAACGGCCACGAGTATGTACTTATTACCGCGAGAAGAAGGAAATGGCCCCATAAAGTCAATGCCCCAGATGTCAAAAATCTCACAAACTTGAATGGCATTTTGTGGTATTTCATTTCTTTGTGAGATATTCCCGTGACGTTGACAAGCGTCACAGGCTTTGACAAATTCGTGGGCATCCTTGTAAATTGTGGGCCAATAGAATCCGGAATCAAACACCTTCTTGGCGGTGTAGTTTGGACTATGATGGCCCCCGGTGGGTCCAGCATGGCAAGCTTTGAGAATGTCAAGAGCTTCTTGTCCATAAACACACCGTCGGATGACTTGATCCGCACAGATTTTGAATAAGTAGGGGTCGTCCCAGAAGTAATGTTTAACATCTTTGAAGAATTTGTTCTTCTGTTGGGACGACATCCCTTTCACTATGAAGTTACCCGCATGGTAATTTGCGAAGTCAGCAAACCATGGGGTAGAAGAGTCTCCACGAAAAGAAACCGCATTGAGTGTCTCGAGAGGAAATGTTTCATTTATTTCCTTTTTCTCGAAAACATCCTGATGAGGATTTTCTAAACGGGACAGATGATCAGCAGCCAGGTTCTCAGCTCCTTTTTTATCACGTATAATGATATCAAATTCTTGGAGGAGGAGAACCCAACGGAGCAATCTCGGCTTTGCATCTTGTTTTGCAAAGAGATATTTGAGAGCCGAGTGATCCGTATACACCACGCATTTGGTCAATATAAGGTATGGCCGAAACTTCTCAAACGCATACACCACAGCTAATAATTCTTTTTCTGTAGTGGTGTAATGGGTCTGAGCTTCAGTCATAGTCTTACTTGCGTAGTGGATAGGCTGAAAATGCTTGGTTTTTCGTTGCCCCAAGACTGCACCGATAGCAAAATCACTTGCATCGCACATGAGCTCAAAGGGTAAATCCCAGTCGGGGGCAACTAGAATGGGTGCTTCCGTAAGCTTTTTCTTTAGTGTTTCAAAAGCTTCGATTCCAGTACGGCCCAAAATAGCATCTAAGTATGTCCTAAAAAGATTTTAGCGAGCCGGATACTGGGTAGAAGAACTTTTTCTTCGAGGAAAATAGAAGAGAGGACTCACGTAGCTTCGAAAACTTTGTGATTTCTTTTTCGAATGCCTTCGTGGGTAAGATCAACGGGGGCTGACCCTAAATGGGAAACTCGAGTACACGCTACGTTCACTAAAACGATAGCCACGTCAGAACCCCGTTGCTTTTTGGTTCGTAAAAGTCGGATAGGTGATGCGTTCATTCTGATACTGACTTCGAGTCTGG
>BPTQ01000009.1:166012605-166054389 GCA_019973895.1 Chrysanthemum seticuspe
TGGGGGGTTAGTGATGATGAGGGGGTGGAGGAAAGGAGAAAAGGTGATGGGAAGTGGCTGAGAGTTGCAGGCAATGGGGAAGATAAACAGTGGGAGGTGGCGGGCAAGTGGGTTATTTGACTTTGGTTTGACCTGGGCAGTCCAAAATGAGAAAAGACAGGGGGTCAAATGGGTAATATGGCAGGGGTCTAAAAGGTTTTGACAAGTCTTGGATAATAATGACAAGGACTAACATTGCAAATCTGCCAAATTAGAGGGACCAAACCTGTAATTTTCCAAACTTGTTACAAGGGACCAATATTGACAAGTTCCAATAGTACAAGGACCAGTTTTGACATTTTCAAATTTCCAGGGACCAAACTTGACATTTTTGAAACTTGAGGGACCTTTTCTGCCATTTGACAAAAGATTTATTCAAGGACCATTTTTGACAATTTAGCATATTTCAGGGACCTTGAATAACATTTTTCTTTATTTTGTTTTACCAGGGACTGTTTTTGACAATTTTTGAAACTTGGGGGACTAAAACTGCCAATTATGCAAATTTGATACGTTTTTCACCAGATTTTGATATTTTTGCATTTAAAACACATAAAACACTTATTTGTGATATTTTTATCATTCTGATGTATTTCTGAGTGTTTTCAGATGTTTTTGCAGTCTAATTTGTACAAAAATGATGAGTATTTACACACTCATCAACGATCAGTCTGCTCCAGAGCTTCTATAAGAAGTAAACATAGGAAAGGTTAGTAATAAGCGGATTCCGGCACTTACAAGTTTGAACTTCGAGAGTGTTAACAGCATAGTGTGAAAACATAACTCTAATTCTTACAAAGGCCGTTCCTGAACCGGAGTCCCACAAGTGAGATAACGCGATGTACCGAAGTACACCTACGGTTCAGATAAGTCATTGCGGTACACCGAAGCATCACCTCACGACTGTAGACCGTTTGAGACCACTAAGCGTAATCCACGGGGAGTTACCGAAGTGACCTGCTGTCAGGGCTGTTTGATGTTGACCTTGGTAGGAGTTTCCATTCAATCACTGAGGATCATAGATGTGAACCTCTCATAAATGTTCTCGACAGATTGCTAGGATCTGTGTAGGACTCGATAACGTACCACTGTTGTTCTTATTGTTGAATAACAAGTGATGAAATGTCAAGTGTACCTAAGAGATCTTTTGATGAATTTCGTGGCTCTAGACACAATAGTACGTTTTGGTTTTCCTGAGCGGAGACTAAGGAGAGGGTCTCCTTCTTCAATACCAGCAATCTCTAAGAGAAAGCCGATAGTTTATGTAGGGTTCCCTGTGAGAATGAAACAAGCTTCTTTTGGGAGAAACTTGAGTGGCTAAGAAGGTTTAGTGCATGCGTCACTGGGTCCATGACGACTTTTAATCTTCAATACCGGCGTCATCAAGTGACAACCAGTAGCATATGAATTGAACTCGGTGTCTGCCCTAAGTTGAATAATCTGGAGGGCTATTTCTTTTCACCCTTTTCTTTGCTTTTCTTTTTAATTCTTCAACTCCTTGTTTCTCCGATTCTCATTTTCTCCTTTTTATAATCATTCCTAAGGACTACTAAGTACTAACTATTTGTGATGTCCTTGGGTAGATCCCTTCGGCTCTGGCGGATCATAGGACGGTTATTCCTAACCTTAGTCACCTTATATCTCCATTGCCAAAAAACCATTTTCATGAAAATCTCTCGAAGTGTTTGTAAATGAAAAACATGTTTGAACACTTCAAGAGTTTTAGATTTTCAGAAATACTCCCCCTCAACATGTGCTTTAGAGTTTTGACAGAAATCTGCACAGTGAGGAAAGAGCGCGCACTTTTTGAATTGATCAACTCAAGATAGACAATTCCCCGAGGGACACGGTTACGTTGCATAGTTAAAGAGTTACATTGTCAGCTTTTAGGTGACAACTAGCTCTAATAACTACCTTGAAGGTGTGGACAAACCTCGAAAGGTTGTCAAACCCGTCAAAGTTCATGTCTATCAAGAGCTTCTCGAATAGGTACAATTTACTTGGATAAGTCTTTGGAAGACAAATATTTTCAATGTATGACTGTTCAGATCCCGTCAATTCATGGGTTAAGTCTTTTCACACGACGATTCAAGTAGCAAATCAACATATTTCTTATCACAATAATTTTCTCCCCCTAAAAAATGGCATATAAATGTTATTTTTGATAACGTTTTGATAAAAATTATGACCATTTTGAGTTTCGTGGGAAGTTTATCACGAAGAACAAGTTGTTTGAACAAAGATTTTAGCAAATACTCCCCCTCAACAAGTAATACTAACTTTTGAGGTTTTGAAAAACGTAAGGGGAAGTACTTGTTCTTTTGAGCAAATCCTTGAAAAATGAAAGGTTTGATAGGTTTTACTCAAAAGTAAGAAGCTTTCGCTCCTTTTATAGGATTGTGGCACTGAGGCATACCACAAGGTCCTTTAATTACAAGAACGGGTTGTACACTGTAATGTGTGCACAAGACAACTTATGCGTAGACTTAAACCCTAGGTTTTAGGATTACGCCTAAGAAATCTAGCCATATGATTTGCACCAAACTGATTCTGGGAGGTCTTAGATGCCTATTAAGTTGTCTTATCCAAGTTTTAACATCAATTATGTCAAGAATAAAAAATACCCAAACCGTATGAACATAAACCCTAGTTTTCAATTTATGAATCATTAGTGTTTCTGGGTAATTTCTGGGCTTATATATGATCAATTCAACTTGAAAACAACCTCTTACAACAATCTTTATCACCAAAAATGTTCACATATGAAAACACCCAAACCCACGCATAAACCCTAATTTACAAAATCACACAATTCGTGTATCTGGGTGTGTTTTGATGATCAAAATAGTTTTAATGATGTTAAATAAACGTTTTAACACTATCCTTTTAACCACAAACACACAATCTTGATTATGTGTTCATACGCTTATGCGTAGAACACAAAATCACTCATATCTCACGTTTTAACCGTTGGATTTGTAAAAGATTCAAAACCATTGTTTATAAATACGTAAAGATCATGAAACCACTTACAAATTGATGATCAAGAACTAGGATTTGCAGTTTTAATTTTAGGCGTAGGATTGGTTTGGTGTGAGTAATAAATGTGAAGTTTTAAAGTCAGGTGGGATGTTTTATTAGAAATAACTTTCATTCCTAGAAAGAATGTGAGTTCACCCATCATTGACATTTCAAAATGTTTTGTCATTAATTTTGCATAAGCATTTGAGTATTTTAAATGTGTTGACCCAAAAATGATGTCATCGACATAGATTTGAACGATTAAGATGTGAGCCCCGTGATATTGTATGAAAAGTGTGGGATCGACCGAACCTTTGGTGAATTTATTGGCAACGAGGAAGGATGATAACTTATCGTACCACGCCCGAGGAGCTTGTTTGAGACCATACAGAGCTTTATTCAGTTTGTAGACATGGTTCGGGAACTCGGGATCAACGAATCCTTCTGGCTGGCTGACATAAATTGTTTCTTTCAGTTGCCCATTCAGAAAAGCAGTTTTGACGTCCATTTGAAAGACCGTGATGTTCATATGAGCCGCGAACGCGAGAAAAATCCGAACAGCCTCAAGACGAGCAACCGGAGCGAATGATTCTTCAAAGTCAATACCCTCTTCCTGTCTATAACCCTTAGCCACCAGACGTGACTTATTTCTGATTACGTTCCCTTCATCATCCAATTTGTTCTTCCAAAACCATTTGAGACCAATGACGTAGACCCCTGTTGGTCTTTCAACCAGTTCCCATACTTCAAGACGTTTGAATTGGTTGAGATCTTCTTGCATGGATTCAATCCAGTTATCTTTTGTCATTGCATCTTTAATGTGTTTAGGTTCAGATTGGCAGATAGTGAGAGCATAAATGCAGTGTTCACCATCTGTGTGAAGTCGTTGTTTCGTAACGACTGGTTGATTCGGGTTGCCAATGATGTTCTCAAGAGGATGGTATTTTGTCCAGCGATGTGTAGAGGGTTGATATTGATATACATTATGCAGATTTTGAGGTTTCAAATGGTTTGTTGATGATTCCGCGACATCAGGTGCAGCAGTTTCATTGGCAAACGGGTTAAAGAACGCATTTGGATCAAAATCTGCAGGTGGGGGTACTTCATTAAGAACATCAGCAGCTGGTTCAGCGTCGTTGGAAGCAGTTTGTTCAACTGTTTTTGTAGAGTCAACTGGTGGTGTTTTTTCAACAGTAGTTGTTGTGGCAGGTGTATCAGGTATAATAGTATTATCAGGTTGAGCACCGGAAACAGCGGATACACCTGGAGCACGTTCATCAATATCGTCACTGAACAGAGGAGAAAATAGTGTTTCCATTTGTTGATGTGTAAGCTGGGGGCTTTGTTCAGCTGATGATGGGGTTTGAGGAAAGTTTAAACGGTTATGACCGGGTTCCAAGTTGTTATACTCAGAAGCCATTTCTGTAAGTTCATCAAAATTAGCATGAATCTTTTCCATAACCTGCTTTGTACGACGATTCCAGATCCGGAAACCTTTTGAATTCTCACAGTATCCAATAAATACTCCAATGTCAGCTTTGGCTTTGAGCTTTCCAAAGTCTTCACGATCATTATTTGGGTAGCAAAGAGATCCAAATACATGAAAGTGTTTGAGATTCGGTTTTCTGTTGTGGATAAGCTCGAAAGGTGTTTTGTTATGGCGTTTTGTGATTATAGAACGGTTTTGAGTATAGCATGCAGTTGATACAGCTTCTGCCCATAAGTAATCTGGAAGTTTAGCATTAATTAACATTGTTCTTGCAGCTTCCACTAACGTTCGGTTTCGTCTTTCAACAACTCCGTTTTGTTCTGGTGTCCGTGCAATAGATGTTTGATGCTCTATTCCCATTTTCTCATAAAATTCTCGAAGAGTTTGGTTTACAAATTCAGTTCCTTTGTCTGTTCTGATTTGGCGGACGGTGTTCCGGAGCTGAATTTGAATTTTCGTAAGAAAGGTGATGATCATCTGTGGAGCTTGGTCTTTGCTTCGAAGAAAGTAGACCCAACTCCATCGTGAATAGTCATCAACAATTACTAAGATGTAGCGTTTGCCATTGATCGTTTGCACGCGCATCGGGCCACACAAATCCATGTGAAGAAGATGAAGCACATGCTGAGAGCTGTGTTCCATCTTTGAAGGAAAATGAGCACGAGTGCTTTTCCCTTGTTCACAAGCTGAGAAAAGGTGATCTTTAGAATATCGGAATCGTGGGAGACCTTCAACAAGTTTGTGTCGAGCAAGGTTGGTGATGGTTTGAAAGTTTAGATGTGAGAGACGACGGTGCCATAGCAAAGATTTTGTAGATGTAGCCTTTGAGAGTAGACATATGGGAGATGAAGCAACCATGTCTTGCATTGAGATTGTGTATAGACTAGAATTGCGAGAGCCAGACATAAGATCATTTCCTTGTAGATCACGAATGAAACAAGTTTTCTCCCTAAAAGCAACTTCCAAATATCCATCATAGAATTGACCGACTGAAAAGAGATTGTGACCGAGGCCTTCCACATAATAAACCCTGCTAATTTCAATATTGCCATTGATATAATCTCCGTAGCCCATGATAGCTGCAAAGTGATCATTCCCGAATCTGACAGTGCCTATGAACTTTGCAATAAAGTTTGATGACAGTTTAAGATTGCCTGTCATGTGTCGGGAACATCCGCTATCAACAATCCAAAGAATGATCTGTATCACCTGCATTACACACAGACGACACAGATGGAATAGAAGTAGATGTGGAACCCGAAGTGTTAGAGGGTTCCGAAGCAGTTATAGTAGACATACATACATCAATCACTTTAGGCATCTATTTAAATCCTAGTGTAGTATGTAACCATTTTTGCCATCTCCAACTAGTATTTGCCTTAGTCTTAATGAAAGTACTAGGTGGTACTTCAGTCTTTGGAGGTGATACTGGAGCTACAGGGATATCAATGCGTTTCTTGGAATCTAAAGAGGGCGGTCTACCAAGTACAGACTTAGAATGATTAGTGGGCCTAGAGGTATTCTGAGTCTTAGGATTCCTTAATCGAGAAATGATAGATTTAGCAACACATTTGTCATGACAATCAGAATTCATACTTTTATGAAAAATAACACAAGATGCATCAGACTGAATATCAAAAGTACTTAAAGGTTTAGCATTCGTTACATAACTTTTTCTATTACATTTGTTAGACGCAATATCTAAAGTAGGTGCAACGTGAGTCTTATTCAAAATCCTAGGGTGTTCTTCTACTTCAGCATTCCTTATTGATCTTTTCTTAGGTCGCAACTTCCTATTCTTCCTTGTATTGCTCCTAGGCTTTGAAATGCGGACATTAGGAAAAGAAGCAATTAGTCCTGTTTCAGTAGAGGGAAGCACATTAGTATCTTGTGATTTGGCAGTAGGCATTCTAGGGTCATGATTACTAAGTGTTACAGGTGCTATTCTCTTAATCACGGTAGGCGGAAGTTGTTCATACTTTCCTAACTTTTCTCTTAACTTAAAGATAGTGTGCACCAATTCTTGATTTTCAGAATTCATGACTTCTCTAGTGTGTGCAAGATAATGATCAAGTTCGTTAGATGCTTCATCACGAGTTTTTTTGAGTAAATCAAATATGACACCATATTCCTGTTTAACTTTTGAAAGTTGTTGTTCATATTTTGAGATTTGACACTTGAAAGACGCGTTTTGATCATCCAGTTGCTCAATTTTAAAATCAAATGGTTTTGATTTCAACTGGTGGATTTTGTTTTGCAAAGCAAGTTCACGATTTTGACAATCTTTTTGACACCATTGAAGACGACGTTTTGAATTTGAAAGTTCGTTTAACAGTCGTTCATTTTTAGCTTTTAAAGACTCGATTTGAAGCACATTATCAGTATTCTCAACAATTATAACAGAATCAACAGTATCAGCAGAGATATAGTCAGAAGCATATGGCAGAGAATGCAGTAACACAGCATTATAGACATCAGCACAGATAACATCTTCCAAGAGTCGATCAATATCTTTTCGTAACATTTTATTTTTACGTTTGGTGTTAGAAATAGATGTTTTTGTTTTCTCGAAAATGACTTTCATCAATCCAAGTTCCTTATGAAAATCCCGTTCCCAATATAATGCACAGTTTTTCAAATTTTTAACATTGGGTAAAAGTCTTTTCTGAAAAATGTCTCTTTGTGCTCGCGCTAGAGGCGATTGAAAATGTTCAACTTTTATCTCAGAATGAAATTCAATCTCTTGTTCTAAAAGTTTGAGGTCAGCCATGAAAAGGTCAAAATATCTAAGAATTTGACGATTTTCAGGTTTTGATTTTACTTCACTGATGGAAGGTAAAGGACCATAAATTTGTGCATAATTTGGTTTGGGATTAACATTAGAAGACTCAGACGTTCTTGTGATAATCCTTGGTGTGTTAGAAGAATCCTTTGGTGGGACGAAAGTGATCGCTTGTGAATAATTAAAAGGTTTGTTGTAAACAACTTTTTCTAATTTTGATCGACTCTCGTCTTCTGCATCTAATTCCTCCTGACGATGATATTCAACAACACTCAAAATAGAATTATCAATTTTATATTCTGCACTGGAAACTTCAGGATTTGGTTTGAATGCTTTGGTTGAAAGCTTAGGTTTGTAATCAGCAAGATTCGGTCCATATCCATCTGGATTGGGTTTTAAGGTAAACTTTTGAATAGCTGTGACTGACTCACCATGTTTGTAAACAAAATTTCGAAACTCTTTAAGTTTGTTTTGCAAGCCGATAATTTCTTCAAGATGGTCATCTATTCGTTTCGTTGAATGCTTTTTGTATTCAGAGAACTGTTTTTGACAATTTAACAACTCAGCCTTAGCTTTTTGATTTTCCAAGGTGAGAGCGTTAATTTGCTGTTTATGTTCATGTTTCAGTTGTTCTCTTTCAGACAACAAAGCATTCTTCGAAGCGGCTAGATCACGCATCTGTCGTTCTAAATATTGTTCGTTTTTATGAGATTTAGCAAAAGCGGCTTCAAAACCTTTTTCACGGTTTTCTTGAGTTTTGAAAAAGTTGAGTTGCATTTTTAAGCATTCAATATCCTTGGTTAACAGTGCATTTTTACTTTTTAATTGCTGATTTAATTCACGACATTTTTCCATTCGGGATTGTTGGTCTTTAAATAACAGATCAACATCTGGACTAGGCAAAGGTTCAGCGTGTGCAACGTGAGACACACTATGATCATTATGCAAATCCTCAAGTATAACCACGGAGTCAATTTGAGTATCAAAGGAAACCATAAAGTCATCGTGATCATCAAATGTAACTACGGGGTCTAGTTGAAAATTGTCAGAATGAGATGTGGACGACTCATTTTGAACATTCTGAGCCTTGCCGGATTCAGATGTTGGCGGAGATATTAGATTATTAATGATAATTGTTTGTTCAGGTACCTGAGACAAGCCATCAGTGTCATACACTGGGCCTGTATCACTCATGTGTAGAGCTTGCATTTGTGCCATCAACATCACTGATGCATTAGCCTGCAAGTCTTCCGTGTCATCATCAGAATCTGCATCTGCCATAAAGCTCTGTTCCTTGTTGTTAAGAGTTCCACCAGCTTCATCCTTAAGAGCCAAGAGCAAAGCCTCTTTGAAATAAGCATTGCCTCTTGTCCTCGGCTTAGGACATGCATTAGCCAGATGACCCTTTTCATTGCAGTTATAACAACGAAGACCATTAACCCCATTCTGAGCATTCCCCTGTTCAACCACTTGAGCTCTCTGTTGTTGTGGAGCACCCTGGTTATTCCTTCCAATAGCATTAAACCCTTGACCACCTCCCATCTGACGACCATAACCACGATTCTGAACTTTAACACGTCCATTGTTTACAACAGCTTGATTCCTTGTGTTGGATGAGGAACGAATGCGATTGTTGGATTTGTTTGTATACCGACCGAAAGCTTTAGCAATCATAACAAATCCTTGTTGCAATTCATCGAAAGCAGCAGAGTCCTCATCAGCTTTACTGTAAAGTGCTTGAGCATTGTTGTTGTTGTATGGAACCAATTGAGTTTGTTGAGGTTGTTGTTGTGACTGATCATGTGGTGTGATGGTTGCAGTTGGTTGAGGGGCTGGTTGCTGAGCTGTTTGAGGAGGAAGATTAGTTTGAGCCCACAAAGAAAGTTGTTGATTATCAGGATTTGTCTGTGAAGTCGGGAGTCCACGGATAGTCCTTTCTTTGTCAACTTCTTTTTGGTGAGGCTTCAAATAGTCGTACAACAATCCGTATGTAGCATGATGAAGGTTCTTAGCTTGACGGAGAAAAATGACATACTTCTCCCATTCCGGACCAAGACTACTTAGGAACTTAGTGTTGACAGCAATTCGAGGCATGATAATGTTGTGTTTGTCCAAATCATTAATGATGTCTGAAAAGCGATGATGATATGACTCTAAAGTCTCTCCTGGTTCAATCATGAAGTGTTCATAAGCCAAGTAGATTTTGGATTCCATGTCTTCCTGATTGAGTGCTGTGCCTTCCATTAGAAGATGAATATGTTCCCACATTGCTTTAGCTGTCTTTTGAGCATCAACACTTCGAAGGATCGTATTGGGTAGTCCCAAAAGGATGTATTGCATTGCTAGTTCATCGGCTTCAAAGTGTAGAATTTCATCACCATTGAGGTCGGAGATAGTTGCAATGTTGGAGACAGCATCTCTTGGTGGATTGGCATCTGGATCTGCGGGTGTGATAACAGTAGGCATCTGAAATGGACCTTCCATAATGACCTTCCTTAAAAACTTTCCATGTGGCTTCTTTAGATCACAAAACCTAAAGAACCTTATCACCCATTGATCATAATTTCCGGGAGTGAGCATTGGAGGTCTATCAAGTGAGCCAGCTTCATGAATTGATTGTTGGCTACTTAAGGCTTCACACATCTTGCCAAACCATGTCGGTTCCTTCATAGTATTCCTGGATGGATGTTGATTGTAGAAGTTTGTGTAAGGTTGTACTTGAAGACTAGGTGGTGTTTGAACCATTTGTGGTGGTGGAATTGCTCCAAGTTGTGGAGTATGTTGTTGATTAAATTGTTGTTGATAAATTTGTTGTTGATGATTAAATTGTTGATGTTGTGGACTTAGTTGTTGTTGTTGTTGATGATAAGTGTAGGGAAAATAGTTAGAGTATTGTGGTTGTGACATGTTGAAAAACTTGTGTTGTTAAATGGATCTTTGTAGTCGAATGAAATGTTGTTGATGAAGTATCCTTAGGCGTAGAAATCACAGAAAAGCCAAGCACCACTTATGCGTAAAAACACCAAAGTTACGCGTAACAGCAAAAGTTACGCGTAGGTTTAGCTTACGCGTAAGTAAGGATAAAACGCTAAAGTTATGTGTAAACAAGAAGTTAGGCGTAGAAAACTTAGGCGTGAGATTACCTTATGCGTAAGACAAAGCTTAGACGTAAGATGAATCTTAGGCGTAGAAATTTCTACGCGTAAGCTTATGCTTATGCGTAATTTTAGGGTTTTGCCCAAATGATCTTTTACACTATCACAGTACAAAAGATATCCAAAGTCGACGTATTTTTAGGCTTATCCAAGCAAGAAAACACGGAGTAAACCACGAGAACAGAAGATCAACCAAAGAACAAGTTACGCGTAGTTTTAGGGTTTTGATACGCGTAGAACTACTCGTAAAATGACTTTTGCCCAAAGATGTTTCTAAACCAGATTTTTGTGATGAAATAGCTTCAATATCACCAAAATAACACAAAAGTGTGAAACTTGATGATCCAAAGCGTCTAAAACGGTTACGCGTAGAACAGCTACCACGTAAAAAACCAAGCTCAAAAACAATGATCCACACGTAAAGGTTGAAACTTTTTGCCAAAAATAGTTATTTTAACACCTTAGAACGTTGAAAGTACAAGAATCTTGGATTAAAAAGTGTAAAAAATGTGTTTTTAAGCGAACCAAATTTGAACCGTATGCTTTACGCGTAAGACCAAAACTCACTTCAAAAGCAATACGTTCACCCAACTATTTGGCGATTGATACCACTGTTAGGTCACTAAGTTTACAACACAAGCATCAATAGAAGAAATAGAGAAGAGAATAGATCGGTTGAACAACACACACAAACACTATGCGTAGAAACAATAAGGACGGTTATGCGTAGCAAGGTGAAAGTGAATAAATTGAACAACCAACCCTCAGGTGAGGGTTATTACAAGGTATTTATAGGAGAGGGAGCTAGGGCAACACTCCTAGTCCCTTCCTTTCCTTAGTGGACTTGGGCCTAGGCTTATGGGCCTTCTACATAAGCCTAAGCTTAATAACAAACATAAAGGCCATATTAAGCTAACTATTACATGTGAATCACTAACTCTTGAATAAGGTTTAGGAGTGATTCCAACAATCTCCCCCGAAGTGTTAGTGATGAATGAATGAGTGATAAACATTGTAGGTGCTGATGTTATAGAAGCTTTGACGTCTTCTGACATTCTTCTTTCTTGTGAGAAGAAGTGTCTTGATTCGAACAATCTCCCCAGTGTAGAGAAATTGTTTCTTTTGAAGTATTTTGCTTTGACGTCTTCATTATCCTTGTTCTTAAGTTCTTTGTTCATTGGAAGTGATAGTATGTTGTGGTAATCTGCATCAGGTCTGCTTCACTGCTCCAGTGTCTCCACGTCTTTCTCCAACATGCTCACACACTCTTTGACGTTGGATTATAGTTGATGAAGTTCTTTAAGTCTTTAAACTTTGTAGATTCTTTGTAGACGAAGAATCATTCTGACTTTGTGTTGCCTTTGATTATGAGAGAACTTTCATATGTGATGTCGTTGGTATGAGCATGTGGAGAATCTGCACGATCAGTCTGCTCCAGAGCTTCCATAAGAAGTAAACATAGGAAAGGTTAGTAATAAGCGGATTCCGGCACTTACAAGTTTGAACTTCGAGTGTGTTAACAACATAGTGTGAAAACACAACTCTAATTCTTACAAATGCCGTTCCTGAACCGGAGTCCCACAAGTGAGATAACGCGATGTACTGAAGTACACCTACGGTTCAGATGAGTCGCTGAGGTACACCGAAGCATCACCTCACGACTGTAGACCGTTTGAGACCACTAAGCGTAATCCACGGGGAGTTACCGAAGCGACCTGCTGTCAGGGCTGTTTGATGTTGACCCTGGCAGGAGTTTCCATTCAATCACTGAGGATCATAGATGTGAACCTCTCATAAATGTTCTCGACAAATTGCTAGGATCTGTGTAGGACTCGATAACGTACCACTGTTGTTCTTATTGTTGAACAACAAGTGATGAAATGTCAAGTGTACCTGAGAGATCTTTTGATGAATCTCGTGGCTCTAGACACAATAGTGCGTTTTGGTTTTCCTAAGCGGAGACTAGGGAGAGGGTCTCCTTCTTCAATACCAGCAATCTCTAAGAGAAAGCCGATAGTTTACGTAGGGTTCCCTGTGAGAATGAAACAAGCTTCTTTTGGGAGAAACTTGAGTGGCTAAGAAGGTTTAGTGCATACGTCACTGGGTCCATGACGACTTTTAATCTTCAATACCGGCGTCATCAAGTGACAACCAGTAGCATATGAATTGAACCCGGTGTCTGCCCTAAGTTGAATAATATGGAGGGTTATTTCTTTTCACCCTTTTCTTTGCTTTTCTTTTTAATTCTTCAACTCCTTCTTTCTCCGATTCTCATTTTCTCCTTTTTATAATCATTCCTAAGGACTACTAAGTACTAACTATTTGTGATGTCCTTGGGTAGATCCCTCCGGCTCTGCCGGATCATAGGACGGTTATTCCTAACCTTAGTCACCTTATATCTCCATTGCCATAAAACCATTTTCATGAAAATCTCTCGAAGTGTTTATAAATGAAAAACATGTTTGAACACTTTAAGAGTTTTAGATTTTCAGAAATACTCCCCCTAAACATGTGCTTTAGAGTTTTGACAGAAATCTGCACAGTGAGGAAAGAGCGCGCACTTTTTGAATTGATCAACTCAAGATAGACAATTCCCCGAGGGACACGGTTACGTTGCATAGTTAAAGAGTTACATTGTCAGCTTTTAGGTGACAACTAGCTCTAATAACTACCTTGAAGGTGTGGACAAACCTCGAAAGGTTGTCATACCCGTCAAAGTTCATGTCTATCAAGAGCTTCTCGAATAGGTACAATTTACTTGGATAAGTCTTTGGAAGACAAATCTTTTCAATGTATGACTGTTCAGATCCCATCAATTCATGGGTTAAGTCTTTTCACACGACGATTCCAGTAGCAAATCAACATATTTCTTATCACAATAATTTTCTCCCCCTCAAAAATGGCATATAAATGTTATTTTTGATAACGTTTTGATAAAAAATATGACCATTTCGAGTTTCGTGGGAAGTTTATCATGAAGAACAAGTTGTTTGAACAAAGATTTTAGCAAATACTCCCCCTCAACAAGTAATACTAACTTTTGAGGTTTTGAAAAACGTAACGGGAAGTACTTGTTCTTTTGAGAAAATCCTTGAAAAATGAAAGGTTTGATAGGTTTTTGTAGGATCGTTATTTTATTGTGTTGATGATTCGGGTGGTCTTGGATGATCAAAATACATGTTTACCATTTTAGAGAGAGAAACTAGAGAGAGAAGGTGTTCTTGCTAGAGGTTTACACAAAGGAAATGTTAGATTGAATTGAAGCACCACCCCTTCCATGGATGGAAGGGGTATTTATAGTTACAGACTCAACGACCTCCTATCGGCCTGTGGATCAGGGATACAGTGGGTAAAGACCCGTCCTTCCTCCACGGTGTTGCACTAAACTATTTTACGCTACTGACTAACTAATTAACTACATAATAACGTAAATAACGACAAGTCTACGAGCTAACTTATGCTAGATAATATTTGGGGTGACCGACTCTTCACTATGGAATTTTCTAATTCCTAACAATCTCCCCCTAAGGGAGGTCACCCCATGTTTTACATTTTGAATCCTAGCATTCTATTCTTGACATTGTTCTTGAGCTCGTAGACTTGAATTCTTCACTTTCACAATCTTTGTGCTTTTGTAGTGATTCTTCAAAGTCCGCATAGATTTGTACTATAAGTGGAGGTCTTTGAACTGATCCACATCTTTGATGATCTTCGAGCTTTCATTGAGATCATCAGCCACAGTAAATCTCTGGATCACCCTTTATTGTGTTGCCATCATGTGAAGTTGTGACTTTTGGACCGACATGCTCACACTTTTGAATCATGACATCTTTCCATCAGAGTAGCGGAAGCCTTACTGACTCATGATATTTGCAGCAGCGTAGCAGAAGCATAGTATAGAAATATCAGAGCCAGGTTATGTAGATATGCACCAGCCATGATTTCTTCAATTAAGTGTGGATGCTGTGAGCATGCGGCTTTGGATTGACTCCTCAATTCTGATCAGCTGCAACCATCCAAATGTACCTGCAAACAACAGTTAGCAATAAAACACACGAAAGTGTCTTTGATCACTTTCGTTGAATTGAGGTACACGGCCCATGGTTCCCCGTTGATCAGTACAAGTACTGCCTGTGATCAGGTAGGATTCCTAAGAATCTCCTTGACAGGGTTTCGCAGCTGTTCTAGCTGTTCTCAAACCGGAAGGTCTCAAAGAAGACAACACGGAGTGAGTGAACCATCGAATTGATATTCACTGATTGATGAAAAATGATATGAAAACAATCGCGTATTGATTTAAGAAAGAGTTTTGCAATACGACAAAGGTTTTATAAGAAAGATCAATTTTTCAAACAAAATACTTTTTTTATTAGAGAATGAGTACACATTCGACGTGCTAGCGAAAAGAAGAGATTCGCACATCGAACGGTTTTTCTAAAAGTATTTTTCAATCAGAGATACTTTTTGAATTTGAAATGAATACACATTCGACGTGCTAGAGAAAAGAAGGTTTGCACATCGAACGGTTTTTCCAAAAGTATTCGTCAATTCCATTCCTGGACCAAGGTTGATTCACGAGTGAATCGCCCCATCGTTTCTATCCAGTTGTCACAAGTTTGATCTTTTGAAAAGATCTCACATGTCACCCACCAAGAGCTTGTTTGATGTTGGCTCTAGAAGGATTTCCATCTTCATCGTGAATACTTTTACATACCACTCAGATGTTCTGGCAAAACCACAAGGATAATGCGTAGGACTCTTAATATATACTTACTTTCCACATTGTGTGAAAAAGCAAGTCTTCAAGAATTTAGTGTCCTAACGAGATATTGTGGATGATCTCTTGGCTCTAGACTCAATAGTGCATTTTTGGTTCCTTTGCCGGAGACTAGGGAGAGGGTCTCCTTCTTTAATATCAACAATCTCTAAGAGAAAGTCGATAGATTATGTAGGTTCCCCGTGAGAATGAAACAAGCCCTTTTTAAGAGGAACTTGAGTGGCTTGGGAAGTTGTAGTGCAGTGCGTCACTGGGTCCCTGACGTCTTGTCTTCAATACCAGTGTCACCTTAGTAACCACTTAGTAGCATATGTATTGAACCCGGTTACTGCCCTAAGGTTGAATTATTGGAGGGTTATTTCTTTTCACCCTTTTCTCATTCATTTCTTTTTCATTCTTCAACCCCTTCAGTGCTTACCGAGACTTCATTACTAGAACCTTGTTGGGTTTATTCCAGTACTAGCTCTGTCTCAGTCCGCACTCTTCCCATATCTCACTTTTCTCCTTTTTTCATCATACCTAAGGACTCTACACTATCTAGTGGATCGTCCCTGGGTAGATCCCTCCGGTTCTGGCGGATCGTGGGAACTAATACCTAACCTAACCATCCTTATAACACCATGCATAAAGTAAATTGGTCGGTCTTTTGGTACAGTTCATTCTTCCTTAAAACCAATTGAAAAATCATTTGGAAAAACAATCAAGGTACTTGTGATACGAGATCAAAGCATTTTGTACCTTAATAGTTTTGATCATTTAGAAAACCTCCCCCTCAACATATCTATGATTTAGAAATTGTTCAGCACAAGGAGGCAAGAGGACTTTGAAATATTTTCTTTGATCACAATTTTCATACGAAAAAGCCATTTGATTTTCATGGTAAAATTCTCCCCCTCAATATGTGCATAGGATATTTGAAATCATTTTGTCACATAGAGGCAAGAGTTCTTTTGAAGCACATCCACAGTCACAAAATCCATTAAGAAAACCATTTGACAACTCAATCAAGGTACATAATGTTAAAACATAAAAGCATTTGCACCTCGATAGTTTCTTTTCTTTTAAAATGCTCCCCCTCAATATATGCTTCGAGATTCGAAAGCGTTTAGCACATATGAGAGAGCAGCCTGCACAACTGAATCAAAACGATCAACTTTTATCAAATTTCATTATTAAATCACAAATTCTCCCCCGATCAAAAATATCAAACCCTTTGAGATTTTGGATCTCAAGTGATTTAATCAGGTTTGGAAAACATGGGAGAATATGTAGCCAGGTTTAAATACTCATCTTGTTTTTGGATAAATCCTCCTCCTCAACATGTGCATTGTGTATTTGAAATCGTTTGGCACATGGAGGCAGGAGTGCCTTTGAAGGACTAAAATCAATTCCATTTAAAACAGATTTGAGATTTAAATCACTATCTCTACCCCGATCAGAAATATCAAACCATTTGAGATTTGTGATCCCAACTGATTTAAATCATTTAGAAAAAATTTGGGGAAAGACGTGGCAAGATTCAATTTTGAAAGATGACAGATAAGGACCATTATAAGACATTAAAGATTGTTAGTGTCAGGTATGATAGTTTTTAAGAGATCTTTTAAGTAAAACAAAACAATTTCACAATCAAACAAGAACAGAAAAAATTTCATTTTGAAAGACCTTGATTCTAAAGAAAAAATCATACCATGACATAACATTAAATCTTTAGATCACCACATTTTAACGTACAAACCGGAACTTTGATGAAGAAATATTGTTTGAAAATATTTTAAATTAAATCACTCTCCCCCTCAATCCATGACAGAAGTCAATAATTGAGTGACTTAGGTTTTGATAAAAAGAAGTCCGGTGATTTTCAAAATTTAGTTCAATTTATTTTCAAAAACAATATTTTTCCATTTTCAAAACAATTTAATCAAATTATTCAAAATTGTTTAAAAATGGCATCCTGCACAAAGATACGTTAGGTGGTTGAGAAGCTTCCGTTGTTGCTGTAGGGCTTGGAAGAAAACCGTCTGCTGATGCAGTGAGACTTCTTCTTACGTTGCATTTTGAATGCCAACTAAGGTCAAATTAAGCTCCGTTTCTTCAATCACTTAGAAGAAAACCATCTGCTGATGCAGTGAGACCTCTTACGTTGCATTTATGCCAACTCTCCATAGAAGTCCAATTAAGCTCCGTTTCTTCATTTGTCAACCCAAGAAATAGTTACCCTTTCCTTTCGGCATTCAATCATCTTCAATAGTGGGATCCGGATCGGGAACATTCTTTTATACCAATATACCTGCATACGTTAGTGAACACACATACAAATATATGGTGGTCGACATCACCCAAACAACAATCGACTAATAAAAGTCAACGCAACATATCAATCAGATCATATAAATGTATGGGAATAATGTGTTCATCAAACTCTAATCATCTAATCCTAGCAATCATATCCTAGGCACCTAGTCCTTCAACATAGGTTAACATCATTTTTAATTAAGCATATTGGGATAATTAAGAAAGCCCGTTAGATGATGTAGATTTGAAAAAACATTATCCCCCTCAATCCATGACTCATTTTATGAAAATTAAAAAACGCTGAAGTCATTGATTGAGTTTTCAATTTTACAAAAACTCTGAATCTGATTGTTTTAAAAGCAACTATTTACCACCATTTTTGAAAACACCAAATATTTTTCTGAAGAATTTTAGACGGAAAAACATTTGTGTAGGAACAGCAGTCCTTCGACATACTTTCCTCAAATTGTTTTAGGAAAAGTGCACGAAATATTTGAAAATCATTTAAGCGTAGCACTTTCCTTCTTTGAAAAATGGGTTGCTATCAGAAATAATAGCAAGCCATAGTTTTAGCACAGGTTACAGTCTGAAGTAACTGCAAGCCATTTTTTGAAGTGCGGGTTACAGTCTAAAATAACTGTAAGCCATTTGATTTGTGACATGTTTTGAAAAAGAATATTTACACCTCCTGCTCGAACTTCATCTATGGTCCCGTGCCATTATTGAATGACATTTCTAAGACCGTAGATGTTATCGATACCAGAAGACATGTCTTGGAAAACATATTTTTGGTATTTTTTGAAATTTTCTGATTTTTATGGGTTTTTTGATGATTTTATATTTTTCTATTTTGTTTTGCTGGTTTTATATTTTTGTATTTGGTTTTTAATAAATATATACAAAGATAGAGAAGATGATATAGTTAAAGAAGATGATGATACGAGTACCGAGATAAAGATATCGAGCAGCACGTCGTAGAAGATAGAAGTCATCAACTCTTAAACATTCACCACCAAAGCTTCCAGGGCTCTTGAATCGAAGAAAGAAATTGAACCATCTGAAAGTGAGACTTTGGCAGCTTCCCCCAAACCGAAAATCCTTTAGCTGAGCAGATTCGAAGCTCTATTTCAAGCTTGCTTTAGCCAGGTGCACAAGGAAGCACACCATTATCATAAATCCCGCTGCTCCATTTAAGAACGATAATCGAGGATCTCCATTCGGGGTTATATCATCCAATAGAAGAACAACAACGTTTCATCCCACACTTAAATAGTCTTCTCAAATTTCATAACCACTGAAGTCTGACGCAATCCATTCCAAAAAGGTGTCAAGAGAAAAATTCCCCCAAGTAGTTGAATTGATGCAGTCAGTTTCTTTGTATAATGCTCAAGAACTCTCCCGAACACACATCATGAGGGGAATGAAAACACCTTCCCATGTTCACATTTTTCTTCCCGGATGATCGTGTATGAAGCTCAAGAACCCGAAGTACACCAATACCCAAGAGCTCTCCCGAATACACATCATGAGGGGAATGAAAACACCTCCCCATGTTCACATTTTTCTTCCCTGATGATCGTGTATGAAGCTCAAGTATCCGAGGTACACCAATACCCAAGGAAGGAATAACTGATAACATTGAAGAAGCAGGCCAAGTCACTGATTATCTCTGCGGATGACAATCTCTACGGATGTCAACTCCAGAATAAGTGATTATATCTCTGAATCACTGATTAAGCCCTCAAGTGAAACAGCTGAGCGTCCCCAATGTACACAATCTCTCTCCCCTGATCATTGCGATACCATCGAAATCACCACACACTAGTGTACCTCTTTTATCTTCAGAAACTTTCTCTAACATCACTTCCCCCTCGTCGTTGGAATAGTAACACTAAAAGCCTTGATGAGTAAGACCTTGAGTTTCTCTGCGGTCATGACATTTGTTTTCCCGGGATATCTTCAATCACTTAGAAGTATTAAGCTTCATCAAGTTTACTCGCCATGAGTCAAACCTTGAATTTCTCTGCGGTAATAACATTTGTCTTCCCGGGATATCTTCAGTTACTTAGAAGTATTAAGTTCATCAAGTTTACTCGCTTTGTGTTTGTCTCCTTCCCCTTGCTAGTATTGACACTTCAGAATCAGCAACATTGTATAAGCCCAAATACTTGAAATCTTTATGAGAAGATCGCTTGAAGTCTTTGTGAGAATCAACATGCTGAATAATGTGAGAAAGTCTAATTGGGGATTAAATTCGACATATCACATTCCCCCAATTAGTGCTCTCCCCTAGACCGACAATCTTTTTGATAAATGCTTGAATTAAGAAGAAGTCTTTAAATAATCAAATGCAACTCGTCTTTAGTCTTCTAACATGTAGTAGAAAAATGCAGAACTGACTGTAGACTCGATCTTCTTCAAGATTGTCCAGTTGGGGAATGGATAGTTAACATCTTCAACTCACCAAAACATAAGAACATCACCAAAAAGCATCCCAATTAATTTACATCTTGCAAATCCCCTTAATTAAGATCCCTCCCAATCAAACAAGAACAGAAAGATGTTCATCAAGGAAATCAGCAATCAGCCCGCAACGGACACACAAGATGGTAACGCCAAACTACCAATCACATCAAACAAGAACAGAGAGATTGTTCGGAATCATCATGTTGATGTATACGTGAAGCATTAACCGGAAGCACTTTGTCGATAAACTCATCAATCCGAGTGAAGATGTCAACCAACGACTCTTAGAAGAGAAAAACTCCATGTGAAGATAACCCGATAAGAAGAGGCTCGGTTCTTACATGAGTTTAGAGCCGTATGATCATTTATATTCTCAAATATCAATCAACAATGCAAAAAAAAAATTCACGCTTCTTCTCCCCCTCAAGAATTGCATACGGAGATGCCATTCTTGACTAAATAAGTGAACATTATCCAAATGTAGTCTATTCACACTTCTCCCCCGCAAAATCAGCACAGGATGTCGCCATCGTCATTATAGTTGAGAAAGTGGAATCAGAAAACAATCAACAGTAGCCCGGTTCACTTGATGACTGAAGCGCATGGAAAAAATATGAAGCATGTTGATGAGAATGGTCATTTATTAGAAGATTTCTCTTCTTCAGAAGATAAAGCGCACTGAAGCATACACCTTTCTTTTCTTTAGGGAACGAGGCATGAACTGAAGTGTTCATACGTCATAAGAAGATTTATCTTCTTTGTAAGATAAAGCGCACTAAAACGTACACTTTTCTTTTATTTAGAGTACGAGGCTTGAACTGTTGTGTTCAAACGTCATAATCTCTCTCTTTTCAGCTCTCTTAGCAAAACATGTAATCAACCCCATTATCATTCAGTAGGCTCTTAGTCGTGACAGCTGATGGAGAAAACCCAATATGATGAATTTGACCCTGAAGTAAACTAACCCGAACTCGTGACTTAAACTTGCACATATGTAACAAAGAGCGGTGCCGAGAATTCATGCTCCATTGAATCTCTAAGTACTCTATACTCTTCAACCAACCAACCATCAAGTATAAGACGTACATCACCTCTTGAAAATCCACAATAGAATGTGACACTGAGCACTACAACGTAACTCCTTAAAGTGATAGTTATCTTGTGGTGATAAGAGCCCAATTCCCCCAAGTGGTAAAAGAAAAGGTAAAAGTCACCCAACAATAACTAGATTTCCAAGTCTTTGTTTTTGATAATAAGCATCGAACAAGGATCATGAAGAATCTTCATCCAACCATCCCCGATACCTTCAGATACTAAGTACACTCGCCCGTGATATTTCACTTCAACCTCAAATAAATAATACTGAATTAACGCCGTTGTCACATCTTCTGGTTAAAAGCTCAATTCTAGCCTCCTTTGACGTTTGAAGTGAACTTTGATAATGGTTTTCATCCCAACCATGGTTAGAAGCACATAACCCCGTAAAACCATGTACTAGCCAAACTGCCATGACGAATATCCAAACACACACCCAATTCATGAAGTACACCCTTTTATCCCTTCTTTGAAGCAGAAACCGTAGCACCAGCATCAAGAAAAGATCCCGAAATACACTTTCCTTTTCTCCAGGATGGTTCCATCAGTACAGGATTTTACAATTCTATGGTTTAAACCGAAAACTAGTATCTTTCGCGGGATTTTACAAAACCAAGAATAAACCGTAAGATAGATCCGGAAATGCACTTTACTCTTACCAGGATGTTTCCATTGTCACGGGATTTTACAAGTCTATGATTTAAACCGAGAAATAGGTTCTTTCGCGGGATTTTACAAAATCAAGACAAAACCGTAAACAATGTCAGTTTGAATAAGTTATGACAACTTTGGTTTTGGTGAATATCTGTTTTAGGGGAACATGCGGTGATTCATCAACAGTTCATTATCCAATATCAACAACATCAACAACCATCCAATCAACACATTGGTAAACACATCATTCACGCATTCTGTCGGCTATTGTAGTGACCACATGGAGAAGTAAACTCGATATACCAAATTTGATCATGAAGTAGAATTCCCCAGATTTGTTACTTAAACTTGTACTAATCCTCGTGAACAAGAAACGGTGTACCCAATGTACAAAACCTCTTGACATTCTCAACTGAGTGAGACACCGAAGTGATAGTTACGTTGTGAGTTAAGTGAGAAAGAATCACAAACGTAATTAAATAGCCAAGTCTTTATCACCCTCTATAAATACCCAAACAAGTCATCTTCGCGGAAGGGTAGAAAGAAAGAAGACGAAATAAGTAAACGCGCCCGAAAAACTTCACTTCAAAGCCAAATGAGAAATATCGAACAACAACCCCGTAGTCAACCGTGTTTAACTTTCAGTGCAAGCCATGACATGATTTTATCCGTGAAAATGTATACGCCAAAGTTCCAAGCCGTATACCACAACGAATTTCATTATCACGTCATATCACATTATCACAAATCTCATGAACACTGCACATCTCAAATATCATTATCAAGTCGCTTCAAAGCTCATAACTCAACAAATCTCATAGTCATACAAATCTTTACACAAGATCCAACATAAGCCCTCTTTAAAATTAGCACATCCTGATCTTAAAAGTCCATTTAATGACTCTTAAAATTCAGGTTTACTTAGTATCCAAAGACATGGTACCAACTCATGTAGAAGATCCGCATTATCAGGCCCATTTCACATCATTAACTCTTTAAGAGTAAGAGTAAGAGTTTGCGAATATCTGATTCAATCCATTAGAACCGAGGCTCAAGAGTTACAGCGATGCAGTAATTACAATACCAATAGTCACGGCCCATCCAAGTATCCATAAAGCCCAGACAAACGAATGATCTACCAAAATGTGTAAGGCCCAAACAGTGATAATCCATCCGATCCAGAAATATTACACCCTAATTTTAGGGGATATAAAACACGCACATAATCACACAAACTCATTTGCAACCCTAAATATCCACTCACTAAAAACTCCGCCTCTCTCACCCCTGTACGCAGTTTCTTTCACTATCAAACCCTAATCCATCTCTACAGCCACTAAATCCCACTCGTTTTCAACTGCCTCTTCCTAAATATTCACACACAAAAATCATCATCCTCCTCTTAAGCAAATCGTATCAGTCATTATTGAAGACCCACAAGTTTTGACCACGCCACAGGGATGGTACAACGGTCTTCAAAGCCACAGGGATGGCATGAGTATTTGAGACCGAACAAAGATTGGTTGGAGGTAAGTTATGTTAACGATTTTGACCCATGTGTTGATTAAACGAACTTAAGAGTTAAATGAAATACCACAATGGTTTTTGTTTGATCTTCAAATGTTCGGATATATACAACAAAAATCATAGATCCGTGAAGTATAGTTCTTTTCGTGTAACAATCATTAAGATTTATGGCATGAGTTGCCCACGACAAAGAAAGACTGAGATCATGTGTCATACGTTCACCATTTAAAGTTTTGATTTTTTAAACCTTATAGTAATTCCTTTTAACCGATCAAGGAGTAAAGAATGAGACCTTTCATGGTTTTGATCTTGCTTCTAACATTCAGAGAATTAACAACCATTTAAGATCAATGAAGTTACTTCTTTTGTGTGTAGATCTCTATAGATCTATGTGTTATGAGAACCATACACAAAAAGAAACAAAGCGGAGATCGATTCTTGATAGCACTCCATGAATTTATATTTGTTTCGAATATGTATGTTGCTTGAGCAAGGATCTGTGATGAGTGTGTTCGAGGGTTTTGTACTTTTGATGTGCTTAGAGAAGTAACCCCGAAACAACTGAGATCATTAAGAGTAGCAGTCATGGGTAGAACCTGTGATGCTTTGGTTTTTTTTATTCGAATAGGTTATGATTTGGATCTGTGATGGTTAAACAAACTGAGGTCCGAATTGAGTTTGTTAACTGGTATTTGTTATGGTTGTTTGTGGTCGAGGTCTAGTTGTATTGTTGTTGTCACGGTCTTTCAAGTCTTAACATCTTATTCTTCATCCTTTCTGTGTAAGTCGCTAGGTCTCATATATGAGCCAAGTCGCTAGCCAATTCGCTAAGCCAATTCGCTAAGCCAAGTCGCTAGCCAATTCGCTAAGCCAAGTCGCTAGCCAAGTCGCTAAGCCAACTCGCTACGTCTTGTTCAATAACAAGTCGCTACCGTTTATAGAGTCAAGTCGCTATTTATTTTACTCAAGTCGCTAGCTTTTTGTTTAACATAAGTCGCTAGGTCATCTTAAGTCGCTACGACAAGAGACCCACGTCGCTACGACTTGTAAATACAAGTCGCTAGGTGACCCAACTCGCAAGGTAGATTCAGTGTATTTGGACATCTTGTACAGTCAACTCGCTAGCATGAATATGAGTTTTCCGACCACTTTCCGACGATCTTCATATGAACCCAGAAAACACCTAAGACTGCTAAATATTTTGACCAGTTAAGACCAAGAAAGACCCAGAAAAAGCTTCATTTAAATGACCCTTTTTGACCATACAGCGAATCTGGACAATGACCTCAAATAGCTAACAGGAAACTCTCATTGATGGACATGAAGGACTTATGTTATATCTGTTAAAAACCAAATCTGATAAAATACACATTTTGACAACACGCATAATGGATACACAAGAAACTGATGGTGGAAAACTTTTTAACAACACATCACAAACCAAATCTGTTAAGACGCAACCAGTAACAACCAAACCATATCCATTTAACAACAACAAAAACCAGTAACAATAACAACCATTATTTGAACCACGAGAATCACCATAAACAACACAATAACCTTGGCTCTTGATACCAATTGTAGGATCGTTATTTTATTGTGTTGATGATTCGGGTGGTCTTGGATGATCAAAATACATGTTTACCATTTTAGAGAGAGAAACTAGAGAGAGAAGGTGTTCTTGCTAGAGGTTTACACAAAGGAAAGGTTAGATTGAATTGAAGCACCACCCCTTCCATGGATGGAAGGGGTATTTATAGTTACAGACTCAACGACCTCCTATCGGCCTGTGGATCAGGGATACAGTGGGTAAAGACCCGTCCTTCCTCCACGGTGTTGCACTAAACTATTTTACGCTACTGACTAACTAATTAACTACATAATAACGTAAATAACGACAAGTCTACGAGCTAACTTATGCTAGATAATATTTGGGGTGACCGACTCTTCACTATGGAATTTTCTAATTCCTAACAGTTTTAATCAAAAGTAAGAAGCTTTCGCTCCTTTTATAGGATTGTGGCACTGAGGCGTACCACAGGGTCCTTTCATTACAAGAACGGGTTGTACACTGTAATGTGTGCACAAGCCATCGACATTAAAAAATTCACACATCCAAAATAATATGAAAAAGAAGCAAATTAAGGGGTACCAGGTAATCCATCAATCTTTCCAGGAATGCGAACAGGGCGTTGATAACCTGTGAGATTAATCCTGGGACGACCACCTACAAAGCTCTCCAGAGTTCTGAACTGGTCCCTTCTGTACAACCTTTCATCGATCATAGTGATGATCCTCTTCACATCCCGTCTTTCCTGAGAATTCCATCTCTTCTTCGACCCGATGCCTTCATGTATCTCCTTTAACCTATAAGCCAAGCCATCCTGAACCTTCTTCAAAGTGTGATCCCCAAACTTGTGAAGATCTCTACACGCCATCAAGCAATTTCATTGAAGTTCACTGCGATAAACTACGCTGAATGGTTTGCTGACGAGGGTGTATTGTGGAAGCTGGTTGATGTCGGGAAGTTCTAGCTGAGGTCTGGTGAAGTTGACACGGGTCTGATATGATTCAACATCCAGTTGTAAGTCTTCTACACGTTCCTTGATCACGATGCTTCTGATGAAGATAAGTAATGACTTGATGAATTCACGTTGAACTTCAGTCGAGAATTGTCTCATGCGTCCCTGTACTTTTGCAAGATACAGATCTTCAATGTCATTGAGAGACAAATTCTCAAAGTCCGCTTCACAGAATGCATAATCTCTTTCGTCTTGTCTTTTGACCAGGATATTCTTTAGGAAAGTGTAGTCCCATTTAGACGAGAGATCAACATGTTTAATAGCAACGATCCCTTTAGTACTATACACTGCATGTAGAGACTTTCGAACCTGATAGCTTTTGTAGTAGATTCGTCGACGATCTGGCCAATGGTGAATCCCGTACATTGCATCGACGTCATACTGTTCCACACTGTTAGAAAACAAGTGAGTAGCCTTTTCTTCGATGGCTATGCAGTTGGAGTATATGGCTGCCGGGAACGAAAGTGTAAGTGATGTAGCGTATTTCCTTGAACCATCGCCACCGTGTAGAAGGAATTCCAAATCTTTGTTGAAGAAGTAGCGAAATGGAATCTTAGGCTTATCTGGTTGGCCAATTGTTGGTAGAGGTTTAGACCAATCGGTGTAGTATGGAGCATTATCTCTTCTGGTAAAGTCAATGTTTGCTTCAGGGTTGAGCCAGTCAATGTTGTTAGACATGGCTCGTGCTATGTTTTAAAGGTGATACTCAACCTCGATGGCACTTTCCGAGCTGTCTTTTAGCAGTTGAAAAGCTTCATTCTTGATTCGTTTCAACTCTGATTTCGTCATCTTCTTCACTTGGAATTTTTCTTGCAGTAACTTTGCATGCTCCAATGTACTACCGTCTTCCAGATCTTGACCTTCAGATGGATAGGGAGTAGAATTAACAAGTGTAGAAAACTAGTCATATTCATCAGTGTCATCCTCGTCTAGCCATGATACGACGTCAGCCTTGGGCGCCTTCTTCTTCTTTTTCTTAGGCCTAGATGAGGATTCTGGTTTCTTAACTTTGTCTGGAGAGGTGGGTTGTTGTTGGGGCTCACGGACTTCCTCATCGTCACCACCCGTATACTCAAAGTGATCATTCCCGAATCTGACAGTGCCTATGAACTTTGCAATAAAGTTTGATAACAGTTTAAGATTTTCTGTCATGTGTCGGGAACATCCGCTATCAACAATCCAAAGAATGATCTGTATCACCTGCATTACACACAGACGACACAGATGGAATAGAAGTAGATGTGGAACCCGAAGTGTTAGAGGGTTCCGAAGCAGTTATAGTAGACATACATACATCAATCACTTTAGGCATCTATTTAAATCCTAGTGTAGTATGTAACCATTTTTGCCATCTCCAACTAGTATTTGCCTTAGTCTTAATGAAAGTACTAGGTGGTACTTCAATCTTTGGAGGTGATACTGGAGCTACAGGGATATCAATGCGTTTCTTGGAATCTAAAGAGGGAGGTCTACCAAGCACAGACTTAGAATGATTAGTGGGCCTAGAGGTATTCCGAGTCTTAGGATTCCTTAATCGAGAAATGATAGCTTTAGCAACACATTTGTCATGACAATCAAAATTCATACTTTTATGACAAATAACACAAGATGCATCAGACTGAATATCAAAAGTACTTAAAGGTTTAGCATTCGTTACATAACTTTTTCTATTACATTTGTCAGATGCAATATCTAAAGTAGGTGCAACGTGAGTCTTATTCAAAATCCTAGGGTGTTCTTCTACTTCTGCATTCCTTATTGATCTTTTATTAGGTCGCAACTTCCTATTCTTCCTTGTATTGCTCCTAGGCTTTGAAGTGCGGACATTAGGAAAAGAAGAAATTATTCCTGTTTCAGTAGAGGGAAGCACATTAGAATCTTGTGATTTGGCAGTAGGCATTCTAGGGTCATGATTACTAAGTGTTACAGGTGCTATTCTCTTAATCACGGTAGGCGGAAGTTGTTCATAATTTCCTAACATTTCTCTTAACTTAAAGATAGTGTGCACCAATTCTTGATTTTCAGAACGAAGGTTGCCAGAAAAATTCATGACTTCTCTAGTGTGTGCAAGATAATGATCAAGTTCGTTAGATGCTTCATCACGAGTCTTTTTGAGTAAATCAAATATGACACCATATTCCTGTTTAACTTTTGAAAGTTCTTGTTCATATTTTGTGATTTGACACTTGAAAGACACGTTTTGATCATCCAGTTGCTCAATTTTAAAATCAAATGGTTTTGATTTCAACTGGTGGATTTTGTTTTGCAAAGCAAGTTCACGATTTTGACAATCTTTTTGACACCATTGAAGACGACGTTTTGAATTTGAAAGTTCGTTTAACAGTCGTTCATTTTCAGCTTTTAAAGACTCGATTTGAAGCACATTATCAGTATTCTCAAAAATTATAACAGAATCAACAGTATCAGCAGAGATATAGTCAGAAGCATATGGCAGAGAATGCAATAACACAACATTATAGACATCAGCACATATAACATCTTCCAAGAGTCGATCAACATCTTTTCGTAACATTTTCTTTTTACGTTTGGTGATAGAAATAGATGTTTCTGTTTTCTCGAAAACGACTTTCATCAATCTAAGTTCCTTATGAAAATCCCGTTCCCAATATAATGCACAGTTTTTCAAATTTTTAACATTGGGTAAAAGTTTTTTCTGAAAAATGTCTCTTTGTGCTCGCGCTAGAGGCGATTGAAAGTGTTCAACTTTTATCTCAGAATGAAATTTAATCTCATGTTCTAAAAGTTTGAGGTCAGCCATGAAAAGGTCAAAATATCTAAGAATTTGACGATTTTCAGGTTTTGATTTTACTTCACTGATGGAAGGTAAAGGACCATAAATTTGTGCATAATTTGGTTTGGGATTAACATTAGAAGACTCAGACGTTCTTGTGATAATCCTTGGTGTGTGGTGGTAATCCTTTGGTGGGACGAAAGTGATCGCTTGTGAATAATTAAAAGGTTTGTTGTAAACAACTTTTTATAATTTTGATCGACTCTCGTCTTCTGCATCTAATTCCTCTTGACGATGATATTCAACAACACTCATAACAGAATTATCGATTTTATATTCTGCACTGGAAACTTCAGGATTTGGTTTGAATGCTTTGGTTGAAAGCTTAGGTTTGTAATCAGCAAGATTCGGTCCATATCCATCTGGATTGGGTTTCAAAGTAAACTTTTGAATAGCTGTGACTGACTCACCATGTTTGTAAACAACATTTCGGAACTCTTTAAGTTTGTTTTGCAAGCCGATAATTTCTTCAAGATGGTCATCTATTCGTTTCGTTGAATGCTTTTTGTATTCAGAGAACTGTTTTTGACAATTTAACAACTCAGCCTTAGCTTTTTGATTTTCCAAGGTGAGAGCGTTAATTTGCTGTTTATGTTCATGTTTCAGTTGTTCTCTTTCAGACAACAAAGCATTCTTCAAAGCGGCTAGATCACGCATCTGTCGTTCTAAATATTGTTCGTTTTTATGAGATTTTGCAAAAGCGGCTTCAAAACCTTTTTCACGGTTTTCTTGAGTTTTGAAAAAGTTGAGTTGCATTTTTAAGCATTCAATATCCTTGGTTAACAGTGCATTTTTACTTTTTAATTGCTGATTTAATTCACGACATTTTTCCATTCGGGATTGTTGGTCTTTAAGTAACAGATCAACATCTGGACTAGGCAAGGGTTCAGCGTGTGCAACGTGAGACACACCATGATCATTATGCAAATCCTCAAGTATAACCACGGAGTCAATTTGAGTATCAAAGGAAACCAGAAGGTCATCTTGATCATCAAATGTAACTACGGGGTCTAGTGGAAAATTGTCAGAATGAGATGTGGACGACTCATTTTGAACATTCTGAGCCTTGCCGGATTCAGATGTTGGCGGAGATATTAGATTATTAATGATAATTGTTTGTTCAGGTACCTGAGACAAGCCATCAGTGTCATACACTGGGCCTGTATCACTCATGTGTAGAGCTTGCATTTGTGCCATCAACATCACTGGTGCATTAGCCTGCAAGTCTTCCGTGTCATCATCAGAATCTGCATCTGCCATAAAGCTCTGTTCCTTGTTGTTAAGAGTTCCACCAGCTTCATCCTTAAGAGCCAAGAGCAAAGCCTCTTTGAAATAAGCACTGCCTCTTGTCCTCGGCTTAGGACATGCATTAGCCAGATGACCCTTTTCATTGCAGTTATAACAACGAAGACCATTAACCCCATTCTGAGCATTCCCCTGTTCAACTACTTGAGCTCTCTGTTGTTGTGGAGCACCCTGGTTATTCCTTCCAATAGCATTAAACCCTTGACCACCTCCCATCTGACGACCATAACCACGATTCTGAACTTCAACACGTCCATTGTTTACAACAGCTTGATCCTTGTGTTGGATGAGAAACGAATGCGATTGTTGGATTTATTTGTATACCGACCGAAGGCTTTAGCAATCATAACAAATCCTTGTTGCAATTCATCGAAAGCAGCAGAGTCCTCATCAGCTTTACTGTAAAGTGCTTGAGCATTGTTGTTGTTGTATGGAACCAATTGAGTTTGTTGAGGTTGTTGCTGTGACTGATCATGTGGTGTGATGGTTGCAGTTGGTTGAGGGGCTGGTTGCTGAGCTGTTTGAGGAGGAAGATTAGTTTGAGCCCACAAAGCAAGTTGTTGATTATCAGGAATTGTCTGTGAAGTCGGGAGTCCACGGATAGTCCTTTCTTTGTCAACTTCTTTTTGGTGAGGCTTCAAATAGTCGTACAACAATCCGTATGTAGCATGATGAAGGTTCTTAGCTTGACGGAGAAAAATGACATACTTCTCCCATTCCGGACCAAGACTACTTAGGAACTTAGTGTTGACAGCAATTCGAGGCATGATAATGTTGTGTTTGTCCAAATCATTAATGATGTCTGAAAAGCGATGATGATATGACTCTAAAGTCTCTCCTGGTTCAATCATGAAGTGTTCATAAGCCAAGTAGATTTTGGATTCCATGTCTTCCTGATTGAGTGTTGTGCCTTCCATTAGAAGATGAATATGTTCCCACATTGCTTTAGCTGTCTTTTGAGCATCAACACTTCGAAGGATCGGATTGGGTAGTCCCAAAAGGATGTATTGCATTGCTAGTTCATCGGCTTCAAAGTGTAGAAATTCATCACCATTGAGGTCGGAGATAGTTGCAATGTTGGAGATAGCATCTCTTGGTGGATTGGCATCTGGATATGCGGGTATGATAACAGTAGGCATCTGAAATGGACCTTCCATAATGACCTTCTTTAAAAACTTTCCATGTGGCTTCTTTAGATCACAAAACCTAAAGAACCTTATCACCCATTGATCATAATTTCCGGGAGTGAGCATTGGAGGTCTATCAAGTGAGCCAGCTTCATGAATTGATTGTTGGCTACTTAAGGCTTCACACATCTTGCCAAACCATGTCGGTTCCTTCATAGTATTCCTGGATGGATGTTGATTGTAGAAGTTTGTGTAAGGTTGTACTTGAAGACTAGGTGGTGTTTGAACCATTTGTGGTGGTGGAATTGCTCCAAGTTGTGGAGTATGTTGTTGATTAAATTGTTGTTGATAAATTTGTTGTTGATGATTAAATTGTTGATGTTGTGGACTTAGTTGTTGTTGTTGTTGATGATAAGTGTAGGGAAAATAGTTAGAGTATTGTGGTTGTGACATGTTGAAAAACTTGTGTTGTTAAATGGATCTTTGTAGTCGAATGAAATGTTGTTGATGAAGTATCCTTAGGCGTAGAAATCACAGAAAAGCCAAGCACCACTTATGCGTAAAAACACCAAAGTTACGCGTAACAGCAAAAGTTACGCGTAGGTTTAGCTTACGCGTAAGTAAGGATAAAACGTTAAAGTTATGCGTAAACAAGAAGTTAGGCGTAGAAAACTTAGGCGTGAGATTACCTTATGCGTAAGACAAAGCTTAGACGTAAGATGAATCTTAGGCGTAGAAATTTCTACGCGTAAGCTTATGCTTATGCGTAATTTTAGGGTTTTGCCCAAATGATCTTTTACACTATCACAGTGCAAAAGATATCCAAAGTCGACGTATTTTCAGGCTTATCCAAGCAAGAAAACACGGAGTAAACCACGAGAACAGAAGATCAACCAAGGAACAAGTTACGCGTAGTTTTGAGGTTTTGATACGCTTAAAACTACTCGTAAAATGAATTTTGCCCAAAGATGTTTCTAAACCAGATTTTTGTGATGAAATAGCTTCAATATCACAAAAATAACACAAAAGTGTGAAACTTGATGATCCAAAGCGTCTAAAACGGTTACGCGTAGAACAGCTACCACGTAAAAAACCAAGCTAAAAAACAATGATCCACACGTAAAGGTTGAAACTTTTTGCCAAAAACAGTTATTTTAACACCTTAGAACGTTGAAAGTACAAGAATCTTGGATTAAAAAGTGTAAAAAATGTGTTTTTAAGCGAACCAAATTTGAACCGTATGCTTTACGCGTAAGACCAAAACTCACTTCAAAAGCAATACGTTCACCCAACTATTTGGCGATTGATACCACTGTTAGGTCACTAAGTTTACAACACAAGCATCAATAGAAGAAATAAAGAAGAGAATAGATCGGTTGAACAACACACACAAACACTATGCGTAGAAACAATAAGGACGGTTATGCGTAGCAAGGTGAAAGTGAATAAATTGAACAACCAACCCTCAAGTGAGGGTTATTACAAGTTATTTATAGGAGAGGGAGCTAGGGCAACACTCCTAGTCCCTTCCTTTCCTTAGTGGACTTGGGCCTAGGCTTATGGGCCTTCTACATAAGCCTAAGCTTAATAACAAACATAAAGGCCATATTAAGCTAACTATTACATGTGAATCACTAACACTTGAATAAGGTTTAGGAGTGACTACAACAATATATATATATATATATATACACACACATACCTGGGGCTTATATGGTATCAGAGCCATGAAAAGAGGGAAGTATATGTGTTTAGAGTTATTCAACATATATTTTTCTAAATATGTTTAATTTCTTTAAAAGAAATAATAAAAATATTGTTAAAAACAGTACTATTGAGGAATATGAAATTCCTAAAAATTTAGATCATTTAAACAAATGGACAATTCCTAGAGTCCAACCTAAAGTTTTATATGAACTAGGAACTTTTGAAGAATTAGGTTTCGTTCAGTCAGTAAAAACTAATAAGGAAACTATAACACTGGATAATAATGAAATGATTTTAAAATTATTAAATGAAAGAGATATTCAAAAATATCGTTCAAATTTTAATTATTTACATATTGGTTTAGTACAAATTGCTTTTAAACCTTTAACTTTACAAGGGCTACCTGAAAGTTTTATAGCAGTTTTATGAGATGGTCGTAACAGAAATTGGCAACAATTTTTAATTGGAATTATACAATCAAGTTTGGCCCATGGCCCAATTTATTTTAATGTATATCCTAATTTACAATTATCTTTATCTGATGTTAATATACTTGATACTCTAACTTTAAATATTAAAACACATGGGTATAATTATATGCCTGGTTCAGAATTAATATGTATATGTTATAGGATTTATTTTAGACCACTTATGACAATGAATCCTAAATGTAAAAGATTAAGTAAATATAATGAAACGATTTTAATAGAAAGTAATTTAGATATGTCAAAAATATCAACAAGAAAAACTATAAAATGGGATGAGATTGAATTTTCAGAAAATTGGATATTAGAATGAGCTATACCTCATCAACCAAAAATTAATAGTAATCTTACTAATATTATTCAAACTTCAGATGCAAGAGTTAAAATAGAATTTGAAAAAGAAAATGATTCAATAAAAAGAAGCAGATCTAATAGATCTTTCTACACTAATAATTTAGATTATAAGGTGGAGTTACCCTCAAGAGCATCTAATTCTCAAATAAGAGAAGAATTTCCTACAAAAGTTGAAAATTTAAAAATTAAAAATAATGTAGTTCAAGGAATATATAATGATGAGGATAATATTACCCCTTATGAAATGAATTTTTCTCTTTAATGGATAAAATAGAAAAAAATGATTTTTCTCTAGGCTCATCTACAAGAGCTTTAATTTCAGAAGAATTTACACCATTTAGAAAATGGTTTTTTGAAAATATTTCAAATAAAGAATTGACAAAAATACAAGAATATTTTTATGATTATTTATCAAAAGTGAATAAAATTATTTATTTTGTTCCTTGGTTTATCCATAATTACCTCATAAATTATGTATCAGTTTTAGAAAGAGATTATAAACTTATTACTGGTCAAATTTCAAAAACTATATTTCCTCCACAAGAACCTTTTCAAATGCAAAAAGAAAATGTAAATTTACATTTTGCAGCATATAAAAAATTATTTGAAAATGATACTTTGTCAGTAACAACAAGTCATGTTAATCAAATTTAACAACAACAAAAATTTTCAAACATTTATTTAGTTGTTTTAGGAAAGCAAATTTTCTCTATACACAAAAGAGTAGAAACTCTTATTTCTCAAATGAATCAATTGAAAAACAAACAAAATATAAATGATGAAAATAATGGGGTGGTAGATTCTCAAGCCACTGCAAGTATTCAACCACCTCCTGAAGTTAAAGATTTTAAATTAAAAATCTACATCAGAATTAGAAAAATTGATAGAAAATCAATTTAAAAGTTTAAAATTAAATGCTATTGATGATAAAGATAATATGTCAGATGAAGTGTATAGAAACAAAATTAATAATGAAATTAATAAAATAGAAAAATATGATAATAAATATGCCAATAAACCCCTAAAAGATTATATTGTTACCCAAGACCAACCCCACAAGATGTTTTACACGAAGAACAAGAATATATTCTTAATAATAGTTATAGTGGTAAAAATATTTATGAATGGAATATAGATGGATATATTGAAAGGAAAATCTATAACTTAGTACATATAATGATGATGTATTGTACAATTGCAAATAATAATGGCAACAATGATAAAACGGTAGCCAATATGATAGTAGCAGGTTTTACAGGCCAGCTAAAAGGATGGTGGGATAATTATCTCACTATTGAAAATCAAAAAGAAATTCTTAATACGATAAAAACAGAAAATGGTTCTGTGACATCTAATGCGGTTTATACATTAATTGTAAATATAATTGAACATTTTACAAGACGATGGTCTGATAACTCAGACCATATCAAAACTCTTCTAAATGGGTTAAAATGTCCAACTTTAACTTCTTTTAGATGGTACAAGGATACTTTCCTTAGTAGAGTTATGGAGCTCCCTGACTCTAATAGTACCCATTGGAAATCCAAATTTATTGATGGATAACCAAATCTATTTGCTGAAAGAGTTAGAAAAACTCTTAGAAAAAATGAAGTAAATATCAATTATAATAAATTTGCTTATGGCAAGTTAATAGGAACCTGCATCCAAGAAGGATTGGCTTTGTGTAATGAACTAAAAGCTAAACCAACAAATTAAAAAACAAATTTTGAATGAAAGAAGACAATTGGGTCAATTTTGTGATCAATTTGGAATGAAATGTTCAACCTCATATGATAAAAAAGTTTATAAACCTTCAAAGAAAAGAAATTATTCTGAACATAAGAAAACTTGCAGGTTAAAAAAACGTGAAGAAAAAAGGTTTAAAAGACAACAAATTAAAAATGACACCAAACCAGTAACATGTTTTAAATGTAGAAAAATTGGTCATTTTGCAAATAAATGCAAAGTCAAGAAAAAGATTAATAATCTTAATTTGGATGAAGAAATCAATGATGGTTTAAAGAAAATTCTTTTAAATTCAGAGTCAGAAACTGAATTCTCTTCTGATTATTAAGATAGTTCATTATCTGAGAAAGAAATGGATTGTAATTGTTTAAAAGAAGATTTTATATCAGAAGAAGATGATTTTGATAAAAATGAAAACCTTGAAATGGATATTTATAAAATCAAATCTCAATTTGAAGATTTAAAAATAAATGTTTTGACTAGTGAAACATTAGATCTTTTGAAACTAATAAAAGATGAAGATATAAGACTAAAATAATTAGCCAATTTTGTAAGTCAGATGTTGGGTCAAGCAAAAATAATGTGGACTTAACTAAAGATCATACTCCCTATTCTACCCAAAACTTAAAAGAAGAAATTAATAATTTAAAAATTAATAATAAAAATTTAGATAGTAGAATATCTAAATTGGAAAAGGGTAAATTACCAATAGATCAATAGATAAAATAGAAGAAATTATTCCTAATAATGAAAAAACTTTCCTTCAAACATTGGAAATGATTACATCTCAAAAATGGTGGATAAATATAATATCACTAATAGACAATAACTATACACAAGAATTTACTGCTTTAGTCGATAGTGGAGCAGATTTAAATTATGTAAGAGAGGATTGATTCCAACAAAATATTTTCAAAAAACATCACATTCTTTGAATACTGTAAGTGGTGAAAAAATGCATATTAAATATAAATTACAAAATGCAAAGATATGTAGAGATAATGTTTGCATCCTTACAAGTTTTGTTTTAATAAAAAATATGTAAATCAAATGATTCTAGGAACACCGTTTATAAATAAAATATTTCCTTTAGTAAAAGTAGATAAAAAAGGAATTACTGAAACCTTTAATAATAAAGAAATAAAGTTTAAATTTGTAACTCAACCAGTTACAAGAATGCTTTCAGAAATCCAAGACCGGATAATGGCAAAAAATAAAAAATAAATATTTTCTAAAAGAAGAAATAAATATATTTGCTATCGAAGAAAACTTAGAAAATCCTAAATTAGAGGAAAAGATACAAATGTTATTGTTGGAATCACTCCTAAACAGTATTTCAAGTATTTATATTTCATATGTAATAGGTAGCTTTATTATGGCCTTTATGTTTGTTTAAGGTCAAGCTTATGTAGAAGGCCCATAAGCTTAGGCCCAAGCCCACATAAGAAAGGATGGGAACTAGGAGTGTTGCCCTAGCTTCCCTCCTATAAATACTCTTGTAAACCCTCATTTGAGGGTTGGTTGTTCAAGTTACTCTTTCACATACATCTACGCTTAACCTTTCTCTTTTATACGTGTGTGTGTGTGTTTGGTATTTGTTCATCCGCCTTCATCTCTTTCTCTATAACTTGTGTTTGTAAAACTAGTGACCTAACAGTGGTATCAATCGCCAAATAGTTGGGTGTACTCGTTTGTTTTTGAAGTTTTTGATTTTGGGTCTTACGCGTAAGGTTAACGCATTCTTTAGCTCTTTTAAAAACTTGTTTTTTGCACTTTTTAATCCAAGATTCTTGTACTTTCAACGTTTTAAGGTGTTAAAATACTTGTTTTTGGCAAAAAGTTTCAAACTTTATGCGTGGATCATTGTTTTTGAACTAGTTTCTATTCGTGTGTGTATTTCTACGCATAACTGTTTTGAGTGCTTTGGATCATCAAGTTTCACACTTTTGTGTTATTTTGGTGTTATTGAAGCTATTTCATCACACAAAAACTGGTTTAGAAACAACTTTGGGCAAAATCAAAATTACGAGTAATCCTACGCGTATCAAAACCCTAAAATTACGCGTAAGATTTTCCTTGGTTTGATCTTCAATTTTCTGGTTTATTCCGTGTTTTCTTACTTGGATAAGTCTGAAAATACGTCGACTTTGGATATCTTTTACACTGTGAAGTGTAAAAGATCATTTGGGCAAAAACCCTAAAATTACGCATAAGCATAAGCTTACGCGTAGAAATTCTACGCATAAGATTCACTTTACGCGTAAACTTAGGTCTACGCATAAGGTAATCCTACGCCTAACTTTCTACGCCTAACTTTTGTCTACGCATAACTTTAGTGCTTTTATCCTACTTACGCGTCAGCTAAAACCTACGCGTAACTCCTCATTGTTACGCGTAACTTTTGGTGTTTTTACGCATAAGTGCTACTTGGTTTCTTGTCTTTTCTACGCCTAAGGACACTTCATCAACAAAGGTTCATTCGACTACAAAGATCCATTTTTACCACACAAGTTCTTCACCATGTCTCAACCACCATACTCTAACTATTTCCCTCACACTTATAATCATCAACAACAACAACAATTAACTCCACAACATCAACAATGGAATCAACAACAATTTAATCAGCAACATACTCCACAACTTGGTGCAATTCCACAACCACAAATGGTTCAACCACCACCAAGTCTTCAAGCTCTACCCTACACAAACGATTTCAATCAACATCCATCACGAAGCACTATGAAGGAACCCACTTGGTTTGCAAAGATGTGTGAAGCTTTAAGCAGCCAACAATCAATTCATGAAGCTGGATCACTTGATAGACCTCCAATGCTCACTCCAGGAAACTACGATCAATGGGTGATAAGGTTCTTTAGGTTTTGTGATCTAAAGAAGCCACATGGAAAGTTCTTAAAGAAGGTTATCTTGGAAGGTCCATTTGAGATGCCTACTGTCATTGTACCCGGAGATCCAACTGCTGTTCCACCAAGAGATGAACAAACCAACATTGCTACTGTTGCAGATTTAAATCCTACAGAACTTCTACACTATGAAGCTGATGAACTTGCAATGGAATACATCCTCTTAGGATTACCAAACCCAATTCTTCGTAGTGTTGATGCTCAAAAGACTGCACAAAAAATGTGGGATCATATTCGTCTTCTTATGGAAGGATCTGTACTCAATCAGGAGGATTTGGAATCCAAAATTTACTTGGCTTATGAACACTTCATGATTGAACCTGGAGAGACACTAGAGTCCTATCATCATCGATTTTCAGACATCATCAATGATTTGGATAAACACAACATCATCATGCCAAGAATTGCAGTGAATACTAAGTTCCTGAGTAGTCTTGGTCCTGAATGGGAGAAGTATGTCATCTTTCTCCGTCAAGCGAAGAATATGCATCATTCTACTTATGGACTGTTGTACGATTACTTGAAGCCTCATGAAAAGGAAGTTGATCGGGAAAGGATTCTCCGTGCTCAACTTGCTAAACAGTCACATCCGGATAATCAACAACTTGCCTTGTATGCTCAACAGAATTATCCCTCTCAACCAGCAACTCAACTAACTGCTTCAAACACACCTTCACAGCCACAACCTCAACAAAATCAATTGGTTCCATACAACAACAATGCTCAAGCATATGTCAGTGAAGCGACTGAGGAAACAGATCCGTTCGAAGCATTGCAACAAGGATTTGTGATGATTGCTAATGCTTTTGGCCGTTACACCAACAAATCCAACAATCGTATTCGTTCCTCATCTAACACACGGACTCAAGCTGTTGTGAACAATGGACGTGTTGAAGTTCAGAATCATGATTATGGTCGTCAGATGGGCGGTGGTCAAGGGTTTAATGCTGTGGGTAGGAATAACAACAGAGCTCAAGTGGTGGAACAGGGAAATGCTCAGAATCGGTTAAATGGTCTTCGATGCTACAACTGCAATGAGAAGGGACACCTGGCTAATGCATGCCCAAAGCCAAGGACTAGGGGCAGTGCTTATTTCAAAGAGGCTTTACTTTTGGCTCTTAAGGATGAAGCTGGTGGATCTCTCACAGACAAAGAACAGAGCTTTATGGCAGATGCAGACTCGGATGATGATATGGAGGACTTGCAGGCCAATGCAGCTGTTATGTTGATGGCTAATATGCAAGAGTTACACATGAGTGAAACAGGCCCAGTGTATGACACTGATGGCTTGTCTCAGGTACCCGAACAAACCATCATCATATCTGAACTAATATCTCCATCAAAATCTGAATCCGGCACGGCTCAAAATGTTCAAAATGAGTCATCTACATCTCATTCTGACGATTTTCAAATAAACCCCGTAGTTACATTTGACGATCCAGATGACCTTATGGTTTCCCTTGATAATCAAATTGACTCCGTGGTTATACTTGATGATCTACATAATGATCATGTTGTGCCTCACGTTGAACAAGATGAACTTTTGCCCCATCCAGATCTTGTTCTGTTACTTAAAGACCAACAATCCAAAATTGCTGAATGTGTTGCATTAAATCAGTCCTTAAAAAGTAAAAATGCACTGTTAACCAAGGATTTTGAATGTTTACAAATGCAACTCAACTTTTTCAAAACTCAAGACAACCGTGAAAAAGGTTTTGAAGCCGCTTTTGCAAAATCTCATCAAAATGAAAAATATTTAGAGAGACAGATGCGTGATATAGCCGCCTCGAAGAATGCTTTGTTGTCTGAATTAGAACAACTGAAACACGAACATAAAAATCAAATTAACGCTCTCACCTTGCAAAATCAAAAAGCTAAGGCTGAGTTGTTGACTTGTCAAAAACAGTTCTCCGCATACAAAAAGCATTCAACGAATCGGGTAGATGACCTTCTTGAAGAAATTATCGGCTTGCAAAACAAACTTAAAGAGTTTAAAACTGTTGTTTATAAACATGGTGAATCAGTAACAGCTATTGAAAAGCTTACCTTAAAACCCAATCCAAAAGGATATGGAAAAAATCTAGCTGATTACAAACCAAAGCTTTCACTAAAAACATTCAAACCAACTCCTGAAGTTTCCAGTGCAGAATACAAAATTGATAATACTGTCATGAGTGTTGTTGAATATCATCGTCAAGAGGAATTAGATGCAGAAGACGAGAGTCGATCTAAATTAAAAACCGTTGTTTACAACAAACCTTTTAATTATAAAAACGCGGTCACTTTCGTCACACCAACGGATTCTTCAAACACACCCAGGGTTATCATCAAAACACCTGAGTCTTCTATTGTTAATCCCAAAACAGACTTTGCACAAACTTATGGTCCTTTACCTTCCATTAGTGAAGTAAACTCACAACCTGAAAATCGAAAAATTCTTCGATATTTTGACATTTTCATGGCTGACCTCAAAATTTTACAACATGAGATAGAATATCGATCTGAAATCAAAGTTGAACATTTTCAATCGCCTCTGGCACGAGAACAAAGAGACATTTTTCAGAAAAATCTTTTACCTAGTGTTAAAAACTTGAAAAGTTGTGCAATTGCCTGGGAAAAGGATTTTCATAAGGAACTTGGGGTAATGAAAAACGTTTTCGAGAAAACAGAAACATCTATTTCTAACACAAAACGCAAAAAGAAACTGTTGAGAAAAGATGTTGATCGACTCTTGGAAGATGTTATCTGTGCTGATATCCATAATGTTGTGTTACTTCATGCTTTGCCATTTGCATCTGATTACATCTCTGCTGATATTGTTGAAACTGTTGTAACTGTTGAGAACACCGATAATGTGCTTTAGATCGAGTCTTTAAAAGCTGAAAATAAACGATTACACACGGAAATTTACAATGCAAAACGTCGTCTTCATTGGTGTGAAAAAGATATTCACAATCATCAACTTAGTTTTCAAAAGAAAATCGCTCAGTTGAGTGCAAAATCTTCTGATCCTAAAATTGAGCAACTGGATGATCAAAACGTGTCTTTGAAAAGTCAAATCTCAACTTCTAAAACGTGAGTTGACTCGCTAAAAGAAAACTTTTGATTCAACTACTAACACTTATAGAAAAAGTGTGGTTACTTCTGCTGCAAAACGTAACATTTAAAGGCACACATTAGCAAATAAAAGTCGAAAATTTCTGAGCTAGATTTCGTGTAATAGCCACAAGAGTTGTCAATGTTGTCAAAGTTGTTATAGTCGTCTCTACATTAGTCTACGTTTACCGTTTCGTACTTCATTGTGTTGTAATACCTATAGTCGTGTCTATTGTAGAAGGTTCTCAGCTAGTTGTAGAAAAGAGTTGTCAAAGAAAAACGCAAAACACAATCTTTATCTACAAAGACAAAAGAGCTTTTGCAAAAAGTAATGGGGTTCAAGGAA
>BPTQ01000009.1:166086463-166192040 GCA_019973895.1 Chrysanthemum seticuspe
TGAGTTAATTGCTAAACTAGTGATGCAAATGTCAAAGCGATCTGGAACGTTTACTTCGGATGAAGCTAAATTTTTCAAAAATCTACTTGATTTTCAACTCAGATCATCATGCAAGGAGTCAGCCGATCAACCCAAACGACCAAGAGATGACGATGATAAGGATAAAGACTCTGCACCAAAATGTCAGAAGCAGTCTGGTGAATCTTCCTCGATGCCACCTCCTCTACAACGGACTTCTTCTCAACAAAAGTCTCCTCCACCTCGGTCTTCTACTGATAAACCTCGGGACGATTCCGAGTTACCGCCCCTGACTCAAAAAACAGGTGATTACTTTGAGTATACGGGTGGTGACGATGAAGAGGTCCTTGAGCCCCTACAACAACCCACCTCTCCCAAACAAGGACAGAAACCAGTATCATCATCTAAGCCTTCGAAAAAGAAGAAGAAGACGCTTCATACTGACGTCGTATCATGGCTAGATGACGATAAAGCTGAAGAATTTGAATGGTTTGCTACACTTGTTAACAACACTCCCTACCCTGAAGAAGGTCAAGAATTGGTAGACGGTAATACCTTGGAGCATGCAAAGATTCTGCAAGAAAGGTTCCGCGTGAAGAAGATGACGAAATCTGAGTTGAAGCGCATCAAGAATGATGCATTCCTACTTTTGAAAAACAGCTCGGAAAGTGCAATCGAGGTTGAATATCACCTTGAAAACATTGCTTGAGCCATGTCTAACAACATGGATTGGCTCAACCCAGAAGCAAACATCGACTTCACCAAACGGGACAATCCTCCATATTACACCGACTGGTCTCGACCTCTACCCACAATTGGCCAACCTGATCAGCCTAGGATTCCCTTCAGACATTTCTTCAACAAAGACTTAGATTTTCTTCAACACGGTGGCGATGGTTCTAGGAAATACGCTACATCTCTGACACTTCCATTCCCTACTGCAATATACTCTGATTGTATAGCCATCGAGGAACGTGCTACCCACATGTTCTCCGACAAAGTGGTAGCGTATGACCAAGATGCAATGTATGGGACTCACCATTGGCCGGAACGCCGAAGAATCTACTACAGAAGCTGCTTGGTTCAGAAGTCTCAACATGCAGTGTTCAGTACCAAAAGTATCGTTGCCATCCAACATGTTGGTCTTTCGTCTAAATGGGACTACACTTTTCTCAAAAAGATTGTAGTCAAAAGACAAGACGAAAGGGACTATGCACTCTCTGAAGCTGACTTTGAGAATTTGAACATCAACGATATTGAAGACATGTACCTTGCCAAAGTTCAAGGTCGCATGAGACAATTTCCAACTGAAGTACAACGTGAATTCATCAAGTCACTGCTCATCTTCATCAGACGCATTGTCATCAAAGAACGTGTTGAAGATCTTCATCTTGCTGTTGAATCTTATCAGAAACGTGTAAAATTCACTCCACCACAGTTTGATCTCCCCGACATCAACCAGCTTACACAACTTACGCTCATCAGCAAACCTTTCGGAGTCGTTTACCGAAGTGAACTTCAACGAAACTGCTTAATGGCGTGTGACGATCTTCACAAATTTGGGGATCACACTTTGAAGCTGGTCAGGGATGGATTGGCTTATCGGTTGAAGGATATACATGAAAAGATTGGGAATCCAAAGCGATGGAACTCTAAGGACAGAAGGGATGTGAGAAGGATCATCAGAATGATTGATGAAAGGTTGTTCAGAAGGGATCAGTTCAGACGATTGGAGAGCTTTGTTGGTGGTCGACCCAGGAGGAACATTACTGGTTTTCAACGCCCTGTTTGCACTCCTGGAAAAATCACTGGACTTCCCGGTACTCCTTGAATTGTTTCTATTCACTATATTTGGATGCATGATATATATGTCTAATGGCTTGTGCACACATAACAGTGTACAACCCGTAATTGTCAAGAAAGGACCCTGTGGTACGCCTCAGTGCCACAATCCTTATAAAAGGAGCGAAAGCTTCTTATTTTTTGAGTAAAACCTATCAAACCTTTCACTTTTCAAGGTTTTGCTCAAAAAGACAAGTACTTCCCCATATGATTTTTCATAACCTCAACCGTTTATATCACTAGTTAAGGGGGAGTATTTGATTTAAAACTTTGTTCACAAATTGTTCATAGTGGTCATCTTCCCACAACACTCAAAATGGTCATATTTATTCTCAAACGTTCAAAAATAACATTTTATATGCCATTTTTTAGGGGGAGAAAATTTGTGTGATAAGAAATATGTTGTACAGAATGCAAATGAATCTGTGTACCTCAGACTTAACCAACGAATTGACGGTACTAAACTGTTTGTAACTCGAAAAGACTTGTCCTGGACGGGTAATAATTTCAAGCTAGTTCGCTAGTAATGTAAACGTGTCTCGCAAAGGACTTGTCCAAGTAAAAAGTACCATTCGAGAAACTTTTGATAGACATGAAATCTGACGGGTTTGACAACCTTTCAAGGTTTGTCTACACCTTCAAGGTAGTTATTAGAGCTAGTTGTCACCTAAAAGCTGACAATGTAACTCTTTAACTATTCAACGTAACCGTGTCTCGCGGGAGATTGTCTATCTTTAGTGGATCAATTCAAAAAGTGCGCGCTCTTTCCTCACTGTGCACTTAACCATTTAAACTATTAAGCACATGTGGAGGGGGAGTATTTATGCAAAACCTCATCTCTCACAGTGGTTCAAACATGTTTTTCATTTACAAACCCTTTGAGAGATATTTTCACATAAAGTGGTTTTAATGGCAAACATAGGTTAGTCATGGAGTTATAAGGTGACTAAGGTTAGGAATAACCGTCCTATGATCCGCCAGAGCCGGAGGGATCTACCCAAGGACACTACCATTAGTTAGTGTTAGAAGTCCTTAGGAATGATTGTAAAAAGGAGAAAATGAGAATCGGAGAAAGAAAGAGTTGAAGAATCAAAAAGAAATGTAAAGTAAAGGGTGAAAAGAAACAGCCCTCCAGATTATTCAACTCAGGGCAGACACCGGGTTCAATTCATATGCTACTGGTTGTCACTTAGTGACACCGGTATTGAAGATTAAAAGTCGTCATGGACCCAGTGACGCATGCACTAAACCTTCTTAGCCACTCAAGTTTCTCTCAACAGAAGCTTGTTTCATTCTCACAGGGAACCCTACATAAACTATTGGCTTTCTCTTAGAGATCGCTGGTATTGAAGAAGGAGACCCTCTCCCTAGTCTCCGCTCAGGAAAACCAAAACGCACTATTGAGTCTAGAGCCACGAGATTCATCAAAAGATCTCTTAGGAACACTTGACATTTAATCACTTGATGATCAACAATCCTTCACAGATCTTAGCAATCTGTCGAGAACATTTATGAGAGGTTCACATCTGTGATCCTCAGTGATTGAATGGAAACTCCTGCCAGGGTCAACATCAAACAGCCCTGACAGCAGGTCACTTCGGTAACTCCCCGTGGATTACGCGGAGTGTGTCTCAAACGATCTACAGTCGTGAGGTGATGCTTCGGTGTACCTCAGCGACTCATCTGAACTGTAGATGTACTTCGGCACATCGCGTTATCTCACTTGTGAGACTCCAGTACAGGAACGGCCTTTGTAAGAATTAGAGTTGTGTTTTCACACTATGCTGTTAACACTCTCGAAGTTCAAACTTGTAAGTGCCGGAAACCGCTTATTACTAACTGTTTGAAATGTTTTCTTCTTATGGAAGCTCCGGAGCGGGATGATCGTGCTGATTCTTCTCATGCTCACGCCAACATCATCACTAATGGAAGTTCTATTCAAAAGCAACACAACCGTCAGAATGATTCTTCGTCAAACCAAAGAATCTACAAAGTTAAAGACTTAGAGAACTTCATCAGTATTGAATTCCAACGTCATAGAGCGTGTGAGCATGTTGAAGAATGATGTGGAGACACTGGAGCAGCGAAGCAGACCTGAGGCAGACTGATGCAGACAACAACATACTATCACTTTCACCACAAAGAACAATGATCAAAGAACAAAGTTAAAGATGACGTCGAAGCATAACTGTTCAAAGATAACTATCTCTCTACACTGGGGAGATTGTTCGAATCAAGGCAATTCCTCTCACAAGAAAGAAGAATGTCAGAAGACGTCACAGCTACTATTACATCAAAGCCTTCACCATTTACATTCATATATACTTGAGGGGGAGATTGTTGGAATCACTCCTAAACAGTATTTCAAGTATTTATATTTCATATGTAATAGGTAGCTTTATTATGGCCTTTATGTTTGTTTAAGGTCAAGCTTATGTAGAAGGCCCATAAGCTTAGGCCCAAGCCCACATAAGAAAGGATGGGAACTAGGAGTGTTGCCCTAGCTTCCCTCCTATAAATACTCTTGTAAACCCTCATTTGAGGGTTGGTTGTTCAAGTTACTCTTTCACATACATCTACGCTTAACCTTTCTCTTTTATACGTGTGTGTGTGTTTGGTATTTGTTCATCCGCCTTCATCTCTTTCTCTATAACTTGTGTTTGTAAAACTAGTGACCTAACAGTTATTAAACAAACTTTCACTAAAAATTTGTCCAAATGCTTTTTGGGATAGAAGAAAAAAAAAAAAAAAAAAACGTATTGTTAGTCTTTTATACGAAGAAGGTTTTTGTGAAAATAAAATACCTACAAAAGCAAGACCTTGTCAGATGAATTCAGAATATTTGGATTCATGTAAAAAGGAAATTGCTTATTTATTACAAAAAAGATTAATAAAACCTTTAAAATCTCAATGGTCATGTACTGCTTTTTATGTTAATAAGCATGTAGAACAGGAGAGAGGGGTGCCTAGACTTGTTATTAATTATAAACCCCTAAATAAAGTATTAAAATGGATAAGATATCCTATTCCAAATAAAAAGGATTTATTGAATAGATTACATGATGCAATAATATTTTCAAAATTTGATCTAAAATCAAGATATTGGCAAATTCAAATTAATGAACAAGATAGATATAAAACTGCTTTTAATGTTGCATTTGGACAATATGAATGGAATGTTATGCCATTTGAACTTAAAAATGCTCCTTCTGAGTTTCAAAATATTATGAATGATATTTTTAACCCTTATAGTGATTTTATTATTGTTTGTATTGATGACATTTTAGTGTTTTCAAAAAAATATATAAACACATTTTAAACATTTAGACATATTTGAGAAAAATATTATAAATAATGGTTTAGTAATTTCAAAACCAAAAATGATGATTTTTCAAACAAAAGTTAGATTTTTAGGTCATCATATAGAAAAAGGACAAATTATTCCTATTAATAGAAGTATAGAATTTGCATCTAAATTTTCAGATATAATATTAGATAAAACTCAATTACAAAGGTTTTTGGGAAGTTTAAATTATATTTCACCTTTTTATAAAGATTTAGCTAAAGATACAAATATATTATATGATAGATTAAAAAAGACCCCTTCACTATGGACAGATAGTCATACCCAAGCAGTCTAAAAAAATTAAAACAAAAGTTTCAAGCCTCCCATGTTTATCATTAGCAAATCCAAATTGCGAAAAAATAATAGAAACTGATGCCTCAGAAATAGGATATGGAGGAATCTTAAAACAAATACATCCAAAATCTAAACAAGAAATTTTAATTAGATTTCATTCTGAAAAATGGAATAATGCCCAGAAAAATTATGCTACTGTGGCAAAAGAAATTCTTTCGATTATTAAATGTGTTTTAAAATTTCAAGAAGATTTATATAATCAACACTTTATAATTAAGACAGATTTTCAAGCGGATAAATTTATGTTTAATAAAGATTTTAAGCATGATGTTTCTAAGCAAATGTTTGCTAGATGGCAGGCTCAATTAGCTCCATTTGATTTTACAATAAAATATAAAAAATGAAAGGATACTATTCTTTCTGATTTTCTAACCCGTGAATATTTACAGAAATGATTCCTCGAGGAAGAGGAAGAGGTGCCTACCCTCATAGGGGTGGTAGAACAGGGCCAAATAATATTTTGGTCCAGCATGGTAAAAACAGGCTAATAATATTGTTGAATCATCGTCATCATCATCATCAATTCCAAGTCGAAATGATCCATTATATGGAGAATTTATGGAATTTTTAAAAAGTAAAAAAGGAAATATTCCTTCCTATGCTATGGTTCTTGCTGAAGAGGAAAATGAAGATCCTCATGAATATTATCAATCTCCACATAAGGAAAAGATAATCATCTTGTAATATCAAGATGTAATGAGATATTTTGAATCAGGGAATGACCCATGGATTTTGATGACAAGATATCTTGACAATGCTCCATATGCAGCATATGCATACAAACCAAGATCATATTACGAGAATATTCTCATCTTACAGGATCAATTGAAGTAAAACATTTTACAGACCAGAATAGCACGGTCTATAATTTCAGCAAAGTTATGATAAAGCAGGTAATATCTGCAGAAGAATGGGGTTTAAGTACCCTAAAAGAAAGGGAATATATACATCATGATCAAAAAATCCCTATAAAATATAATTATTGGGATTATGTTGAAAGTTTTCATAAAGCTTTTCTATATATCAATCCTGTTAATACAAATAAGCCGTAAAAACGTTTGTTTATATTTTACGATCTTCTAATGTTTTGTCGATAACAAACGTAAAATCATTTAACGAAACAAATAAAATACGTAAATGGTTTGAGCCAATAGTTTTCTAACACACCTACGTTTTCACATAAAACACTAAAACAAGTATAAGTGATTTTATGATACATATGTATAACAACTAGTGTTTACATATTGTGCAAATATATACATAACTAGTATGTATTATAAACGGGTAAAAACTACAACCCATGGTATTGACCCATACCCATTTGACTAGATGCATTGCACCCATTAGGAACATTGTATCTAAAAAAATACCCATGGATCAACCCATAACCCATGACCCATGACCCACAACCAAAATACCCATGGGCAAAGAGGAGCGTCCCAAGGATCCCTAGCATTACACTAGACGGATCCCTTGAGGGTGGGATCCGTGGAACAGAAGGTGTTTATCCTCCTTAAATAGTGAGCCATTTCTTCCTTTTGGGTTGCCACTCTCACACATACTTTCCCCAAGTATTGTAACTCTTTAACCACTGATCCTAAGGGATCTTTCTATGTAGTTTGTCCTTTGCTTTTGTGTGATTCTCTAGGTTCCTCTTAAAGGAGAGATCACCACTTCTTGAAGTCAAGCAAGCTCAAGTCCATGAGTTGCCATGCTTCATCATCATCAAGACTACTGAGGTTCTCTTGTTGATAGTTCTTTCTTCCTCCATAGAAGTGTTGTGTTGAAGGCATTAGTGAAGGATGCCAAAAGAGTCAAGACGAAAGCATTAGTGAAAGGTGCTTAACGTCCGTGTCAAAAGCATTAGTGAAGAATGCTAAAGAAGTCAAGACGAAGGCATTAATGAAAGGTGCCAAGCGTTCGTGTCAAGGGAATTAGTGAGAGATGCCTAGGATTCAAATCAAGTGGCATTAGTCAAGGATGCCAAGGTCGTATAATCGATGAGGTGCATCATTATACAAATAGTGATAGCTTGTTTCCAAGGATGTTGATATCCTTGATGGTGTTGTAATAAGGAGTGGGTCTCCTTTGGGATTAGGTGTTGTGTAGTGTTGGGTAGTAGTTTCTCCATTGTAATGGAACTCGGTACTTAGCCTAGTACCGGATAAAGGGTAGGCGACGTTGTGGTAGGTGTGGTTCACCTTGGTGAAAAGAACCCGGTGGTTAGCCTAGTGCCGGAAAAAGAGTAGGCGCCGTTGTGAAGGCTTCTCCGCTATAAGGAGTTGGTGTCCTGTAGTGATTACGAACTCTCGAGTAGGTGACTCGGGGAGTGGAATAGGGCAAGGAAGGTGTCCTTGTAGCCGAACCACTATAAATACTCGCGTTGTGGTTATGTGCTTCTTACTCTTTATCTTTCATTACACTATTATATATCTATCTATCAACGTCCAACATACACATCTAAATAGATTGACATAAGTTGATCTAAATATTTTAAAACGAAGTTTTAATTGGTAAAACTATTCAAACCCCCCTTCTAGTTTTCCACAATTGGCATCAGAGCTTCGTTACCAAGTTTCTTAGAGTACGTTGTACTTTAAAAACTTGATACGATCCGTATATGTTTGAAAACTACAAAGAAGGATTTTTTTAAGTCATGTTTAAAAATCATTATAGTGTTACTGTTGGACAATGATAGAATGGTCTAATATTTTCTTTGTTAAGAATTCTCCATACTTGGATTCGGGCATACCAAGAAGATCATGGAGAAACTATCTAAATATTTCTTTTCGTAAAAAGAATGCTTAGCATTTTTTTCTTCATACATGGATCTAGAGATATCTAAGAAGATCACAAAGCATTTCCCCTAAATATTTCTTTCCTTAAAAAGAATATTTAGCAAAGGTATGATCGTTAATTAATTACATTTTTTTTTAATTTTAGTTGTATGATTAATCTTTATTAGTAATTACTTAAGTAGTTATCTATATTAAAATCATCATCGAGAATAGTATTCTTCGATTGATTTATATATAGACTACACTACTAATCTGTAATAATGATATCTCGGTTATACGATAACCTCAATCATTATTCATCACAAAAGGATTATTGACACTTCATCTATGTCAATGAATATCCATGTGAAATTTCTTATATTATGATAAAATAGGATTTTATCATAATCTTTGAAAAACCTCCCAAGAATTATGACAAGTTCATAAAAAGGGAATCTCGTCAAATAGGATTAGTATTAAACCGTCAAAACCCCAAATCATAAGTTATAGAGCTTAAACATCAAACTCTAGGCGTTTTAGAACTCCCAAACCAAAGTTATCAAGGAATGCTTAAACTGATTTTTGCTGTCATGCCGGATCCCTGAGCATGAACTAGCCGGATCCCTAATTAGAGGGATCCGTGCAACAGAAGACAGCATAAGTTAGTTATGATCACTGTGAAAGTTCCACAACCACTTTCCCTTCAAAGACTCACGAAGAAAAACCCAATTACTGTTCACAGGAGCAATTTGATCATCTCCTTCAAGCATAACAATCTCTTGTGTAAGTATAATCTTCACTACATTGTTAATTTAATTCCTTGATTTCTAGGATTACAATTTCTTCATTTTTAGAAGTTGGGTTCAAATGGGTTTATCATAATTTGTTAACACATTGTTTTCTAAGATAATCCAAATCAAAGAATTAACATTGTTAATATAAATTAAACTCATTTCTTGAATTCAATAAAGATGATTTGAGCAAAATTGTGATAAAACCCTTTAGGTTACTATTCACAATTAACACCACATTGTGGTTGTGTTGTTTAGGAACAATCATGCCAAGTAATCGACAACAAGACTATCAAGATACCGCTCATTACATACCAATGTACCATAGAAAAGATGGACTTAGCCCGGAAGATAGGAAAGCTTTTAAAATGCTCGAAAAGAGACTTTTTCATGAAGGTCGTGTAGTAGAACCATTATTTCTTGCTAACACCGACATAAGACAAGTTTTTGGGACTATTGGGTTTGATTGTTTATTGGACATAAACGAACAAATTTGCCTAGTTTTCATACTCGAGTTCTACAAGACAATGAGGATAGTTAGAAATGATGATGGGTCCATCTCAATTGTCTTCATCATAAATGAGCATGAGTACATCCTTTCGCTTGGGGAGTTTGGAAGAATACTACGGGTTCCATATCAAGGAGTTTGCATGTTTTCCAATGAGTGGTCTTTATAGGAGATACACACTATGGTTGATCATCATGAAATTTGCCACAGGTTAATCTTGGAAGCAACCACGGTAAGAGATACCGTGTTCATGCCAAGGGCATCCCCATCGAGGGTCACTAGAAACTCAAAAGTGATCTATAGGGATCCTTTCCAATTGGATCTCTCCGAGATGTACGCATTATATAGCAAATGGGAAGTTGTGGTGAGGGAGAATGTGTTGTGCTTAGTAGAAAACAAGGATCACCCCAACACATGCCTAAGTTTCATGATCTATTGCCTAGTGACCGAGACTCGCTTCAACCTTGCATACTACATGATTAAGAGAATGGCAAGTGTAAAAAACATGGAAAAAATGGTGCTCCCGTACGCAATGCTCCTAACCCGTCTTGCAACGTTCATCTTTGCATTAGATCATTCTCCGTAATCCTATGATCATAGCTTCTGCAACAAAGTTATGGTGTCATTGACCGAGGGTAGAACTACAAGGTTTATGGTGGAAGGCAAAAGGCCTCACCCACCCACGGATTCCTTGGATGAATGGGAGAGGCAAAGAGAAGGTGAAGGTAGTAGCAACCCACTCGGAAACACCGATCTCGACTCTTTGGACTACATCAATCAATTGCCGGACATTCCTAGCCCATCACCAGAATGGCAACAAACCAAGGGGATCTTCAAGTGCTTCGCCAACTTCTTAAAGAAAAATAAGTAGAGATGGTGTGATAAAGAGTGGAGGAGGAATGAAGACGGGGCCTGGTGGGGAAGTAAGGTAAGGTCATAGGACCTTAATTTGTGGAAACAATTTGAAACAATGGTTTGTAACATCTAAACAATACTTATGTAGAGTAGGATGTAGTATGTAGGTATTGCCATAACTTGGCATTGAACAATCTTAACTTAGGAACGTGTAGGATCAGATTTTACGACTTCTTGAAATCATTCAAGTAGTCGTCGTCACTCATCTTTAGGTACCTTTAGTTCCCCCACATTTGCTATGCGTTATACTTGATGTGTTCTTGCATTTAGTCTTTGTAGAAACAACTAGGAGAAGCATTTTCCTAAGAGTGCAAAATTGCACATTTGCTGAAAGCCTTCTGATCTGCAGTAGGCAGATCCCATCGATATAACTAGTCGGATCCCTCCGAAAAGGGAACCGTGGGATCCGTGACTACAGATGAGGAATACAGACTTCCTTACATAAAAAACAGCTCATTAGATCACCTCACACTAGTCAAACATAAGATCTTAGAACCAACTAAGTCTTCCTCAAACATTTGAAAGCTTCACACTCACCCATAGCTTACCTAGGATCTATTTCAAAGTGTTTTTGATTTATCAATTCATCAAAACTCACCATCTTTTCGCTCCAACGCTCACACATTATTCCTCACATCGTATAACACTTAGTTTGATATGTCCATCAATTTTAGCAAATTGAGTTTAGTTACTTTTAACTCAAAAATAGGCTCAAAACTAGTTTTTCATTTTTCTTTATTTTTTAAGATTTAATTAAATTTTTCTTAAACCATCATCTGACCTCTGGACTAATTACCACCACTTTTCCATCTTAAATCAAATGGTATCCTTCTCAAGCACTTAGTTAGACTATCTAAAGTCCACTTTCCTACCCAAAACCATCATTAAGCACCCTCACCCCTTATGGTTGAGCATTTAAAACATCCACCACTCAAGACATCAAAGGAAAGTCAAAACCTCTAGATACATAGGTACTAGACCTTACAAAAAGCATAATCATCTCATCAAGTATCTGCCTGACAGACGGATCCCTGATTTATAACCAGACGGATCCCTGGTGAGAGGGATCCGTGTCTGCAGAAAGACTTTAATCAGCTTTCCTCTTCAAATTTAAGCCACCTTTTGGTTATCTAACCACTTTTAGTTACCCTTTAATGTATTCCTAGAGCTGAACAATATCCTAAGTGCATGCTTAATCCTCTTAGTGGTCAAAAATTTAATTCCCTAATTCAAAATTATCCTTTATAAACCAAACACTCTTAAGGTTAAGTCATCACTTTCACCTAGCTCTCAAAAATTAGTAGTTAGAAGCTTACATTGCATCCTTACCATCACCATGACCAAAGCACTTAGCAACAACTCTTCAACCAAAGGCTCATCCAAAAGAAAGGGTCATATGATTCATGAGATTTCATCCACTGAATCATCTCCCGTAAGAGATAACAATGCTAGAATCCCACCTCAATAAACCCATTCAACAATTGCTAAGAGAACCGCAAGAATTAGCATCAAACCTTTTGGGCTAGAAAAAGGGTCATCTAGTTCAAAACCAAACATAGCTAGTTCTAGCAAACCGTCTAAGCCCTCATTCCTAGAGCATGGATTACACTCATTCAACGAGCCTCTTTCTCAACCAAATCTCTATTCATTAGAGCATTCATCACCGAGAACATCCCACTCACCAACTTTCTCGTTAAATAGGGAACCACCTACAACACCGACTAGTCCATCATTGGAGACAAGGAACCACCAAGGACTTGATCATATGGAGGAATTTCCATTACCACCACCCTCATTGTTAGTAGAACCTCATCCTACATCTCTAAATGAAACCCCACCATCATTCGTAGAGCCTCCTCAAAACATTCATTTTCCTCCGGTTCCAAATGAAGACAATAATTGCTCTAATTGTCTAATCACCCAAGGACTTGTTCAAGAAGTACGAAATGAGTTTGTGAAAATCGTTGTAAGCTCTTAGACTAGGTCTAATATTATATCTAGGAACACATAATAATGAAGGCGGAATATTCAAACATAGAATCAACATTATTATGAACAAGGTTTTTCATTATCATAAACTAACTAATTAACTATAATAAAGATCAAAGACTTGATCTAACACTAACTAACTAAACCCTAGGCGTTTTCCCTACGCCTAGGTTCCCACACACACACACCTTTAGACGTCTACATCGTGTACATACAATTAAACTAATGACCCTATGTCTCTTTATATACTAGAGACATCTAGGGTTTACAAGAGGAATCATAATATAATTAGGAAACTAAATATTCTTTTAAGCATATCTTCTAGAATCTTCCAAATCCTCCATCTTTTTGTAGTTTCCATTCTTGTCACTTTTAGTCCTTTATGTTTCATTCTTCTTGTTTTGTATCATCAAATCTATAATAGACCCAACAATCTTCCCCTATTTGATGGTAACAAAACAACCATGAATCTTGTACGAATTTCCCTAGACGAAGTAGAGAAATTGAGATCACTAAATCTCACCATGAATGAAACAATCTTGTCTTCCAAGCTTCCCCTTGACTTGAACATGTCACTCAAACATCTCTTCCCCTTTTTGTTATCAACAAATAGAGAACGTATGCAAATAATGATCTTGACCACTACGAACCAATATCGTACTTCCAATCTAAGACTTTCGATGCTTCAAATCGCCCACCATTACGCACCATAGGAAAAATGGAGCCAAAACAGTAGAAAACTTCAACTAGCAGTAGTAATAATGATCAACAGTAGTAAAAATCAAACACTTCCCCTTGAGTGATGCATGTAGATCAACTGATTCTTTAAAATCTGTAGGCTTTATGTAATGATTACTTGTGAAGAAAACCGAGTATAACGAATTTGATGAAGAAGTAGAATTTCCCAAACTTGTGTCTTAAATCTTGTACTATCCATGGAACTCCATACTTATACGAACCAAATATAAGTAGACCGCAATCCCTTGACAAGAATCATCAACTAGTATGAGACACTGAGCACTACAATGTAACTCCTTTAAGTGATAGCCAATGTGTTCATAGAGCATCATAAGAAAAATCACACATTGCTAGATTCATCAAGCTATATGATAAGAACACAAACCTGTGAAACTCAACTACAACATCAAATAAATGATATTCAACCTTCTTCGTAATCAATTAATCCATAAGAATCAAATACAAGCCTTTTTGAATCCTTTTAAGATCAAATAACCAAACTCCTTGTGTGTGTGAACAATAACCTGTGTGTGTGTCGTCCAAAAACCATAACAATAATTATGCTCGACTTCCCCTTAAATCGAAAACCATATGAGAAGCAGTACTTTCAATAGAATAGTACTTTGAAACCTCCTCACAGTACTTTGAGAAGTAGCAGTACCTTGAGCATAAGCATTACTTTAAAAACTCCAAGCAGTACTTTGCATCCAATGAGCAGTACTTTAATTCAAGAGCAGTACTTTCATCCTAATGAGCAGTACTTTCGTGTCCAAGAGCAGTACTTTGCTTGTAGGGGACCAATAACGCACAGCAGTACTTTGAAAATACACAGCAGTACTTTCAGCAGTACTTTCACATAAAATCTCAGATGGAAGATCCCTTCAGTGGAAAGTTAGATTGATATATAGAGAACATCCACCAAAAATTTCGTTACGATCCAACGGTTAACGAAAACGTTATGATCGTTTCAAAACAGTCCTGCAGAAGCATTACGGAATTTTCTGCAGCAGACTTCGACTTCTTATATCTTTTGATTGAGAGCTCTAATTGACAATCACTTCGGTGAAAATTTAGATAGATATACTGAGATGCACCAGCCAAAATTTTAGCTCGATCCAACGGTTCAATAAAAAGTTATTGCCTCTTGAAAACAGTGCTGCAGAAGTATTACGAATTTTTGACAGCTTCCAATTTTTCTTCCTTCTTCTTCAAGAAAACCTTGTAGATCCCTAGATATCACGAGCCCCAGGCTCTGATACCACATGTGAAAATCGTTGTAATCTCTTAGACTAGGTCTAATATTATATCTAGGAACACATAATAATGAAGGCGGAATATTCAAACATAGAATCAACATTATTATGAACAAGGTTTTTTATTATCATAAACTAACTAATTAACTATAATAAAGATCAAAGACTTGATCTAACACTAACTAACTAAACCCTAGGCGTTTTCCCTACGCCTAGGTTCCCACACACACACACCTTTAGACATCTACATCTTGTACGTACAATTAAACTAATGACCCTATGTCTCTTTATATACTAGAGACATCTAGGGTTTACAAGAGGAATCATAATACAATTAGGAAACTAAATATTCTTTTAAGCATATTTTCTAGAATCTTCCAAATCCTCCATCTTTTTGTAGTTTCCATTCTTGTCACTTTTAGTCCTTTATGTTTCATTCTTCTTGTTTTGTATCATCAAATCTATAATAGACTCAACAGAGTTGCATTTCATGTTTAATCATCTTCTTGAAAGATTGGACCAAATCAACAAGTCTACTCATCCTTAGACTCAAGCACATTGTTGCGTTCTAGGCTTTGGTAACTTATTAGTATTAGTAGAATATGTATGGCTAAATCATTCTCTTAGTTTTAGAGATTTCTTGATTATCTCTTTGTTTATTGAATGATAACTTATTTGCCATATTGCTTTGAGTATATGTTTGTTGTTTGTATACATATCTCACTTTCATATTTAGCATTGTTTGGTGTATCACCATTGCTGAAAATCTGTCACCAGACAGACGGATCCCTGGAAATTGCCTAGACGGATCCCACAAAGGAGGGAACCGTGGGATCCGTGCTACAGAAGAACAATTTTCTACTAACTTGAGTCTTATTTGCAGGAAATTATGGACTATATACTTGTTTTCTAACCTTTATCTTGTAGGTTTTCAAAATACACATGAAGACTTTGACATCTTAAGCTAGGAGGAGCTTTGTGTCAAATCATACATTGCAAAAATATTTGCAATATAATCCTTATTTGGATTACATTTCATGGCATCCCATTGCAAAGTTACAATCTTCAAGGGGGAGCATTTCCGTCACAAGGACGAAACCATTTGCAAACAAAGTTGCAATGCGTTAGCTTACTAGTTTTTATTTACTTGACGCCCTCACAAAGGGATGGACTCGTCAAGGGGGAGTTAAGTTGAGAACCATTCCCGTCACTTGCTCTCTTTACATTTTTTTCTCTTTTACATGTTTTTCTTAAAACAATGTGTTAGTTTCTTTTCGACGCTCTTTTTGTTTTGACAAAAAGGGGGAGAAGAAAGTAAAAACTCCAATTCGAACTTTTACGAATTTTAGTTTGTTCCTTAAAATAATTTTATGTTTTGTCATCAACAAAAAGGGGGAGATTGTTAATACAAATAAGCCGTAAAAACGTTTATTTATATTTTACGATCTTCTAATGTTTTGTCGATAACAAACGTAAAATCATTTTAACGAAACAAATAAAATACGTTAATGGTTTAAGCCAATAGTTTTCTAACACACTTACGTTTTCACATAAAACACTAAAAAAAATATAAGTGATTTTATGATACATATGTACAACAACTAGTGTTTACATATTGGGCAAATATATACATAACTAGTATGTATTATAAATGGGTAAAAACTACAACCTATGGTATTGACCCATACCCATTTGACTAGATGCATTGCACCCATTACGTACATTGTATCTAAAAAAATACCCATGGATCAACCCATAACCCATGACCCATGACCCACAACCAAAATACCCATGGGCAAAGAGGAGCGTCCCACGGATCCCTAGCATTACACTAGACGGATCCCTTGAGGGTGGGATCCGTGGAACAGAAGGTGTTTCTCCTCTATAAATAGTGAGCCATTTCTTCCTTTTGGGTTGCCACTCTCACACATACTTTCCCCAAGTATTGTAACTCTTTGACCACTGATCCTAAGGGATCTTTCTATGTAGTTTGTCATTTGTTTTTGTGTGATTCTCTAAGTTCCTCTTAAAGGCGAGATCACCACTTCTTGAAGTCGAGCAAGCTCAAGTCCATGAGTTGCCATGCTTCGTCATCATCAAGACTACTGAGGTTCTCTTGTTGATAGTTCTTTCTTCCTCCATAGAAGTGTTGTGTTGAAGGCATTAGTGAAGGATGCCAAAAGAGTCAAGACGAAAGCATTAGTGAAAGGTGCTTAACGTCCGTGTCAAAAGCATTAGTGAAGAATGCTAAAGAAGTCAAGACGAAGGCATTAGTGAAAGGTGCCAAGCGTTCGTGTCAAGGGCATTAGTGAGAGATGCCTAGGAGTCAAACCAAGTGGCATTAGTGAAGGATGCCAAGGTCGTATAATCGATGAGGTGCATCGTTATACAAATAGTGATAGCTTGTTTCCATGGATGTTGATATCCTTGATGGTGTTGTATTAAGGAGTGGGTCTCCTTTGGGATTAGGTGTTGTGTAGTGTTGGGTAGTAGTTCCTCCATTGTAATGGAACTCGGTACTTAGCCTAGTACCGGATAAAGGGTAGCCGACGTTGTGGTAGGTGTGGTTCACCTTGGTGAAAAGAACCGGATGGTTAGCCTAGTACCAGAAAAAGAGTAGGCGACGTTGTGAAGGCTTCTCCGCCATAAGGAGTTGGTGTAGTGTAGTGATTACGAACTCTCGAGTAGGTGACTCGGGGAGTGGAATAGGGCAAGGAAGGTGTCCTTGTAGCCGAACCACTATAAATACTCGTGTTGTGGTTATGTGCTTCTTACTCTTTATCTTTCATTACACTTTTATATATCTATCTATCAACGTCCAACATACACATCTAAATAGATTGATATAAGTTGATCTAAATGTTTTAAAACGAAGTTTTAATTGGTAAAACTATTCAACCCCCCTTCTAGTTTTCCACAATTGGCATCAGAGCTTCGTTACCAAGTTTCTTAGAGTATGTTGTACTTTAAAAACTTGATACGATCCGTGTATGTTTGAAAACTACAAAGAAGGATTTTTTAAGTCATGTTTTAAAAATCATTATAGTGTTACTGTTGGACAATGATAGAATGGTCTAATATTTTCCTTGTTAAGAATTCTCCATACTTGGATTTGGGCATACCAAGAATATCATGAAGAAACTATCTAAATATTTCTTTTCGTAAAAAGAATGTTTAACATTGTTTTCTTCATACATGGATCTGGAGATTCTAAGAAGATCACAAAACATTTCCCCTAAATATTTCGTTCCTTAGAAAGAATATTTAATAAAGGTATGATCGTTAATCAATTACATTATTTTTTTTTAATTTTAGTTGTATGATTAATCTTTATTAGTAATTACTTAAGTAGTTATCTATATTAAAATCATCATCGAGAATAGTATTATTCGATTGATTTATATATAGACTACACTACTAATCTGTAATAATGATATCTCGGTTATACGATAACCTCAATCATTATTCATCACAAAAGGATTATTGACACTTCATCTATGTCATATAATATCCATGTGAAATTTCTTATATTATGATAAAATAGGATTTTATCATAATCTTTGAAAAACCTCCCAAGAATTGTGACTAATTCATAAAAAGGGAATCTCGTCAAATAAGATTAGTATTAAACCGTCAAAACCTCAAATCATAAGTTATAGAGCTTAAACATCAAACTCTAGGCGTTTTAGAACTCCCAAACCAAAGTTATCAAGGAATGCTTAAACTGATTTTTGCTGTCATGCCGGATCCCTGAGCTTGAACTAGTCGGATCCCTACTGAGAGGGATCCGTGCAACATAAGACATCATAAGTTACTAATGATCACTCTTGAAGTTCCACAACCACTTTCCCTTCAAAGACTCACGAACAAAAACCCAATTACTGTTCACAGGAGCAATTTGATCATTTCCTTCAAGCATAACAATCTCTTGTGTAAGTATAATCTTCACTACATTGTTAATTTAATTCCTTGATTTCTAGGATTACAATTTCTTCATTTTTAGAAGTTGGGTTCAAATGGGTTTATCATAATTTGTTAACACATTGTTTTCCAAGATAATCCAAATCAAAGAATTAACATTGTTAATACAAATTAAACTCATTTCTTGAATTCAATAAAGATGATTTGAGCAAAATTGTGATCAAACCTGTTAATACAAATAAGCCGTAAAAACGTTTATTTATATTTTACGATCTTATAACGTTTTGTCGATAACAAACGTAAAATCATTTTAAACGAAACAAATAAAATACGTAAATGGTTTGAACTAATAGTTTCTAACATATTCACATTTTCACATAAAACACTAAAACAAGTATAAGTGATTTTATGATTTAATATTACATATGTACAACAACTAGTGTTTACATATTTGGGTAAAATATACACATAACTAGTATGTAGTATATTGGGTAATATAAATGGGTAGAAACTTAAGTATCATAACCCATTGGGAAAATACATTGAATGTAGTTAGGTACAACCCAAAGCCCATGACCCATGGAGCTTGACCCATAACCCATTGCATGACATCATGCTTTAATCATATATGGATAATATCCATAACCCATGGTTTTGACCCATACCCATATGACTAGGTGCATTGCACTCAAGAGATACATTGTATCTAGCTAAAGACCCATGGATCAACCCATGACCCATAACCAAAATACCCATGGGTAAAGAGGAGCGTCCCACGGATCCCTAGCTTTACGCTAGACGGATCCTTTGTGGAAGGGATCCGTGGGATCCGGGGAACAGTAGAATTTTTCCTCTATAAATAGTGAGCCATCTCTTCATTGTTTCTCACCCCTTTCTAACATACTTTCCCCTTGAGTTAAAAACTCTCTAACCTCAGATCCAAGAGATCTATGTTTGTAGTTTTGTTTTTGTGTGATCTTCTAGGTTCCTCTTAAAGGCAAGATCACCACCTTTGAAGTCGAGCAAGCTCAAGTCCATGAGTTGCCATGTGTCAGGACCGAATACAATAAGATTTATGTGGTTTGGAGGTCTAGGTTGGTGGAAGAAGATGAAGATCTTCATCCTTTTTAGAGAGAGAAACTAGAGAGAGGGAGGAGAAACACAAGGTTTATTGATAAGAACAAAACAATACAAATGACCAAATGATTCACCTCACCCCTCATGGAGAGTCATGAGGGGTATATATAGGCCCTAACTTTGCCACATACACGATACTAGTCCCTAAGGGCAAAGTATACTACGCATCTAGTCCAATTCACGTAAGTGACGTTATCTTAAGAAAAAGCGAGGCTAACAATCTCCTTCCAAGATAGCGTCACACGTGAATGGTTACAATGAGACCTATAAATACAAAACAAAGTAAATTACAATAGTAATGAACAATGTTGACTTTCTTGAAGTGCAGAGTCTCTGTAGTCTAGATACTGAGGCAAACTTGAAGTTCTCCCTTCCGATGACCTCGGCAAATGATCTTCTTGTAGCTCTGAACTTCAACTGTAACGGTCTAGTTAGGTTATTACTCCCTCCTAACTAGTTAGCCTTTTTTCTTTCTATGCTCCCTCCTGAACCGACAACACTCTTCCAACACGTCTTTAATCTTCAGACACGCAGCGGAGAAAGTAAACTCTTGAAGCACAATGGTTGTCGTTCTGGGAACATCGTAACAACATAACTCACTTAGTATTGCATCCAAGTTGGTAAAAAGACCCGATGTACACCACACTACTTCTCCTTCTTCAGTCTTAAGCAAAAATCCCTTCGTAATCCAATCACGGAAGATGAAATACCAACTTCTCCCTCCTGATGGTTGCGAGCTATCGGAATCATCATAATGTTGCGTACATGCCGTATTACCTTCTTGATGCAATTTTCAAACATCATAGCTTGATCAAAATTCCGTGAGAATATGTCGCAAAAATATACTCTCAATACTACTTCTCTCAAACCAACCTGTAATCAAACCTCCTTTGAATTCACCGGCTAATAGTGATGACCACATATGGAGATAACCCGATACGACTAACTTGAAAAGGAAGTAAGCATCCCAACTTGTGACTTGCTGCTTGTTCTAAATTCTTGAACAATCCACAACGCCGTGTGACACTAAGCACTACAACGTAACTCCTTAAAGTGATGGTTACACACTGTGAGCACTACAACGTAACTCCTTACCAGTTATAACCAGATTTTCAAATTTCATAATGTGCTCCAACAAGTTATCTTGAGACATGCATCCAACCAACCATCGTCTCAAAGATAAAGAAGTCCACCCGTGAAACGTCACTTCAATTCCTCATCAATAATACCGTACAAAAACTCCGTAGCCATTTTTCCAATTATCGTTCAAGCCGTGAATATTGTATCCCTCCATGAAAATATACCATATCAAAAAACACCATTTTAAGTGTATACCAAAAATTTGTATCTAACAAATTTTTATAGCTAAACAATTCTGATGCCAATCAATACATTTGGATGCATATCATTGCAACCCAAGATTCAGTATATCCATCAGTCCAAACGAAATATACGAGTGAAACTCACAGCCCACGATCAAAGTTAGAAGCCCATTCCATAGAGAGAGAGGCCCACGATCCAACATGTGATAGTAACCCACGATCCAAAAGAAACACATATAACTGGATATACATGTGACTTAACACTTCATAAACCTAAAAGATACTCTAACCCTAAAACATATCCTCATCAAAACAGCGCCTCTCACCATATTTTTCTCCCAAATAATCTGAGAAAAAAATTCGCCTCTCATCACAAACATATTCCTCATCCCAGCTTTATCATTCGAATCATAAACAAAAGCATACCGACCCTTTTACATCGTTTATGTGAAGCGTCAAGGTCTTGTGACAACCAAGGTCTCGGGTAGGTGATAATTTGTGTTTTGTTTAGATTTATTGTTTACACGAAGGAAAGGGATGACATAACATAATTGTTATAATCATTTCTTTAAATTTCGTATAGTATCACAGTCGGGTCAATGATGATATTTGTTCAACCAAAAAAAACATATTGATATGTGAAATGGTTGACAAAAAGCTGAGATCTCTTTTGTTTATATTTTCGTTTTTAGTAGATGTTTGGAGTTGAGGTAGGATAGTATGGGATTAGATTAGGTTGGGACTGATGTGATTCGAATCCATGGACTGAGGATGGATATTGAAACTGAAGTCGTGTATGTTTGGTAAATGGTATTTTGTGGTCGTTTGTGGTCATGGTCATTTTTTAACAAATTTACGCATAACTTTGACACCTTATGCGTAAACTTGGATTAGTCCTTATGCATAACCTTACGCGTAACATAGCTTATGCGTAGCTTTACGCGTAACCTTGCTTAGGCGTAAGCCAAGGCTTAAGCGTAAACGCATACGCGTAGCTTTTTCCTACGCGTATCTCAACTGTAGATTCCCCTTACGCGTAAAAAAAGGGTTTTGACCCTTTGACTTTTTCCAGCGAGTGTTTCCGACCATGTTTTTCGGTCCACAAACCCAGAAAAGCATAAAAGGTTTTCATTTTTAACCATGATTGACCGTAAAAAGATGAAGGATGACCACTTTTTGTTTCACGGAATATTGGTACAAAATAAGTCAAAAAATGATATATCACAAACTCTTTGGACAAAAGTGACCCAAGACAGATGTGTAGACAATAAAGATTATGACTTTTTGACCAAGGATACACAAAATAATGTTCAGACTGTTTACCCACAGATTAAACGGAAAAAAAATTTCCGAGCATCAAAAAATACCAAAAACAGTAAAAAACATGTATAAAAAACTCACATAAATCATCAAAAAGTAACCATGGCTCTATACCAACTGTCAGGACCGAATACAATAAGATTTATGTGGTTTGGAGGTCTAGGTTGGTGGAAGAAGATGAAGATCTTCATCCTTTTTAGAGAGAGAAACTAGAGAGAGGGAGGAGAAAACACAAGGTTTATTGATAAGAACAAAACAATACAAATGACCAAATGATTCACCTCACCCCTCATGGAGAGTCATGAGGGGTATATATAGGCCCTAACACTACGCATCTAGTCCAATTCACGTAAGTGACGTTATCTTAAGAAAAAGCGAGGCTAACACCATGCTTCCTCATCATTAAGACTACTGAAGTCTTCTTGTTGATGATTGTTTTTCTTTTCTAAGAAGTGGTAAAAACATTTGTGAAAGGCGTCTCAAGTGTCAATACGAAGATATTAGTGAAGGGTATCTATCGTCCATATCATAAGCACTTGTGATAAGTGCTCATAAGTCAAGACTAGAAGCATTAGTGAAGGGTGCTTAGAAGTCAAGACACAAGACATTAGTGAAGGGTGTCTTGAAGATCTAGTTAAAGGCATTAGTGAAAGGTGCCTTAGATGTACATTTGATATGGTGTGTTTCGATGTAAAAGATAGATTAGTACTAGATCCAAGGATATTGATATCCTTGATGATGTTGTAGAAAGGAGTTGGTCTCCATTAGGATTAGTCGTTGGTGTAGTGTTGGGTAGTAGTTCCTCCATTGCAATGGAACTAGGTGCTTAACCTAGTACCTAATAAAGGGTAGGCGACGCTGTGTAGGTGTGGTTCACCTTGGTGTGAAAGAACTAGGTACTTAGCCTAGTACCTTATAACGGGTAGGCGACATTGTGTAGGTGTGGTTCACCTTGGAGTGAAAGAACCCGGTGGTTAGCCTAGCACCGGAAAAAGGGTAGGCGACGTTGTGAAGGCTTCTCCGCCATAAGGAGATTGGTGTAGTGATTATGAACTCTCGAGTAGGTGACTCGGGGAGTGGAGTAGGGCAAGGAAGGTGTCCTTGTAGCCGAACCACTATAAATACTCGCGTTGTGGTTTTGTGCTTCTTACTCTTATCTTTTCATTACATACCTTATATGCTTGCTTATCAACATCCAACACACACGTCCAAATAGATTGACATAAGTCGATCTAAATAGTTTAAAAGGAAGTTTTAATTGGCAAAACTATTCAACCCCCCCCCCCTTCTAGTTTTCCACAATTGGTATCAGAGCTTTGTTACCAAGTTTCTTGAAGTATATTGTACTTTAAAAACTTGATACGATCCATGGTTAATTGAAAACTACAAAGAAGGTTTTTCATAAAAACAAACACCGTGTCTTTTAAAACTACATGTTTGGATGTTGATTTGATAACAACATTTTTCTTATTCACTTTTTTATTTAATTGCACTAATCCTCTTTGTCATGTTGATTAGTCATAGCTCACATCTATCAAGCCATAGGATTTGCTTGATAATAAAGATTACCTTCCCTAAGAAGGTATCTTAAGCATAAAGGAGCTGGAATTGTCTTCTGAAATTTGTTGTGTCATTTGTAAAGACATTCCTAAGTGCATTTGAGGTATGACTTTCCACTTATCTCTAAATGATATTAGTCTTATAAATAAGTGTGATTTCTTAGGCTTTTATCTGAGTAGCTTTCATGTATACACATGTTTTACATATAGCTTCATTAGGAAGCTTTTTCTCACATACTAGTCACTCTTCCGTCTAAAAAATCATGGTTTATAAAACTTGTGTTTTGTCTCACTTAATCCAAAAATCATATCTTTCTAATAATAAAACAAAACACGAATCTCAAAAATTCCTCCTTTCCCATAAATACTCCCACCGTCAATCACTCTATCCCCACTTTTTCAAATCTTCCAATTTCAAAAATTTCTCTCATTCAAAACTTCATCTTCCTCTCCATTTCGTCTCAACCGAAACCAAGAAGGATCATCTTCAACATGGTTTACATCGCCCTCGTGCTCATCGCCTTAACACTCATCGCACTTGTGTTCCCTATGATGAAGTTCACATATGTAGACATTTACTTTGTGTTGTTAATCTACATTGGGGTTATATACCCAATCCTTTGTATCATCCTTCGCATTGAAATGAAATATTACTAATAATCTAAGTTTATCTAGGTTATTATCATAATATGTTTATCATTTCTCTTTGTTTTATTTCTTTCTCTCGTGATACATTAGAAGTCATGTATGCATGTTAAAAGAAAATGTAGGCTAAAACACATATTTTGGTATAAAACTATAAGATCTAAAAACCTATGCTTTTCATCATAAAATATGTTTCTGTAACTACAGATCTACGGATCCCGGAAGACATACTAGCCGGATCCCTTTTGTAAAGGAACCGTGGGATCCGTCCTACTGGAGAACAGTTTTTCATGCAAATTAAAAACCACTTTTCTTCTAAAAGTAATACTCCACTATTATGTCAAAACCATAAGTGAGTTAAGTGTCTTTCTTGTTAAAAACCATTGTTAATAAAAATCTAATAAAAACGTTAGATAATCATAGGTTGACCACAAAAATCACTTTCTATTAACTCATCATTTCTATAGGTTCAACTATGACGCATGAATATGAGTTTGATTTTTCACTCACTAGCGTCTACACTCCGAACATCTCCTTTGAACCCAACACACCTGGCATTCATGTCCGTGGGTTCAATAACCTCGAAAACCGTCACTTCCACGAAGGACGTATTGTAGACACCTCTCTACAATTCGAAGAAGGTATCAATACCTCCTTCCGAGCCATAGGACTAGAATGTCTTCTTGAAATCAACGAGAAGATATGTCCAAGGTTCATAATGGAATTCTTCCGTCAAGTTGAACTCGTTCGTAACGAGGATCGCTCTCTATCTCTTTGGTTTTATATCAAAAACCAAAAGTTTACTTTAACCCTTGGGCATTTTGCTCACATACTCTGAATTCCAAATCATGGACAATGTGCCTTCACCGAAGATTGGTCTCTTGATTCTCTCTTCAACTTTCATGAAGAAAATAGTCCATATTGTTCACACATACCCTCTCCGGAAGATTTACATCGCATAATATGCAAACCTCGACCATATTACTCCGATCCAAACATTATCTTCACACGGGACATCCGAGAAGAGTACAAGCCCCGTGCACTCATCCTACGTGAAAATGATTGGAGTCTTAGGGGAAATCAAGAAATCCTTCCCGCTTGTTGTGCTCACATATTGTATTGTTTGCTAACACAACAACCATACAATCTCGCCTACTTCTTCGCAAGGCGAATTGTAAATCTTCAAGGCTCCAAGAATAAACTCATCCCTTATGGAATGTTCTTGACACGCCTCTATCATAACGTTATGCATTTTCATCCTCAATTTCAAAGTTCGTTGTGAACAAGATGATGGAACCGCTAAACATATCTCTCATGAAGACTTTCTTCATTCTTGATTCCACCAACACTCATCAACAACGTAATGATCCTCCTAGCGAAAACACTCAAGGAACCTAGTAGTATTTCAAATAGGATCAATCCTCTTGTACTCATGCTTTATCAATGTAATCCTATTTCCTTAATGAAATAAAACATCTTACATTTAATATCTTAGTGTTAGAACCCCTTTAAACTAACCTTGGAATATAATGAATTGTCAAGATCATTGCATACCTTTAGTAAAGGTTCTGCTGAGCAGATGGACGGATCCCAAAGTTTGTGCTAGACGGATCCCTACATCTAGGGAACCGTGGGATCTGGCAAACAGAAAATGCAATTGCAAGCTTTGTATTTCAAACATATCCTTAGAACACCTCACACTAAGCTAGACATAGTGTCTTAAGGAAAATTAAGTCCTTATCAAGTTAAGTAGATCCTTCCCACTCACATACAAACTCACCTAGATCACACTCAAAGATGCTTGTAGATCTATCGTTTCATTTTAATCCATTACTCTTCCGCTCTTAAGCTCACAAATCATTTTTCACAATGATCCCTCATATCTAAACGTTTGAAACCTTTTATAGCAAAATCGATCATAATCATCCTTACGACAAAATGGGTCAAAATTGATCAAATCCTAGTTTTTCCATCTTAAACCTCTAGGATATTCTCCAAAGGATTAATCTAAGTCACTATCTGATCTCTATGATCATTTAGCTTCACTTGACACTCTCAAAATCTTTAGTGTCATCCTTGTGCATTCATTGGTACTCATGAAAGTTCCAATTCCTTCCATAAAAGGCAATCATTAGCTACATCACTCATTACCTTCAAATACTTAAGCACCCTTTCATTTAAGACACTTAGGAGGACTGAAACGCTCAAGATGATATAGATCTTAGACCTTAGAAACATCATTTCTATTCTTTCATAGCTACTGAGAGCCGGATCCCTAGGATTAGCCTAGACGGATCCCTCTGAGGAGGGAACCGTGGGATCCGGATGACAGATTATGTCAAACCTTGCTAAAACAATCATTTCAACTCATCTTTCTAACTCAAACACTCCATCTCATCTTAAATGAGTTCATAGATCAGTACAAACTCTGAAGTTGACTCTTGTGCATGTTAATCATCACATTCCAATGAATCTTCGTGGCTTAAGGCTTAAATGCACTTGCCAAATCTCTTGCTTTATAAACCACATTGTTAGGACTTCCATAGTCATCACCTTCATCCTAATTTTCAGCACTTAAGAAACCCTTACAAACTTCTTGAAATTATCTCATCATGAGGAAAACTCCAAGTAGTAACTTATCCACCAAAGAACCACCCAAGAAAATTGCTCGTGTTGTACACGAAATTTCTTCAACCGAATCATCTCCAGTCAAGCCAACTAATGCAAGGATCTCTTCTCAACCAATCAAACCAATTCCTAAAAGGATAGTACCCACAAAACTACCTATGCCAAACACCACCATACCTCCTAGGCCAAACAATATCATCTCCACTAAACCATCGCCATTGGTTCCTAGAGCTATTTCTTTTACATCTCCACTATCATCACTACACCTCTACAATTTAGAGGATTTGCCTCCTAGGCCGTCTCATCCTCCTCGGCCGACAACATTCTCCTCATTAGGAGGAATAATGGTACAAAATCAAGGTGTTGAGTCAACACTAGATCCGGCTTCCTTTTCGCCGTTTCCATCATATAATCCCATTTGGATTATGAGAAATCATCAAAGTCAACCACCCGACCATATGGAAGTTGACACTCTTATACCACCACCATCATTCGTGGTCGAGCCATTCTCAAATGCGCCTCCACCAATCCCTCCGTCGTTTGAAGCTCCACAAGCCGCTTCACTTGATCCTTCGCATCAAGCCATTTCATTTCTTCCACCACCACTACCTAGCCATGACAAATATTGCTATCATTCTCAACATGTTGAAAGTTTTATACATGAAGTACGAGAAGACCAACGTTTCATGTTCTATCATCTCCTCGAACGTTTCGACGAGATTAAACCTAACAAAACTTGAGCTAGAAGATTTTAGTGGTGTCCTAGCATCAAGCGATAGTTGGTCTAGAAATTCCTAGTCATGTATTTTTTATTTTCTTAGTTTTTAGAGTCATGTATATCATAACTCTAGTTTTATTAACTGAAATTACATGCTACTTGTTATATTTCTGAGTATATGATTACGTTGTATTCATATCTCACTTTAGTGATAACATTACTTGTTATATCACCATTGCTGAAATTGATCATCAACTATACGGATCCCTCAGAATTGCCTAGACAGATCCCTACTAGGAGGGAACCGTGGGATCCGTGAGATAGAAAACTATTTTTCTACTAACTTGGACCACATTTGCAGGAAATTGTGAATTATACTTGCTTTTTAACCTTTGTTTTGTAATTATTCAATTTATACATGAAGACTTTGACATCCTAAAGCTAGGGGGAGCTTTATGTCAAAGCAATACATTGCAAATTACATGCAATATTAGGATCACATTTCTAGACATCCCTTTGCAAAATTGCAATCATCAAGGGGGAGCACATTCGTCACTTAGACAAAATCTTTTGCAAACTTAGTTGCAAACAAACTAGCTTAGTATTACTTTCTTGAAGCCCTTACATAGGGATGGACTCGTCAAGGGGGAGTAAAGACGAGATCCTTTCCCGTTACTTGCTCTCTATTTCTTTTTATTTCTTTCACATGTTTTTCCTAAAACAATGTGTTAGTTTCCTTTCGAAGCTCTTTTTGTTTCGACAAAAAGGGGGAGAAGAAAGTAAAAACTACAAATTCAAACTTTTACAAATTTTAGCTTTTCCTTAAAATAATTTTATGTTTTGTCATCAACAAAAAGGGGGAGATTGTTAATACAAATAAGCCGTAAAAACGTTTATTTATATTTTACGATCTTCTAATGTTTTGTCGATAACAAACGTAAAATCATTTTAAACGAAACAAATAAAATACGTAAATGGTTTGAACTAATAGTTTCTAACATATTCACATTTTCACATAAAACACTAAAACAAGTATTAGTGATTTTATGATTTAATATTACATATGTACAACAACTAGTGTTTAAATATTTGGGTAAAATATACACATAACTAGTATGTAGTATATTGGGTAATATAAATGGGTAGAAACTTAAGTATCATAACCCTTTGGGCAAATACATTGAATGTAGTTGGGTACAACCCAAAGCCCATGACCCATGGAGCTTGACCCATAACCCATTGCATGACATCATGCTTAAATCATATATGGATAATATCCATAACCCATGGTTTTGACCCATACCCATATGACTAGGTGCATTGCACTTAAGAGATACATTGTATCTAGCTAAAGACCCATGGATCAACCCATGACCCATAACCAAAATACCCATGGGTAAAGAGGAGCGTCCCACGGATCCCTAGCTTTACGCTAGACGGATCCCTTGTGGAAGGGATCCGTGGGATCCGGGGAACAGTAGAATTTTTCCTCTATAAATAGTGAGCCATTTCTTCATTGTTTCTCACCCCTTTCTAACATACTTTCCCCTTGAGTTAAAAACTCTCTAACCTCAGATCCAAGATATCTATATTTGTAGTTTTGTTTTTGTGTGATCTTCTAGGTTCCTCTTAAAGGCAATATCACCACCTTTGAAGTCGAGCAAGCTCAAGTCCATGAGTTGCCATGCTTCCTCATCATCAAGACTACTGAAGTCTTCTTGTTGATGATTGTTTTTCTTTTCTAAGAAGTGTTGAAGAAATTTGTGAAAGGTGTCTCATGTGTCAAGACGAAGATATTAGTGAAGGGTATCTATCGTCCATATCATAAGCACTTGTGATAAGTGCTTAGAAGTCAAGACTAGAAGCATTAGTGAAGGGTGCTTAGAAGTCAAGACACAAGACATTAGTGAAGGGTGTCTTGAAGATCTAGTTAAAGGCATTAGTGAAAGGTTCCTTAGATGTACATTCGATATGGTGTGTTTCGATGTACAAGATAGATTAGTACTAGATCCAAGGATATTGATATCCTTGATGATGTTGTAGAAAGGAGTTGATCTCCTTTGGGATTAGTCGTTGGTGTAGTGTTGGGTAGTAGTTCCTCCATTGCAATGGAACTAGGTGCTTAGCCTAGTACCTAATAAAGGGTAGGCGACGTTGTGTAGGTGTGGTTCACCTTGGAGTGAAAGAGCCCTGTGGTTAGCCTAGCCCCGGAAAAAGGGTAGGCGACGTTGTGAAGGCTTCTCCGCCATAAGGAGATTGGTGTAGTGATTACGAACTCTCGAGTAGGTGACTCGGCGAGTGAAGTAGGGCAAGGAAGGTATCCTTGTAGCCGAACCACTATAAATACTCGCGTTGTGGTTTTGTGTTTCTTACTCTTATCTTTTCATTACATACCTTATATGCTTGTTTATCAACATCCAACACACACGTCCAAATAGATTGACATAAGTCGATCTAAATAGTTTAAAAGGAAGTTTTAATTGGCAAAACTATTCAACCCCCCCTTCTAGTTTTCCACAAAACCCTTTAGGTTACTGTTCACAATTAACACCACATTGTGGTTGTGTTGTTTAGGAACAATCATGCCAAGTAACCGACAACAAGACTATCAAGATACCACTCATTACATACCAATGTACCATAGAAAAGATGGACTTAGCCCGGAAGATAGGAAAGCTTTTAAAATGCTCGAAAAGAGACTTTTCATGAAAGTCGTGTAGTAGAACCATCATTTCTTGCTAACACCGACATAAGACAAGTTTTTGGGACCATTGGGTTTGATTGTTTATTGGACATAAACGAACAAATTTGCCTGGTTTTCGTACTCGAGTTCTACAAGACAAGAGAAAAAAGGACAATCCAACTCCTTACCAACAGATAATTGATAAATTAAAAGCTCAAGGTAAAGAAGATCTTTCTAAAGAAGAAATTCTAGAAGCATATCTCAAGGAAATAAAGGAAGATTTGATAAAGAATTTTGAATGCCAAAAGTGAGACTCCTCAATGAAAACATTATCAGATGAAGAAAATCAATATTATTTAGCAGGAGAATCTCAGCTAGAAGAAACTGAAGAAATACCTTTGGAAGACATTTTTGAAGAAATAAAAAATACGGTATCAAAACGTATTAGCAAATGAGAATCCTCCACAACCATACAAAAGATTTGAAAATTTCATGAAGGGAAATCTCTGTCGTAGAATCATTTTGTCGGCTAAAATATAAAGCCAATAATTTATCTTTGTCAGTTAATAGGACTGTAGCAAATTACTGTATTATAATAGTATTTTATTTCCCTCTATAAATAGAAGGGAGATAGAAAGGAGAGGCAGAACCCTCAGATACAATTTTCCTACACAACCCACTCACCTCCACCATAATCCACTCACACCTCCACTTACTTCTCTCATCATCCATCCATTCCCACTTTGTATTGGTCAAACCTCCCACTTTGTAATATATTTGTAATATATTGAATAAAAATTGGCCGTTGGCCAAGAAATTATTGTAAGTTTACTTTTCTTTTTAATTTTGTTATATTTCATAGCATTTAGTCTAATGATAGGCAAAACATTTATATGTTGAATAACACTAAGTATGTATATAACCAATTTTCATGAATTATGATATTTTATTAGTTACCGTTATGTTCAAATATATAAGCTAAATAAAGTCCAGGTCGGTAACTAGTCCATGTAGATTTTATGGATGCCCATGTCATAGTCGTGATCCAACCTTTTTTAGCCGAGTTGGCATGTTAAGGGTATTTTATCATTGACTGACTTGTGGTGGTTTGATGTATAAATCTTGGAAACTTACCGTAAATAGAATCTTGTGACTCATTTAGGTTCATATATATATATATATATATATATATATATATATATATATATATATATATATATATATATATATATATATATATATATATATATATATATATATATATGTATGTATGTAACACCCCAACCCGACAAGGGTAGAAGTGTCACATTCTGGTGTCATATCAGAACATACAAATAAAATATTTACAAACGGAACCTTAAAAATGAAGTTTCAAATCATAGAAACAATTGTCTGACGAGGAAAATACAATATCTAAAATGAATGAAATCTCAAAACAAAACTCTTCAAAGTAAGTCCATAAGTGCTATGGTACTAGGGTCGGTCCACTAAGATACTCTAACTCTCAGCCCATCGAAGCCCATCTTCAAACCTAAACCTGCCGCAGGAAAAGAAATGCGGCTGAGCTTAAAAAGCCCAGTGAACAGATATAACAAAACGAAAGCTAGACAAAAGCAGAAATACGAAATGAAACAAAGGATCAATATTAAGGTTGCAACGAAAAGTAAACAATGAGTCAATGAGGATCCTGCAGAACACAATTATACAGATATCCAGCAAGAACAACAACCAAGGAGAACACAGCAAGTAACGCATCCATGACATATATAATCACATATAAGCAAACAGACATACAAGTACCAAAATCAAATCAAGCATACCAAACGTCGCATTCACTCAACATAAGAATAGCACGCAGTCTGATCAGGAAATCAGAATATAAATAAGCCAACCGAGAAACTAAAAGCAAGCGGAAGCAATTAATTAGGAAGTGAACATGGCAATCCCACAAGACAATTAACCCACCGATTAATAACATCACAAGTATCACAATAGCGAAAATACTATAAGTAGTCAAGACATGGTAACCACACGTATCAAATATTAACTCAACATGAACACTATAATTGAATTAATTAAGGACATAGCAGAGCAATTTAGCAAGTTAACAAGCCAGACCACATAAGTTGAACCATTCACCCAATCAAACCGTAGCATAAACAGAAATGCAAACATGGCAGGTCAACAACAAGTAGATAAAGATACTCTCGGATAGTCAAGTCCACGAGGTTAACTGAACGAAGTACACATATTAAATAGACAAAACTAACGATTACACATTAGCATGGTCACTAGACAATTCAGAGGGTCACATAACAGTGAGATCACATATCATCAGATGAAAACAGGTAACTCAGATAACTGTATATTAATCATATCGCAGCAGAGTAATCAGTAGTCACATAACACATGAAAAGCATAATCAAATAACATATAATAACCCGGTACGTGAATGGAACCATAGTCTGAAGTAACGGAATGAAAGGGTGACAAATCAAAGCAATGGAATATGTATATCTTGGTAGTACAGTGAGTCATATAAGGGTACTGAGTAATGAACAATTAATACAGAATATGGTGCGTTGGGGAATACATAAGGTATAATATAGGTGTATCAAAAGTGTAAGGGTTGTCAGAAATCTATCCCGAGCCAACAAAACAAACCATATCAATAGTGGCAATAGCAGCCAAGTAACCAATAGTAACCATTGTATTCGGAGGGGTGACCTCGGAATACCAAACCAATATGAGGGGAGACCTCAGTAACCAGTGGAGTAGCTAGCTCCCAAAATGTGAGGGGGTGTATTGCACACACGCACCGCATCACCAAAACAAATTATATCATATCAAATTCAAATCAAATCAAATCTAGGATGCATCCATACGCCCCCTGCAAAACAATAGTGGCCATACAATATATCTGAAGCGCGCATAATCAATACAAAATAGGGACGGTGTGGAACATCACTCAACCACACTAAAGTCATGCCATTGGTGCATCAATGACACGGACATGGAACCCCCATGCCTAGTTAATGGCTCGGGTATCAAACTGACAGGTCAGACCAAAGTACAAAGTGTAGCAATGTATATGTCTTCATAAGCAAATGTGCAATGTCAATAGTTCACAATTCAAAGGTTCATAACAATAGTTCAATATCAAGGTCCAATATCAATATTTCAATATCAAAGGTTCAATAGCACAGATTCAATAGCACAGGTCAAAAGCAACAATTCAGTAGCAAAGGTTCAGTAGCAATGGGTTCAATACTGGAAGTTCAGTAACAGTGGTTCAATAACAGAGGGGTCAAAGCAAAGATTCAATAGCAATGGTTCAATAGCAATGGTCAAATAGCAAAGAAATATCATAAGCGAACAAAGTCGAAGGATCAGAAAGTCATAAGAAATCCCTACTGAAAAGGGATAGAATATCTGTACCTTAACGCCAATGAAAAGAAAGCAAACGAATGAGTGAACACGAAGACATAACGTCACGTCTCCTCCAACAACTACACATATTATTTATAATTTCCCAAATGTCGAAACGGTCTTTTAATATTCGGGTTACATACTTAACATATTTTAGTGTTTTATGTTATAAAATGATAACGTACTTTCTAGGCGCTATTCGAATAATATCATGACAAATGACGGGCGTGGACCACCTTCGGAATATACATAAATGCACTCTACTCTTTATTATGTATACACTTTATTATTTATATGCACCCCTTTATATGCTTACGGTATTAAAAGAAAATAAACAGTAAATGATCCACATTTGCTTCAATTTGTACGCATACCATATATATATCATGCATGCATTCCTTTTAAGCTTATACGTATAAATCCAGGTTTTAGTTGAAATGCAAATATTAAAACCACTCATGAGATCACTTCAACCCACACCTTCATGACCCATTTTTTTCCAACCCTCATGCATACACACTATCATTCGACATGCACTCTTGACCCAAAATACAACTGCTACTGCTCCTAACATAACCTTCATTTGACATCCAACCAAACGAGACACCACCTGCCATATTCGAACTAAATCGATACACATGCATGCGAAACCATATTCGACTCTTTAACATATATGTGCTCAAGACCTTTACCACAACATAACAAGACATACACTCGACTCACATCCAAGCATGCACGACTCCATTCAAATAATCATAAACACACACGAGCTCTAAAACAAACAGCCCTCACAACTCACATATAAAAGATTAAATGACGTCCCCCAATATTACATAAAATCACACATATACGTACCCTTATTCACGTACACAACCTTGCAAACCTCCTTTTCATTCCTTTAGTTTTATTTCCAGGTTTTAATACATATTTTAGAGGTCAAAACCAGTGTTTAAATAACCGGACATAAGAGCGCATGGCGACTGATTCGATAAGCAAAACTGAAACATATATCGACATGTATATAACTTATTCCCATGATTTCATCTTGAGTATATTTATATATGTTATGCATGTCGGATAGATGGAAAGACAGTTAGATGGATATACCTCGAGTCGGAACTAAGAACGGTCACACAGAACCGAAACGTTATGAACTCAACACCACGTGGTCACCACTTGAGTCACCCAACACTGATCACCACCTTCACAGCAAAGCTAAGACACCCGAAGGTCGCTCACCACCTTTTTCTACCCTTCGTACTTCTTGGTTTTCTTGTAGAAAAAGGATGTGCCGCCACTTGAGTTGTTTTTAGGGTTATGATTTATTTAGAGTTTCAAAGTGTGAGAGAGGTTATGAGATTCGGTTGTGATATAGGGAAATATGGAGTTGATTTAGCCGAAATTTAAGGGTCACGTTCATCTCATAATTCCCTTCCAAAAAAAAACGTGATACTCTTAAAAATATGTACCTAAAGTAAACTTTAAAATTGACTAGCAATTGTATTAAATTGAACGTGTGATGCTTATTTTTTTTTATTAGTGTATATGTCGCTTCATGGGTATATAGTATGGTCTTGGTTTAAATGAACATAGAATACTTAAGGATTTAGGAGAGTAATGCACACTAATTTATCATAATTAAGTCTAGAATTTTATAACGTATAGTTGAATTGTAAATTTAATTGCTTAAGATCTTAGGTTAAATACTTAATGAGGTTTATAGCACTTAGGAAAAATTCAAATTATATGGGAATTTCGGAAAACGGGTTTTCGGGTTTTACAATATATATATATATATATATATATATATATATATATATATATATATATATATATATATATATATATATATATATATATATATATATATATATATATATATATATATAGTCCGGTTCTAGAGAAAAGTGAGAAAAAAAGTTACAGGGTAGATTTTCAAAACATGTCAAACTTCAGGGGTATAGAATAAAAATAACAAAAAAAGAAGGAGAGAACTAGCATACACCCATTCCCACTCTTGACATATCACATAAACACACTGCTAACACACCCACCACACCAACTACCACCATACCAACCAACATCACACCTCCGACCACCACCACACCGCCATCGTTCTGGTCACCACACCAGGAGCACCGTCACAGTCACCGATGGTAACGGCTTCGTTTCATAAAGATAAGTTCATCTTTCAGGTAATACAAACCCTAACTAACTAATTGTACAATTAATCATGTATTTTGAAGCATTAATCATACAACAATGAAGCGAAAGTTAATTTTAAATTAAAAGTAAACTAATTTTGCTGATTAACCAAATTTAATCAATGATTTGATTTCTTTCTGAACTTTTATTGAAAGTTTATCATCATATAAACATGTTTTCTATCTAATATGGAAAAAATTTGGCAGAAAAAATGTATAAAAACGTGTTTATTAAAAGTGCACACCATATGTTTGATGAAATGTCTCAATGAGATTTTATAAGTGTGATGCATTAATTTGCAACATATATGTTTATTAGTGCATCAAAGTTTGATGAAAATAACATTTTTTTGTTAGATAATAACATACTGAAATTATTTAAGGTTCATAAGGGTATCATGAAAAAGAGCATATGTTTTAAGACAATATTAGAGCATTAGTTGTTTGTTTGTTTAAGGCATCTGTTTTAATATTGTATTAGGGCGTCAGTTTGTTTGTTTATTTAAGGCATCTGTTTTAATACTGCATTAGGTCAACAATTTGTATGTTTAGTGCTTATGTATTAAGAATGTATTAGGGAATCAAGTTTAAGATTCTATTAGGGCATCAAGGTATCATAAAAGCTGATAAAAAAATAATAAGTTTGTTAGATAAAATCATATTGAAATCATTTAAGCTATGTGTTTGTTTGTTTATTTGTATGTCATTTAAGCTAGTGCATCACTTATTGTTATTAGCGCATCGTGTGATACATTAAGACATCCTATTGAGTATGATTAGGCAATATGATAAATATGTCGAACGCTGAAATATGTTTGATCATTTGTGAGAGAGTTCAAACTTAACTTACTTGTAGTGTTTTGGCCGCGAAGAGTACAAAAGCTCTTCAAGTGTCGGAGGGCCAATACTCTCGATGGTGGTAAGTAAAAAATCAAACCATAATATATTTATGAAATTTATATTATTATCAGTTTTTTTTGTTCCATATTAACTAACTTGCATATGTATTAGCGTTAGTAAAATTGTGTATATCTTAGTGCATTTGCATATTTTTTTATATGTTTGGCAATATATTAATATTGCATAAGGATTATTCAAACTCATCTGATAATTCTGTATGTTCAACAATATTGAGTTCATTAAATATACATTGGAGGTGTTGGGAATATATACCAATTTGTGTATATTTAGTGCATTTGTATTTAAAAAAACAAGGCACGTTTATGTAATATTGCATAAGGATTATTCAGTGATGTAGTAAACACTGGGGGTGTTTGGCTATATAATATTTCTGTACATTTAGTGCATATGTATTAGAAAAATAATGCATATGTAAGGAATATTAAGCACTGTTTGGCAATATACTATTTTAGGGCATATGTATTAAAAGAATAAGGCATCTGTGTGCATATGTATTAAAAGAATAAGCCATCTGTGTGGAATATTATATAATGATCGTTTAACTGATAATCATTGTTCAACTAATTCAGGTCCTATTTTAGCAATACACATTTGACATGTCCGATCTGCAACTTTCTAGAATGGATAACTTTAGTGACGAAGATGATTTTGTCAGACGGGAAGATGCCATTGGTTCTTGGTTGAACGTTGATGATGATTTGTTACAAGATGATGACTTTATAGGCATTGAAAGGTAGAAGATTTGAGAGGCTTCTCTGAATGTTTCAGATTTTGTAAGAATTTGAAGATAGTCATTACTTAGCTTGTAAAAATCTTATTTGTCAGTTTTTGTTTAGCTTACTATATATTAGGAGACGTTGTATTCTGATTGTAGCATCACTCATAAATGTAAAATGCATCTCTTGTACACGCAAGTTAAGTTTATAATAAGATCAATTCGTTCACAATGTGACTAGTTCTTTGTATGTTTATTGCTACCTTTTTGTTCAACTATATCTGTAGGTTTATATATTTTACTCCCAAACGCACAATAAATGCTTTTTTTTTAATATACAACTTTAGCCCTTCATCACCATTACATTCAGTAAATGAATTTGCTTATCATTTACATTAATGAATGTGTTCATTCTCATATATAATTTTAGTGCACCTATTTGAGGCACTTTAATGCATCTGTTTGAGGAACTTTAGTGCATCCGTTTGATGTATTTAGTGTATCTATTTGTATCATAAAAGAAAAACAAGTTCAATACTTTTAGGTTCATGAAATTGACAAAAAAGAAGGCTCCAAACAAGGATAAGGCAAATACGGTTAACGACCAAACAAATATTCAAGTTGATGAGCCTTCAAAGAAAGATTCTACTGAGATACCACGTTTTACATCATCCACTGATAACAACATTCCAAAGAAATGAATGTGATAAAGAGACAAATTTATATTAAAACCATAAATATAGAATATGGAACTTTATTATAATGAAATCTTGAAGCTGAAGTCAATTATATACATGATCTATACAAATTGTATATCTTATCTACTACAGGGAGTTTACAATAGAAGATGTAAATGATATCATCTACTTTTCATGTTACACTTATTCAAAACCAATTCCTGTGCGATAGTTTCATAAGCAGGATAACTTTTATGTATGAACGCTCCATGTTGTTCTGTATTAGGTTATGCACTTTAGCATCCACTCCAGACACTGTCAAACATACAAGTACAAGATCAATAAACCATATGCATGTGTAGAAAAAATCCGTAAAATATAGCAATTACACACATAAGGGAAACATGATAAAATACGATGCAACTTTACTGCATCTGTTTGATGAACTTTAGTGCATCTGTTTGAGTCACTTTAGTGCATCTGTTTGGTCAATTTAAGGAATTTCAAGCATAAAGCAAAATAATTACTACCTGATTATCACGGATTACAAAAACTATCACTATTAATCAAGGTTGTAAAAATCGCTAGGCGCTACTGAGGCGGTTAGGTAGGGCCTAGCGATTAATCGGTTAGGCGGGGATTAATCGGGGGATTGGAATTTTTCTGCACAAAAATGTAATTTTAGATATTATATTATTTTATATGTATGGGATAATCGTATTGCATCAAATTTCAAATATTTCAAGTGTTCAAATATAGACATAATACATAATTCTTCAAAGTTCAAAGTCAAACATAAATATTACTCGGTCTGTTGACCATTTTTAAGCGACTTTTGACCGATTTTGTCCGATTAATCGGTTTGTTGACCGATTTTTAAGTGATTTTGTCCAATTTTTAAGCGATTTTGTTGATCAATTTTTAAACACTTTTGTTCGATTAATCCGATTAGACCGATTTTCTCCGATTAATCGCTTTGTTGACCGAATTTTAAGCGATCTTTAACCAAGCCGATTAAATAGGCCGATTATGATAAATCAAGGCGCTTAGTGAGCGATCAACGATTATGCGGGGATTAATCGACCGCCTGGGCTGATTTTTACAACAGAGCTATTAATTAAGATTTACCTTGATAGGAAACTTTTTCAACCACGGAACAAGTAATTGTAACGTACCTGTTGCATGTTTTCATCCACCTCGAGAGATGGGGTTTTCAAGAACTCTATGTCTCCAACCACCGCCAGTCTATGCTCACCTGATGATCGATCTGAAGCGCATGTATGATCCTCGTTACCTGCATGGGGCCATAGTGTAAGTACGCTTCTTTTATCTTCATATACTACAAGTAAATGTGGCATATAGAGGTTCAGGCATATTTGGTTAACGATTGAATATAGATGTGGAATACTTTCGCACATTAAATATACACTTTGGCGACTTTTGACCCATTTGACCCATTTATTTTTTAACTATTTTGTTTTTCATTCTCTTTTACATAAATTGACCCCGTATATTGTTTTAGATCAATTCACATTAGATATATCATATAGAATCTTTCATTCTTAAGATATAAATATAAAAAAACCTTAATTAACCAGATACCTTCAACACTATTTGCTTATGGGCGGCACTAATCATAGTGAATAAAGTTCGCAAGCCTTCAAACAAGAGCAGTCTCAAACGAGTCCACATCCTGATGTACATCTCTTGTAATCTATTTTGACTTTTGGTAGTCTAGAAACAAATATTGTACTTTAATGTTTAAAAGCTATTACACTTTACTCTTTTGGATGCAAAAAACCATTGCAAAGACATTGAATATAAAAGCATCCTAATAGGTCAATATAGTAATACTAACATAAGCTTATCAATTGATTTAACACCTTATTCATAAAAAATAAACAATGGCCAAAAGTACTCTTTTTCTAGAGGGTGTTTCACAAAGGGCTTATCCTAGATATTTTTATAATCGAATATTCAGCATTAACAAAACATGCACAATCATCTGAAATATGTTTCTACTATCGAAAGATGTAATATAACCACATTGAAAAATTAGTGCATCGCAGTTTTAAAATTTTGTTCAGACATTTTATCAAACACTTGGTGTGCAGTTTTTTGTAAACATGTATTCCATGTATTTATTTCTCAATTTCGATTCAAAATAACTATTCTATACAATGAATCATGTCAATGAACTCTGAAAATCGTTACATCTATAAACAAAGATGATGATTAACGAATCAAATTTCATAAAAACAAAAACCTAGCTCACTGTGAACAAATCCGTACAGATAAAACAACAACAAATACATATATAAGCTGTATGATTGATTTTAAGTAGCAAAAAAGAACAAATTTATAACCGAATTCAGTTACATACCTGAATTTGGTCTTCGAATTGATAAATTATGATGAGATTATATTGTGAATCTAATAAAACGATATGATTTCGTGTGTTAATTTGATCTTCGTTTGTATGTGTTAAGAAATCTGATAACATAACTTAGAGAAAAAAAGATCGTGTCATGGAATGAGAAAAAGAAAAAAAAATGAAAAAAATAGACATTATATATGAAATGGGTGAATTTATGAAACCCTCCCTTAAAGAAGGAAAGAAAATACATTAAGGTCCCTGTAGTTAGCAAGAAAAAAAAAGAGGGGAAGAGGGGGTGATCTAATGGTTGAGATCACTTCTCTCACTTTTTCACCGAGATCAATTTTTTAAAAGAACCAATTTCTATATATATATATATATATATATATATATATATATATATATATATATATATATATATATATATATATATATATATATATATATATAGATTTCCCCCAACGCAATCCGCAGAAATTCCACGAATCCCTTGGTAGATAAGTCCGACGACTCAGCAGCAGTGCGGAATTTTCTTTCTCGTCTGCTGGATCTGATCTATAGTTAGGGGGCAATACATACCAAAAGGTTCGAAGAAGGATAATGAGTGAAGATCTGCCAAGTCATCGACCGCTGCGGTACCTGAACTGAATGCTCTGAGGTTGAAAGGCAAGTAGATAAGCGGATTCCTACCTGTATTTTTATTGTCTCGATTCGTCCACTGCTGCTACTGATAATGGAAAAGGTTATGAAGTTGACTTCTTTGCCTTCTTGAAGGTGGTTAGGCATTAACCAACACAATATATATATATATATATATATATATATATATATATATATATATATATATATATATAGTTGGTAAGCCCAGTCGACCAGTCGGTTGGAATTAGCAGCAACATGGGGAGTAAGATTGTCGTACCACGACGATATGGGGGTGTTCCCGAAGACTCGTGTATTCAGGTAATATAAAACTTAGTCTATTGAAATTTAACAAGATAAAATTTAATAATCATTATGAATAAGATTTCAAGATTATTACTAAATCAAAAGGGTAGTTCTTTATCTGATATTGAAGATGAACATGACCAATCTAATTCTATAGAAGTATCAATAGCTAATATATAAACTAGTCTACATAATTGAAGTATACCTAGAGTAGAAATTAAAACTTTATATAAACAAGGAATTTTTGATTGGCTTCAAAGTCATTCTATCAAAACAACTGAGAAAACTATACCTTTATTAAGAAATCAACAAGAAATAAAATTATTTTCTACAAGAGCTATAAATGAACATAAGAAAAATTATAAATTTTTACATATAGGATTAGTTCAAGTAGCTATAAAACCTATGACAAGATTAGGTATTAATGCCCCTATATGTGTTGTATTAAGAGATGCTAGATTAATAAATTTTAATTAGTCCTTATTAGCATTAGGAGAATCTAATATATGTAATGGCCCAATATATTTTCAAGCTCATCCTGATTATACAATATCTTTATTTGATAAAAATATATTAGATGTGTTAACATTAAATTTACAATTAAAAGAAATTGAAATAAAAGAAGGATCTGATCCATTAGTCTTAATATATATAGAGTATATTATAAAACTATGACTACTAATATAGAACCAAAATATAAAAAAGAAAAATCAGTTAATGAAACTTTGCTTATAGAATATAATTTTCAAAATTCTAATATAACTGTTTCTAAGAGAATTAAATGGGATGAAATTATTAGAAATCAAACATGGAATTTTAAAGAAATTATAGATCCTAAGCCTCTAGAAATCAATAGTCAAATAAACAACATTATAGATCATTCTAATGGAAATATAGATATAACTTTTGGATACAATAGAGTGGGTCCGGCTAGACATTCAATTTATATCCCATCTACGTCAAATAATAGTTCAAATTTAAGAAGATCACAATCTATGAAATTTAAGGGACTAGATTTTGGTACATCAATTCCTAAACCTTTATATGAAGATGATAATGTAAGTGATGATTTTAGCGAGCAACCAACTAGATCCGAAGTAGAATATTATAGAGAAAATTATGAGTGATACAAAAACACAAACAAGAAACAATAAAAATCAAGAACATATTAATTATTTTATGGCAGCGGGTATACTCGGCCTTATTGGTGATGTTTTAGATGTGTGTGAGAGAGATATGAAATGGTTTATGTGTATTTCTATAGTGGATGTGCTTATATGTTTTTAATAATCATTGCTGATAATAATGATTTTTAGTGGTTACACGTTGCTGTAAATGATTTGAAAATTGTATTTAATTTAGTTGAAACGTTTGCATTTAATTTTGAATAATGGAATGTATTGAATTTTTAGTCTTCCTTTGTTGGATCGTTATTTTATTGTGTTTGATGATTCGGGTGGTCTTGGGAGATCAAAATACATGTTTGCCATTAGAGAGAGAAAGTTAGAGAGTTGGGTGTTTTCTTGGTAGAGAGTTACTTCACAAAATGTAGAATATTAGATTGAAAAGCACCACCCCTTCCATGGATGGAAGGGGTATTTATACTTACAGACTACACGACCTCCTATCGGCCTGTGGATCAGGGATACAGTGGGTAAAGACCCGTCCTTCCTCCACGGTGTTGCACTACGCTAAACTAAACTAATAACTAACTAATAAACTGATAAATAACGTAACTAACGACAAGTCTACGAGCTAACTTAAGCTAGATAACATTTGGGGTGACCGACTCTTCACTATGGAATTTTCTAATTCCTAACAATCTCCCCCTAAGGGAGGTCACCCCATGTTTTACATTTCGAATCCTAGCATTCTATTCTTGACTTTGTTCTTGAGCTCGTAGACTTCAATTCTTCAATTCTGCAATCTTTGTGCTTAAGCAGTGACACTTCATAGTCCGCATATTTTGTACTTTTAGTGGAGGCCTTTAACTGATCCACATCTTTGATGATCTTCGAGCTTTCTTTGAGATCATCAGCCACAGTAAATCTCTGGATCACCCATAGTTGTGTTGCCATCATGTGATGTTGTGACTTTCGTACCGACATGCTCACACTTTTGAATCATGACATCTTTCCATCAGAGTAGCGGAAGCCTTACTGGTTCATGATATTTGCAGCAGCGTAGCATAAGCATAGTATGAAATATCAGATCCAGGTTATGTAGATATGCACCAGTCATGATTTCTTCAAATAAGTGTGAATGCTGTGAGCATGCGGCTTTGGATTGACTTCTCAATTCTGATCAGCTGCAACCATCCAAATGTACCTGCAAACAACAGTTAGCAATAAAACACACGAAAGTGTCTTTGATCACTTTCGTTGAATTGAGGTACACGGCCCACGGTTCCCCGTTGATCAGTACAAGTACTGCCTGTGATCAGGTAGGATTCCTAAGAATCTCCTTGACAGGGTTTCGCAGCTGTTCTAGCTGTTCTCAAACCGGAACGTCTCAAAGAAGACAACACGGAGTGAGTGAACCAGCGAATTGAGATTCACTGATTGATGAAAAATTGATTTGAAAACAATCGCGTATTGCTTAGAATAAAGAGTTTTGCAATACGACGAAGGTTTTATGAGAAAGATCAATTTTCAATCAAAACACTTTTTGTATTTGAAAATAGTACACAATCGACGTGCTAGTGAAAAGAAGAGATTCGCACATCGACCGGTTTTTCTAAAAGTATTTTTCTATCAGAGATACTTTTTGAATTTTGAAAACATAAGTACACATTCGACGTGCTAGAGAAAAGAAGATTTGCACATCGAACGGTTTTTCCAAAAGTATTCGTCAATTCCATTCCTGGACCAAGGTTGATTCAAGACTGAATCGCCCCATTGTTTCTATCCAGTTGTCACAAGTTTGATCTATATAATAGATCTCACATGCCACCTACCAGGAGCTTGTTTGATGTTGGCTCCAGAAGGCTTTCCATCTTCATAGTGAATATGTAAACACATCACTCAGATGTTCTGGCAATACCACAAGGATAATGCGTAGGACTCATGATATAATCTCTCTTTCCACATTGTGTGAAACAGAGAGTCTTCATTGAAAGTGTCCTAATGAGATTTATTGATGATCTCATGGCTCTAGACTCAATTTGTGCATATTTGGATCCTGTGCCGGAGACTAGGGAGAGGGTCTCCTTCTTCAATATCAACAATCTCTAAGAGAAAGTCGATAGATAATGTCGGTTCCCCGTGAGAATGAAACAAGTCCTTTTAAGAGGAACTTGAGTGGTTTGGAAAGTTGAAGTGCAGTGCGTCACTGGGTCCATGATGTCTTGTCTTCAATACCAGTGTTACCTTAGTAACCACCAGTAGCATATGAATTGAACCCGGTTTCTGCCCTAAGGTTGAATTGATGGAGGGCTATTTCTTTTCACCCTTTTATCATCCATTTCTTTTTCATTCTTCAACCCCTTCAGTGCTTACCGAGACTTCATAACTAGAACCTTGTTGGGTTTATTCCAGTACTAGCTCAGTCTCAGTCTGCACTCTTCCCATTCCTCACTTTTCTCCTTTTTTCAATATACCTAAGGACTCTACACTATCTAGTGGATTGTCCCTGGGTAGATCCCTCCGGTTCTGGCGGATCATGGGAACGAATACCTAACCTAACCATCCTTATAACTCCATGCATAAAGTAAATTGGTCGGTCTTTTGGTATTGTTCTTTCCTTCATGAAACCAATTGAAAAATCATTTGGAAAAACAATCAAGGTACTTGTGATACGAGATCAAAGCATTTTGTACCTTAATAGTTTTGATCATTTAGAAAACCTCCCCCTCAACATGTGCGTATGATTTAGAAATTGTTCAGCACAATGAGACAAGAGGACTTTGAAATATTTTCTTTGATCACAATTTTCATACGAAAAAGCCATTTGATTTTCATGGTAAAATTCTCCCCCTCAGTATGTGCATAGGATAAGAGAAATCATTTTAACACATAGAGGCAAGAGTTCTTTTGAAGCACATCCACAATCACAAGCGCCATTAAGAAACCATTTTAAAACTCAATCAAGGTACTTTAAAAATCTCTCTAAAAACTTTTGTACCTCGATAGTTATGCTCCCCCTCAATATGTGCTTCAAGATTCGAAAGCGTTTAGCACATATGAGAGAGCAGCGTGCACAATTAAATCAAAACGATCACCTTTTATCAAATTTCATTATTAAATCACAAATTCTCCCCCGATCAAAAATATCAAACCCTTTGAGATTTTGGATCCCAAGTGATTTAATTAGGTTTAGAAAACATGGGAGAATATGTGGCCTTGTTTAAATACTCATCTGGTTTTTTGGATAAATCCTCCTCCTCAACATGTGCATTATGTATATTGAAATCGTTTGGCACATGGAGGCAGGAGTGCCTTTGAAGGACTAAAACCAATTCCATTTAAAACATATTTGAGATTTAAAACACGATCTTTACCCCGATCAGAAATATCAAACCATTTGAAATTTGTGATCCCAACTGATTTAAATCATTTAGAAAAATTTGGGGAAAGACGTGGCAAGATTCAATTTTGAAATATGACAGATAAGGACCATTATAAGACATTAAAGATTGTTAGTGTCAGGTATGATAGTTTTTAAGAGATCTTTTAAGTAAAACAAAACAATTTCACAATCAAACAAGAACAGAAAAAATTTCATTTTGAAAGACCTTGATTCTAAAGAAAAAATCATACCATGACATAACATTAAATCTTTAGATCACCACTTATTATCGTACAAGACGGAACTTTTGTGAAGAAACATCGTTTGAAAATATTTTATTTTAAATCACTCTCCCTCTCAATCCATGACAGAAGTCAATAATTGAGTGACTTAGGTTTTGAAAACATGAAGTCCGGTGATTTTCAAAATTTTAGTCCAATATATTTTCAAAACAACATTTTTCCATTTTCAAAACAATTTAATTCAATTTACTCAAAAATTGTTTAAAAATGGTATCCTGCACAAAGATTCGTTAGTGGTTGAGAAGCTTTCGTTGTTGTTGCTGTAGGGTTGGAAGAAAAACCGTCTGCAAATGCAGTGAGACTTCTTCTTACGTTGCATTTTAAATGCCAACTGAGGTCCAATTAAGCTCCGTTTCTTCACTTGCTGAAGAAAACCATCTGCTGATGCAGTAAGACCTCTTACGTTGCATTTCATGCCAACTCTCCATTGAAGTCCAGTTAAGCTCCGTTTCTTCATTTGTCAACCCAAGATATAGTTACCCTTTCCTTTCGGCATCCAATCATCTTCAATTGTGGGATCCGGATCGGGAACATTCTTATAACCAATATACCTGCATACGTTAGTGAACACACATACAAATATATGGTGGTCGACAACACCCAAACAGCAATCGACTAATAAAAGTCAATCCAACATATCAATCAGATCATGTAAGGTATGGGAATAATGTGTTTCTCAAACTCTAATCATCTAAACCTAACAATCATATCCTAGAAACCTAGTCCTTCAACATAGGCAATTATATTTTTTCAGATAAGCACGTAGGATAATTAAGAAAGTCCGTTAGATGATATAAATTTGAAAACATTCTCCCCCTCAATCAATGACTTATTTTCTGAAAAGATTAAAAGCGCTGAAGTCATTGATTGAATTTTCAATTTTCAAAAAAAACTTTGAATCTGATAGATTTACAAGCAACTCATTTACCACCATTTTAGAAAACAACAAATATTTTTCTGAAGAATTTGTAGACGGAAAAATATTTGAGTAGGAACAGCAGTCCTTCGACATACTTTCCTCATTTGTTTTTTGGAAAAGTGCACGAAATATTTGAAAAATTGGTTTAGCGCAGCACTTTCCTTTCTTTTGAAGAGCGGGTTGCTATCTGAAATAATAGCAAACCATGGTTTTAGCACGGGTTACAGTCTGAAGTAACTGCAAGCCATTTGTTGAAGCGCGGGTTACAGTCTGAAATAACTGTAAGCCATTTGATTTGTGACATGTTTAGAAAAAGAATATTTACACCTCCTGCTCGAACTTCATCTATGGTCCCGTGCCATTATTGAATGACATTTCTAAGACCGTAGATGTTATCGATACCAGAAGACATGTCTTGGAAAACATATTTTTGGTATTTTTGAAATTTTCTGATTTTTATGGGTTTTTTGAAGGTTTTATATTTTTCTATTTTGTTTTGTTGGTTTTATATTTTTCTACTTTCTTTTTGTTGGTTTTATATTTTTGTATTTTGTTTTCTGATAAATATATACAAAGATAGAGTAGATGATATAGTAAAAGAAGATGATGATACGAGTACCGAGATAAGGATATCGAGCAGCACGTCGTAGAGAATTCGTCATCTCTTAAACTTCCACCACCAAAGCTTTCGAGGCTCCTGAATGAGAGAAATTAAACCATCTGAAAGAGAGACTTTGGCAGCTTCCCCCCAAACCGAAAATCCTTATGTTGAGCAGATTTGAAGCTCTATTTCAAGCTTGCTTTAGCCAGGTGCACAAAGAAGCACACCATTATCATAAACCCAGCTGCTCCTTTTAAGAATAATCACCGTGATTCTTCGTTCGAGGCTATATCATCCAATAGAACAACAGCAACGTATCATCCCACATTTAAATAACACTTCTCAAATTTCCTTTCAACTGACGTCTGAAGCGATCCATTCCAAAAGGTGTCAAGAGAACAATTCCCCCAAGTAGTTGAATTGATGCAGTCAGTCTCTTTGTATAATGCTCAAGAACTCTCCCGAATACACATCATGAGGGTAATGAAGAACAACTCCCCAATGTTCACATCTTTCATCCCTGATGAATGCGTATGAAGCTCAAGAACCCGAAGTACACCAATATCCAAGAACTCTACCGAATACACATCATGCCCGGAAAGAAAACACCTCCCCAATGTTTGTGGTAAACAATGGCTTTCTTCCCTGATGATCGTGTATGAAGCTCAAGGATCCGAAGTACACACATTCCCCAAAGAGAGAACAACCGATAACATTGAAGAAGCAGACCGAATCACTGATTATCTCTGCGGATGACAATCTCTGCGGATGTCAACTCCGGAATAAGTGATTATATCTCTGAATCACTGATTAAGCCCTCAAGTGAGACAGCTGAGCGCCCCCAATGTACACAATTCTCTCTCCCCTGATGATTGCGATAACATCGAGATCATCACACACCAGTGTACCTCTTTTATCTTCAGAAACTTTCATTTACATCACTTCCCCCACGTCGTTGGAATAATAACACTAAAAGCCTTGATGAGTAAAACCTTGAGTTTCTCTGCGGTCATGACATTTGTTTTCCCGGGATATCTTCAATCACTTAGAAGTATTAAGCTCATCAAGTTTACTCGCCATGAGTCAAACCTTGAGTTTCTCTGCGGTAATAACATTTGTCTTCCCGGGATATCTTCAGTTACTTAGAAGTATTAAGTTCATCAAGTTTACTCGCTTTGTGTTTATATGTGAGTCTCCTTCCCCCTTGCTGGTTTTGACACTTCAGAATCAGCAAAACATTATAAGCCCAAATACTTGAAATCTATTGAGAAGATCGCTTGAAGTCTTTGTGAGAATCAACTTGCTGAAGTAGAATGTGAGCAAGTCTAATTGGGGATTAAATTCGACATATCACTCTCCCCCAATTAGTGCTCTCCCCTAAACCGACAATCTGTTTGATAACAGCTCAGATTAAGAAGAAGTCTTTGGATAATCAAATGCAACTCGTCTTTAGTCTTCTAACATGTAGGAGAAAATGTAGAACCGACTGTAGACTCGACCTTCTTCAAGATTGTCTAGTTGGGGAATAGATAGTTAACATCTTCATTTCACCAAAAACACAAGAACATCACCAAAAAGCATCCCAATTAACTTACATCTTGCAAATAACCTTAATTAAGATCCCTCCCAATCAAACAAGAACAGAAAGATGTTCATCAAGGAAATCAGCAATCAGCCCGCAACGAACACACGAAATGGTAACACCAAGCAAACAATCACATCAAAGAAGAACAGAAGGTTGTTCGGAATCATCATGTTGATGTGCACGTGAAGCATTAACCAGAAGCACTTTGTCAATAAACTCATATCAGCTTGTGAAGATGTCAACTAACGGCTCTTAGAAGAAACTCCATGTAAAGATGATCCGATAAGAAGAAGCTCGGTTCTTACATGAGTTAGGAGCCGTATGACCATATATTCTCATAAGTCAATCAACCATGCAGAATTATCACACTTCTTCTCCCCCTCAAGAATTGCATACGAAGATGCCATTCTTGATTAAACAAGTGAACATCATCCAAATGTAGTCTATTCACACTTCTCCCCCGCAAAATTAGCACAGGATGTCGCCATCGTCATTATAGTTGAGTAAGTGGAATCAGAAAACAATCAACAGTAGCCCGGTTCACTTGATGACTGAAGCGCATGGAAAAAGTATGAAGCATGTTGATGAGAATGGTCATAATAAGAAGATTTCTCTTCTTCCGAAGATAATGCGCACTGAAGCGTACACATTTCTTTTCATTAAGAACGAGGCATGAACTGATGTGTTCATACGTCATAATCTCACTCTTTTCAATCTCTTGGCAAAACATGTAATCATCACCATTATCATTCAGTAGGCTCTTTGCAGTGACAGCTGATGGAGATGACCCAATATGATGAATTTGACCCTGAAGTAAACTAACCCGAACTCGTGACTTATACTTGCACATATGTAACAAAGAGCGGTGCCGAGACTTCATGCCCATTTGAATCTCTAGGTACTCTATACTCCTCAACCAACCAACCATCAAGTAATAGACGTACATTACCTCTTGAAAATCCATAATTGAATGTGACACTGAGCACTACAACGTAACTCCTTTAAGTGATAGTTATTTTGTGGTGGTAAGAGCCCAATTCCCCCAAGTGGTAAAAGAAAAAGTAAAAACCACCCAATAATAACTAGATTTCCAAGTCTTCGTTTTTGATAATAAGCTCGAACAAGGATCATGAAGAATCTTCATCCATCCATCCCCGATACCTTCAGATACTAAGTACACTTGCCCGTGATAGTTCACTTCAACCTCAAATAAGTCATAGTGAATAAACTTCGTTGTCACATCTTCTGATTAAAAGCTCAACTCTAGTCTTCTTTGACATTTAAACGAACTATGATAATGGTTTCATCCCGACCATGGTTAAAAGCACATTACCCCGTAAAACCATGTAATAACCAAACTGCCATGACGATAATCCAAACACACATCCAATTCATGAAATACACCCTTTTATCCCTTCTTCGAAACAGAAACCGTAGCACCAGCATCAGATAAGATCCAGAAATACACTTTCCTCTCTCCAGGATGGTTCCATCATCACGGGATTTTACAATTCTATGGTCTAAACCGAGAAATAGTTTCTTTCGCGGGATTTTACAAGACTAAGAATAAACCATAAGATAGATCCGGAAATGCACGTTACTATTACCAGGATGTTTCCATTGTCACGGGATTTTGCAAGTCTATGATTTAAACCGAGAAATAGGTTCTCTCGCGGGATTTTACAAAATCAAGACAAAACCGTAAACAATGTCAGCTTGAATGTGTTATGACAAATTTGGTTTCAGTGAATAACTATTTTAGGGGAACATGCAGCGGTTCATCAACTGTTCATAATCCAACATCAGCAAAATCATCAATCATCCAATCAACACTTTGATAAACACATCCTTCACGCATTCTGTCGGCAATTGTAGTGACAACATGGTGAAGTAAACCCGATATGCCAAATTTGATCATGAAGTGAAAGTCTCCAAATTTGTTACTTAACCTTGTACTAATCCTTGTGAAAAATAAACGGTGTACCCAATGTACAGGACCTCTTGACATTCTCAACTGAGTGAGACACCGAAGTGATAGTTACGTTGTGAGTTAAGCGAGAAAGAATCACAACCGTAAATAAATGACCAAGTCTTAATCACACTCAATAAACGCCCAAACAAGTCATCTTCGTGGAAGGGTAGAAAGAAAGAAGACGAAATAAGCAACCGCGCCCGGAAAACCTCACTTCAAATCCAAATAAGAAATACCATACAAACAACCCCATAGTCAACCTTGTTCAAGTATCAAATCAAGCCGAGACATACTATTATCCGTGAAGGTGTATACACCAAAGGTACCAGACCTCATAATACACCGAATCTCAACATTAACTCTCATCATCAAATATCATAATCCAAATCTCATAATCAAATCACTTAATCCAAACTCATGATCAACTCTCAAAACGTCCAAGCCCATGAAGAGTGGTTAACTATATTTGCACATCCCAATTGATCCAAGATTACCTGATTATGGTAAGTTCATTATCATCCCAATATTATTTTAGTGTAGCTCATGCAATAATGAAACACCAAAAACCATATCAAGTGTGAAGCCCATGTAGGATTTTTGTGCTTGGTCCAAATGAGAAGAGATCCACATCCTCCAATATCCGTGAAAATTAATGATCGATATACCACTCAATCTTGAGATAACAAACCTTGGATCCAATAATTTATAAAAATATTCGGATAGCAAAATTTGATACTCGAGATTAACTAATATAACACATGACCAAACAAAATCATATAACCACTTACAATTAGCCGAAAGATTTTTTAGTCCAGTTATTTTCTTACGTTAACACAACTTAAACCAAAAGATCCAATATGACTCAAAGTAGTGTACTCGTTCGTCCCATCAAGAAACACAAGAGCCCGATACAAAATTCAAAATACCTATCCAAGCCCACGAAAGATCCACAATATATTTCAACTTCCTAAATAATGCGTTCAGCCCATGATCCAACTGGCACTTACCAACCCGATCCACATATTGTTGCATATCCGGTTTTGAAATGATATAACCCAATTAAACCCTAACAATTAGGTTATTAACCCTAAACATAAATCATTCGCAGTCACACACACACATCTACCTACTTTGTCTCTCCAAGGTACCCAATCTCACTTTCATAAACATATATACGATCTAAACACATCAACATCAAACCAGTCAAAGCACACTTCATCAAATCACATCACATCTCATCACCATCATCATATAACGAGACCATCTATTATCTTCATCAAAACAGACCATAAGCAGCAAACATAAATCCTAGCCCAACCTTTGTCTACGTGAGATATATATTCAGAATCAAGAGATCCGAGAAACAGGACTTCAAGATCATAATAACTATGGTCTCGGGTAGGTTATGTTGTTGTTTTGTTTTGTTTGTTGGTCAATTGTTTTTAGAACGAGACAAGAAAAAGAATTAACAGATGTTAACATCTTCATCTTACAAGTTTCGGATATTCAAGATAAAGTATAGTCTTAAAAAGTCAATGATGATTGTCTTCGTGTATTAGACCTTAAGTGGTTGCAAATACTTGTTAATACAACGAAACATAATCTGAGATTAATTTTGATTTTAATTTCGTTTGAGTCTTGAGTGTAGATAAGTTTGGAGATGGGATTGAATGAGGTAGGATAGATGTGGATTGTTGGCATAGGTGTTGCGGATATGTTGTTACCATTTTGTACCTGCTTCTCGTATTAAAAGAACCATTGACCAAGGATGAATAAACTGAGGTCTTGTATATGGTTGAATATTGGTACTTTGGTTTTGAGGTCATGGTCTATTCTTCTTCTTCTTTTCTGTAGCTAAACCATTTTTTACACAACTCACCGCGACTAAGTCACCACGGCCAAGTCGCCACGGCCAAGTCGTCACGGCCAAGTCGCCACGGCCAAGTCGCCATGGCCAAATCGCCACGGCCAAGTCGCCACGGCCAAGTCTCTACCATTTTATAACACAAATCGCTGACTCGTCAATACAAGTCGCTATCAGTTTTTTTGTGTGTCAAGTCGCTAACATATTTCAAACCAACTCGCTAACTTGTAAATACAAGTTGCTATCAAGAATATAAATTTATCCGGCGAGTTATTCCGACCACATTTCCGACCATCTTCATACAAACCCAGAAAACGTGACCAAGACTACAACATAAGACTGTTTTGACCCAGTTTGACCACGAAAACATGACCAGATTCATTGAGACTCAGAAAAAGTGCATACAAAATGTTTCATTGACCTGTTTTGACCACAGTTTTGACCACCATATTTCACAGCTTATTGGTAACAACAAAGACATACTGATAAAATAACAGTACGTTTGGACCAAAGGTAACAGGTATAGCACAGATATTACCAGATGACTATTATGACCCAAAAAGAAGATACCCAATATTTGTGAAACAATGTTAAAAACTGTTTTTCAAGATAGAAACCATAATCAATATTTTCCGAAGATAAAAAGTACAAGAATAACAGTTTTAACACATGAAACAAAAACCACAAACAACAACCATGGACCACACAAATCAAAGATAACACAATAACCTTGGCTCTTGATACCAATTGTTGGATCGTTATTTTATTGTGTTTGATGATTCGGGTGGTCTTGGGAGATCAAAATACATGTTTGCCATTAGAGAGAGAAAGTTAGAGAGTTGGGTGTTTTCTTGGTAGAGAGTTACTTCACAAAATGTAGAATATTAGATTGAAAAGCACCACCCCTTCCATGGATGGAAGGGGTATTTATACTTACAGACTACACGACCTCCTATCGGCCTGTGGATCAGGGATACAGTGGGTAAAGACCCGTCCTTCCTCCACGGTGTTGCACTACGCTAAACTAAACTAATAACTAACTAATAAACTGATAAATAACGTAACTAACGACAAGTCTACGAGCTAACTTAAGCTAGATAACATTTGGGGTGACCGACTCTTCACTATGGAATTTTCTAATTCCTAACATCCTTTTATAATAAGTGTGTATGTTTATTTTTTTAAAACTTCCTTTTTAAGAATGGCTTAAATGCATTATAATGTAGTTAAGATGTATATATATATATATATATATATATATATATATATATATATATATATATATATATATATATATATGGTAGGGATACAATGAAAAGTTTCTTATAATGAGAAGGGTAGGAAAGAATGTGGAGGTGACATGTGTCACTTTGCCACATCATCATGCCACGTCATATGACACGCGTCACCACCCACCCCCCCCCCCCCCCCCCCCCGCCGCCGAAAAAAAAAATTTCCCGCCAATTTTATTTTTATTTTTTGGGCAAAAATTTTTTTTTCCGCCAAATTTGTTTTACTGCATCACTGTTATAAAAGTTACTGCATCACAAGCAGTAGATTCCTTCAAACTAGCAGCAGATCCAGCAGCAGTTTCAAGTGGACTAGCAGCAGATGCAGTAACTTTATAATTAGCAGCAGATCCAGCAACATTTTCAAGTGTACTAGCAGCAGATGCGCAGTTATAAAGTTACTGCATCACAATTATTATTGTGATGCAGTAACTTTATAACTAGCAGCAGATCCAACAGTAGTTTCAAGTGTACTAGCAGCAGATGCACTAAAGTTACTGCATCACAATTATTATTGTGATGCAGTAAAAAAATTTGGCGGGAAAAAAAATATTGCCCCCAAAAAAAAATTTGTTGGCGAAAAAAAAAAAATTCACGGGAGAGGGGGGGTGGGGTGGGGGTGATGTGGCAGGAGGTGACACATGTCACCACCACAATCCTTTCTACACTTTTCATTATAAGGATCCTTCTCATTATACCCCATATATATATATATATATATATATATATATATATATATATATATATATATATATATATATATATATATATATATATATATATATATATATAGGGGAGAGTTAACGTGAGATCAAACTTAAAGTTGTAAAAATAAGATCAAGTCTAAAAAACCACTAAAACATTTATAAATAACAATTTTAGCAATAATACACACAAAATAATATTTTAATACAAATTAACATTTTAGCAACTAATAACCAAATGATACATGAGTTTGGATTAATGATACACCTGATACACATTACACTAATAAATATTCCAAAATCTGATACACATACAACAACCTGATACACATTACACTTCTAATCAAAGTGTATCACTTAGGTTTCGTAAATTTTAAAAAGAAATCTATCGAAACTTTAACAATTTTAGTTGTAGTTAATAAAAAATTTATTTTTGTTATAAGAAGAGTGTCACTTGTCAAATTTTAGTTGGATCTCATTTTAACAACTTTAAGCTTGATCTTATTTGATCTAGATTATATATATATATATATATATATATATATATATATATATATATATATATATATATATATATATATATATATATATATATATATATATATATATATATATATGTGGGGCTGTTTTGTATCTTTCATCTTTTCCTATATTTTGAACGGAGGGAGGGACTATTTATGTTTTCAAGGAGCTGCAATCTATCTAATTTGATAAGCGTTTGTGTTCTTTTTTCTCAAATTTTTTTTTCTTATATTTTGTAACTTACCATATTAAGCTAAAACATATTTTAAACCATATGTATATAAATACTAGAAATCAAACAATAAATTAAAACATGAAATATGCTAAACAAAAAATTTCCAATTCATAACAACCTAACTGATTCAAAATTGTATACTCAATAAAGTGCCTACAAAAGTTTCCGCACTTCCAAATAGAACTCAGAACTGGACTACAAAATACTAGAAAGAACAGCAACAGCAGACTCCCACAATGCGTGAGGAAGAGATAGATCAGCTAGAAGTATTACTTTCGACAGTTCAGCAACGCCACCCTCTTTTAATAAAATCCCGAAAAGCAAACGAGAAGATAAAAACCTTTTCTGGTGATATAAATTTTAAGACGTTCAGACCGACAACATATCACAATCCTCCGATGCACCAACAGCTTCAATGATCAATCACGAAGCAGATTCTCAAACAAAGAAGGAAACCAAGAAGCAAAAATCCTTATATGATGAAATACATTTTTTGACGTTTCTGGCCAATATCGGATCACAACCCTTAAAAGGGTCATCAACACCAACAGCTTCATCTACTAATGATGAAGCAGCTTATCAACCACTGAAGGAGACCGAGATGAAAAAGCCCTTGTTTGACGATATAAATTCCAATACTTGTCAGGAAAATATCAAATCACATCCCTCCAAAGTATCATCATCACCTCCAGCTTTAGCAACCAATGACGAACCACCTTCTTTACCAAAGAAGGAAACCAAGAAGAAAAATCCTTATCTGATGATAGGTACAATGATGATGCATGACGTATCGTCAAGAGTACCATAGCAGATGCATAAAAACATGGAACCACATCACCAGTCATAATGAACAGCCCGCCTGTAGAAATACAATTTCAAATAAAACCAATCCTAAGTGTGTCAGATGAAAGATTTTTGTTTAAAAAAATGTAATCAAGTAGCTAGCATAACAGGAATAGCATCACATGGTTAAATTAGTTACCAGGTAGGGCAATATGTTCACGATCAAAGAAAGGGATAAAAGAGCCATAAACTACATCTATATAGTTAATATGGAATCGTCCAAATCAAGAAGTTCCTATAGTATCATAATTAAGGGGTGTTTTGGATTTCTTATTAGAACTGCTTGAGCTTTTCAAAATTAGCATAAGATCAGCTATAAGAGCCACAAAGCTTAAGATAGTGTCTGGATTCCCTTATGCTATAACAGAATGCCTTAATGAGTAGGGATCCAGTGAGAAGTAAATTAAAATAAGAAGTGGTGAGAAGTGACCAAAATCACGTATTTGAGATGCAACGACTTGCATTAGATGCATTTCTATTCATATCGATGCAACATCTTGAGTTTTGAAAGTTAATTTGATGTATAGATGGTGCAAATTGATTTTCATGATTTCGGCACGTGCAGAGGAACAAAAGACAAGTAACATCATGAAATGCATCTAATATACGTATATGCATCTGATTAAAAGCTAGAAAACACGGTATGGTGCGTTATAATGCATATAAGATTATAGGGATGCATCTAATTTAGGTCGGTGCATCTCGGATTTGCGGTTATAGTTCTTCTTATTCCTTCTTATTTTAAGTAATCTTCTTATTTGATCCCAACTCTAATGCACTAACCATATAAGTAATTATTGAAAACCATATGTTTGAGGTGTGTTTGGGATAAATATTTAAGCAACTGATGCTTATCCATAAAACCAACCTATGCCACACAATGTAAGAGATAGTGTTTGGCATTACTTATCGGCTTATTTTTTATAAGAAAAATGCCTTTAAATTAAACTGGTCCAAAATAAAAGATAAAAAACGTGGAAAAAGCATAGGCTATGTGACTCCATCATCAAACTCTAAACTCTAACTTGTATATACGCATATCTAGTAACCAACTCCTAAACTCGCTTATGAAAATTGACTTCTTATTCTACCCTCAAATAAACGCATAATCCTAAGCCTTTGCTTCTTCTATTTATGTATGAACCAAATCACATTTTTTACTAGTCACATGCATTATATACAAAGGTTAAACACGAAAGTGTTGAACCGATCTGCACATAAACTACCAGTTTTCACCCGTTACAAACCCATCCATGTTGTCACATCTACATGACAAGTATCTGAATTGGTATTACAGACTATTTTATTGCAATATCCCAATGTAAATAACAAAAAACGAAACCACATCACCAATCATATCTTAAAGAACAGAGATGATATACCTTAGCATGGCGAAGCTCATAGATTTTTAAGAAAAGATATTTTGAGAGCTCCTCTAAAGCTTGCACCTTTAATTCCATGCCTTTGATATCTTCAATGACAAGAATTGAAAACCGGTGTAAATGACAAAAACTTAAGAGCTTACTAACCATATTATCAAGATGGGATTATTCTAACCTTGTTCCTTTTGGTCATCCTGTACAGAACGCACAACTGCTTCAACACTAGCATTCCTGGATATGTAGATTATTAGCAAAAGACTAATACTAATTTTCTGCTGGCATATAAGTAGAGATACAATATCTAACATGATTATCACGGGTGAAATCGATTTTCACGAACAAAACACCATCAAGAAAAGTGTTTTTACCTGCTTGTTGTATAAACTTGTGAAAAAATATCAAACCCTGCTTGAGTATTAGTTGGATTTTTATTACTAAATGAACCAGAAAAAATACCAAACCCGCACTAGAAATATCCCATAATCAGGGCCATGAATCCTTCCAATCGGATCATTTTTGGAGTAGAAGTTGTCGTGTACTTGATATTCTACTGACGTGTTTTGATATTCTGCCATGAGTTGCATCATTTTTAATGACTGTACAACTTCCCCATGCTCCGTCGTTGGTTTTCCTTAAGGGATACACAAGCTGCTCTTATTTTACAAACCCGAGCTAAATCTTCAATCGGGTACTTTCCACCAAGCTTCGGATTGGCCATGACTGCAATGATTAGCATTTCTAGAACTATCAGGTTATGCGTTATCTCTGGGTCAAATATACATATAATAGCTTAAAAGAAAATGGGCACTTGAAAATACTCAAAGTGCAAACCTCCTGAATCATTTGTTTCAAATATTAGATCATCAATGGGTCATTATAAACTTTCAATCACATTTGACACTATTTTACCTACTCCTTAGAATTTATGGACATAAGATGTCTCTGGTCAGCCATCTGTTACTAGTTCAACATATAGAGAAAGACCAAAATAGGGAACTAAAGTTGGTTTTTCAGCATATAGAGAAAAACCATACAAAAGAAAGTATACCGAACATAAACTAAAAACATGTTTACATTGAACCAAACCTCATTTTTGAGACTAATTTTACACAAATCGATGCACTATTATATATCTTTTCGATGCACTAATCATATTCATAGATGCCCTAATATCTACTTTTCGATGCACCAATTGACGAGGAAGGGCGCCTAAAAGATGCAGTGTATAATCGATATCCTAATTTTACATAAATCGATGCACTATTATATATCTTTTTCGATGCACTAATCATATTCATAGATGCCCTAATATCTACTTTCGATGCACCAATTGACGAGGAAGGGCGCCTAAAAGATTAACAGGTCCCAAAGTGTATTTTTAATGCATAAAACTTGAATCACATTATTCAAAAAAATTATTCTTATTAAATTGATAACTTTTTCAAGTCATATATGACCACCATTAACTAAACATATAAAATATTGGACAAAAAGTGCTTCAGGTTACATTCTTTTGGCTAAATGGATTAGTGAAACTACCTGCATGAGAGATCCCTTATCTGGATCATAAAGACGCTCACAGAAGATGTGATCATAAATATAAGTACGGTCCAAAGAAGAAAGATCCTTCTTCCTATTAACTTCACACTTTCCTTCTACTACTGAAATTGACAGCTTATGCATTCATCACTGTAATATACCTGAAAAATGTAATAAACACTATTACCACTATCATAAATGAAACAAGTTGCAGAAATATTATTATCTGATGTCATAAAGATATAAGGATTGTGTATCAAAATCATACCTATTGGATGTCAGACCGGTATGCTTTGTCTGAAGACAGATCCTCGGGTCTGTAAAATCTCCTAACTTCAATTGTTACTGAGTCAGGGTTAACACGTTTTGAATTTTTAGGTGCTTCAATCTGCAGCAACTGACAAACAACATATGGTTTAAGCCCTACATTTCTCCCACGCTTATGAGTTTCATTACCCCTCTCATCTGCGTCAAAGTGATGAGGACCAACATAAAGGAAAGTTTGATGAAAAACTGAATAATGACTTAAGAGGTCTGATGGCATTATATGAAGCTTCACAATTAAGCACACAAGGAGAAATCATACTCGATGAAGCGGAAGAGTTTAGTCGTCAGATTTTGGAGGAAACAATGAAACTTGTGGATGATGACCAAGCTAGAATGGTTAGACGTACACTTCATAATCCATACCATAAAACGTTACCGTTATCAAAAAGTTTAAGAACTCTATCAAGGATTTTAAGGGCACCGTCTTGTATGAATTAGCAGAATTGGAGTTCCAGATGGTGAAGTATATACACCAAATGGAGTTAAATCAGATCTCAGGGTATAAATTGAATTATACTATATACTAAAAATGATAGCAAAACGGGGTCCAAAGTTTTATATTACGGAATGGTTAGGTGCTTAATTTGTCTTCCTATTGGTTCATCACTTTGTAGTGGGACAAAAGGCCAAATTCCATTGGTTGTTAAACTAAACATATACCATGCTACAATTAATTCCCAATAGTAACACCCGTAAAACCACTGTAGCAACAACTATTCTGCACTGTAGCTCCGTTTTCTCTGTGGATGTGGGTAATTTTTAATCTATTTATTCTCAAACCTTCCACACTCTTCTCAAACCCTCCTCCCACAATTTACCCAAAATAACCAATTGCATCTTTTTCATATCACTGATTTGAACATGATGACATGATTCGATCAAACGCACAATTGCCCAAAATATTGTACAGATTATTTGAATGAGTAGGTACAAAGTTGTGTTTGAGCAAGATAACTTCACCCCCAGCATGCATTTGGTGACAGAGTTGGTGGTGCACCACCACTGTTTTTCTGTTAGGTTGGAGTCGCTGCGGCCCCACCACGAAGAGTACCAGGGGATGGTTGGTGGACTGATGATGGTCAAACACCAATAGGTGGTCAGGATGCTGCTATTTCACATGCTGTAGAAGAACATCTCATGTCTCAATTACACGGTGTTGCTCCTTCATCAAGTTCTGCTGAGAGAAATTCTTTAAATTCAGAATCTTTAGCCAATGATAGTCAGCAGGTAGCAGAGGGTGCAGATACCGGCACTCAACAGAGTGATCAAAATACCATCCATCAAGAACTTAATAAAAGTGTTGAAAATGTTGAACACTCACATGGACCCACCCTTGATGTTGGAAATAATGCACTGGATAACATGGAAATAGGTGAAGGAAATGAAAGTGTGAATGCGCAATAGGTATATCTTGATTTTTATCTTTTCGCCTGAATTATTTGATGCAATTAGATTAATCATCCATGATTGCTATTTAGGAGTTGCCAACAACTGATGACCTGGCCAGCAACCATCCATTGGTTTGTTCTAATTGTTTGTTCAGAAATAGGTGTAATTTTTTGTGGTTGTTATAAATTCTTTGTTCTAATTGTTAAACTTATTGTGCAAATTATTTGAATGAGTTATGGTGATGAGACTTTTAAGATACCGAATGGGTTCGAAGCTGTGGTGAAGAGTGAGCAGGTTGCGGTAGCACCTCCGGAGTGTATCATAGCGCCCCCGCAGCAACGCGCGGGTTAACCCACTCATTACAACTAAAAACAAACTTTAAATTTGTACGTATTATCCTGAATCTATGAACTTTGTGATTATCGTGTCTTGTTATAACAACCACTCACTCTGTTTTTTAATGCTGATCACATGATTTATGTAGGTGGTGGAGGGACTTAGGTCTGGGACAAGAGCTAATCCATGCGAGGGATCAGCCGCTGAAGTGGTATCTTTGGTCCATGGTTGGCCTAACAAATCCCAACCTCTCAATGCAAATGATCGATCTCACAAAAGTCATATCACTCATTTATATTATAGATGACATTTTTGACGTCTATGGAAGTATTGACTGATGAGTCTCTAAATACTCATCATTTTTGTACTATATAGACTGCAAAATCATCTGAAAACACTCAGAAACACATCAAAATGATCAAAATATCACAAATCAGTGTTTTATGTGTTTTAAATGCAAAATTATCAAAATCAGATGAAAAACATATCAAATTTGCAAAAATTGCAGTTTTAGTCCCCCAAGTTTCAAAATTTGTCAAAAATAGTCCCTGAGTCAAAATTTCAAAAGAAAAGTCACCAAAGGTCCTTTTAAAATCAAAACTTGTCAAATTTAGTCCTTTGGTGAAAAATATCAAAAGTTTGAGAAAATTACAAATTGGTCCTTTAAGTTTCAAAATTGGCGGAATTAGTCCCTGGAAAATGGCAAAATGTCAACTTTAGTCCTTATACTTTTGGAACTTGTCATTTTTAGCCCTTGGAGCATCTTTGTGAAAATGGCAGCTTAGGTCCTTATCTTTTCAGAAATTGCAACAATGGTCCCTATCTTATTAAAACCTTTACACCATTTAGACCCTTGTCAACAATTGTGACCCTTGCCTACCCTTTGGACCCCCTGTCACAAAGCATTTTGAACCCCCCTGGCTTGTTAATATCTGGTCAACCCAAGCCAGTCAAACTCCCACTTGGCGCCAACAATTTCTTCTCCTTCCTCACACTCTTTCTCTGCAACACCATCCCCCCAGCTCACCAAAACCTTTTCCTGTCTCCTCCACCTCCACAATATACCAAGAACCATTAAATGCAACCTTCACCCTTTACTCTACCTCTCCACCTGTTAAACCCATTTTGGCGCCAAAATTCAATCAATGGCCAAAAAGGCTTCTACTGATCCAATGGCTAGTATTATTGGTGGGATATGCTCAGAAAGTCAAGGGGAAGCATTTGGAGTATAAAAGAGGAGAGAAGAAAGAAGCAAAGGCAGTAGTTAGTTTACAAAAATTTCACTTATGTCGTTTTTTTTAATTATTGTCTTAGTTTAATTAAAAATGGTGTAATTTCAGTTTTATTGTATCACTTTCAAGTAATCTTATCAGTTCAATCTAATTCTAAGTTTCAATTAAAAGTTGTGTTCATTTCTCATTTTTCTTACTTACTGTTGCAATTGTGATTTTCAAACTCATATGCTCAATACCATAGCAGCTTATTTTTAAGCTCAAATAAGCTTATATAAGCTTATCTTAGCTTTTTATAAGTTTACCTTTAAGTTTTAAGCAGTTTTGGAAAAAGTCAACATCAGTCAACAAAAGTCAAAATTCTAAATGCCAAGTCAGTTCTTAGATTGGTTTCAGTTTTGAGTTGAATTATTGGTCTTCAATATGTGTTTAAACTTTTAAATTCAGTTGTAGATTTAATTCATCAAGTTTTATAAAGTTTAGTTGCAACTAAGTTTCATTAAGGAGTGTTTGGCTCATGCTTATTTTGTTGTCTAAAACCTATTCTTACCCATTTTGACTTTTATAGTCAAAGGTATTTTAAGAGTACTAGTTAGTTTTTACAAGTTTTAAACTGATAGGGCAAGTGTTACAAAGTTTGGGTAGGTGTAAATTTTTTGGTACTTTTCTGTCTTGCACTACAAAACTGCAACAGCAGCCTGCTGTTGCAGCCCTTCTTTTTCAGCTTATTTGTCATCTAAATCTTGTCAAAATTGCTTTTCTTACATGCTCACATACTAATCTCAGTATTTCAGTAGTTTGTGTGTACCTAGTATCATGTTCTTTTAGCTCAAATTGCATTACAATTCTGTCCCAAACCCACATATGTATCTGTTAGTGCAGTCCCATAGAAGCTAGTTCATAGCTTATTTATAAGCTATCCTAAGCTTTTCATAGGATTCCTAGTAGCTTTTTAGGAACACCACTATCCCTAGTTTCATTTTTAAGTTCCCTTTTAGGATTAGGATTAGAGTAGCATCTTATTTTTAAGCTCAAAACATTCCACATCAGAATCTGTTTTTGCAGCCACTGAATCCCACTTTCCAGCTTATCAGTGCTTGTCTATTGCTTATTTAGGTCTACTATAGTGTGTTTAGGTTGCTTAGTTAGGTTTAGATCATATTTAAGTGCCCCTTAGTGCTTATCATTAAACTCTAATTGATTATTTCATGTTTAGTCCAGTTTTAGAATTTCCATTAGTTGAGCTTATTGTGCCCACTGGTTTTCTTTATAGATTAGCATAGCTTATGTTTGCTTATTTCAAGTTGAGTACTAAGTCATAATGTTCTTTTATGTTGGGAATTCTTATTGCATTCTTGATTTGCTCCTAAAAAGTGCTTAAGGGGTGTTTGGTAACTAGCTTGAAAGGGTGTTTGTTTGTATACTGTCCAAACAGTGAGCAAAAAGCAGTCTTAACTGCTTATTGCCATCTTTTCAAAAGTTTCATCTTTACAAATAGTGTTTAACTTGGTCTTGTTTACATGTTTCAAAAAGAAAGTCAACAAAAAACAAGAGGTGTGTTTGTTTTGAAATATGTCTAAAAGAAGAGAAACAAAGAAAGAGTTGTTTTGGTTGTTTCAGTTACTGTTGGAATAAGCCCATTCAAACAGCTTATTGGTAAGTGTGTAGAAGTAAAGTTTTCACGAAAAAGGTTCACTTTGATAAGCTCTTCAAGTTTCAAAAAGAAAAAGTTGAAAAAAAAATAGTTGCAAAAAGGTGCATAGCACCAGATTCGAACCTCAGTCCTTTAGCTCACAGACACAACACAACACCTGGATACCAAAGCGCCCTTGGGTCTTTTCTTGTCATACTTTGCAATATTAATCTTTTATATACACATAACAGTTTTAAGCTTGTTTGCTTATTTGCTTTTTATTAGCTTATTTCCTCAAGTAGTGTACCATTTTTTTATTTTTCTCATAATCAGTTTTATCCAAAGTATTTTTAGTGAAATTTTCAGATTTTTCTAAAATCATTTAGTATTTTTAATAATTAAATTAGATTAAATTAGTTTTTAAATCATAATAAATAATTTAAAAGTCGAAAAAATACCCGGCTTTTTCCTAAAATTTTCTTTCATCATATAGTACGTAAGAAAATTAGTTTTACATTCGTAGGCCTTTTATTTCTTAAAATTTACGTTTTATCTTGCGCTCCAGCGCTATTTTTGTAAATAACGCTCGTTTTAGTTTTAAGTAACGTTTTTAGGTAATTTAAATTTATGTTTTAGTTAAAATAGTTTATTTAAGTTCTTTTATTTTATAAAATCATAAAAACATCATTGTAAAAATAGTGATAGCGTTTATTTAATAGATTTTAACTTTTTAATTTTCTTAATTTGCATTTAAGTCGCTTTTATTTTATAACCTTTTTCAGTAGTGTAATATTCAATCCAAATCCTTTCTGATCGCTATCCTTAGTGATCATTCTATCGTCTGAAAGTGTTTGCACACCATTGAGTCTCCGTGGGACTAAACGACCCGGGAATCCACTGTATTCTCTGATCTTAATTGTATTTGTGTTTGAGCAGTTTTTAGTCTTTTAGACTTGACTGTTTGGCACGGATCAAAATTTTGGCGCCGCTGCCGGGGAGGCTTTAGCGTGTGTTTAGCCTTTTTCAGATCCATTCTTGCACATACCCCATCTTTTGTAAAAAATTTTTTGTAAAGTTTTCAAAAATCCAAAAAGTTCATTAACACTTTTCCTGAAGTGTTAACAACGCCAAAAATATTTTCATTCTTTGTTTTTATCATCATGTTTTTCAAAAACACCAAAAATATTCCTCTTTACCCTCTTACCTTTTTGATTCTTCATTTCTTATCCTCTGATAACCTTTGATTCTTTCTATGTCTTATCCTCACCCTCTTGGTTGCCAATGGTGTGGTGGTCCTTATAATGGTGGCAATTGCCCCAGTTGTGGCATGGTGGAATCAGGAAACGGGTCTGTCTATAACCAAGATCCCTATTCCTACCATAACACAACTGATTTATTCCATCAGCTACCACACTGTGAGACTCAGCAGTTTTACTGTTGTGAGTATTGTGGTGGTTCACATACCAGTTCTGATTGTCAATCAGGAAACACGCTTGTCTATGAGCAGGTTCCTGATAACAATTATGACTATAACACATACCACTCACAGCCACATCAGTTGTACTGTTGTGAGTACTGTGGAGGTCCTCACCCGAGTTTTGAGTGTCAAACAGGGAACACGCTTGTCTATGAGCATAATCCTTGTAACAATTATGACTACTCTTATCATGACCAACCTCCTCAGTACCAAACGATTCAAACACAACCTCTGCAAATTCCTCAAGAACTTCTCCAAAATTGTCTCGATACACTCAAAGATTTAAAAGAATTGATTAAAGAAGAGTCTCGTCAGAAAACGTATGCTGAAGAACAAGCAGCTAGAGTAAGCTCCCAATATTGGAAACCTCTCGCGTACGATTATGATGACGACGACGACGACGATGATTTTGATGAGGAATCTACGACTCCGAGTGGCAATCCCACTCCCGTTTCAGAGCCTTTCATTTCCGACTCTTCCCCTTCACTCACGCCGGTTGAGAGAAGTAAATTCCTTTTGGAAGAGGTCGATGATCCTATTTCTTTGAAATTCTTTGATCCCGAGGACTCTCTCATAATGGAGGATGATCATCTCAGCACTATTTCGGAAACGGAATCATCGAGTGTTGAGGATCTTGTCCTAATCCCAAGTGAGTCTGAGGATATATCCAATAGTGATTGGGATTTGCATGTTTGTGATTCTCTCGACATTTCTGAGGTTACTTCTGGGATTTTCTCAAATCCTCTTTTTGAATTTAATGATGACTACACTTTTTGCGAAGTAAATCCTCTTTTCGATGAAATGTCTGATTCCGATACAGAGACCATCACGGAAGTGGTGGAAATTGCTAGCTCTCAGAGCACACCACTTGTCCCACCTCTGTATTCTATCTTCTCTCTTCCATCATGTGATGATGACTCTATCCTCACTGATGAGATTCATGATCCAAAAATCATGAATTCTCCTTCTGATAATGAGGAGTTAGTCATGATCATTATCATAATTCTCCTTCTTTTCTTCACATACGGTGTGACTTCTCCATGTCTTAACTCCTTCGGGAGTGAGGACACTATCTTTGACCCCGGCATTTTCATGTACCATCTGTGAGCCGGGTCTGTCTCTGTTTCTCTATATCTCGTCGGTGTGGAACTTTCACGTGCTTCAAATGTTTGTCCAAACATCTTGAATGAAAGTCCGATGGAGATTGTATCTTCCACTTTGCTTCCCCATGAACCAATGAATTCGGGGTCGAGTCAAGCTAGCGACTCGGTAACCAAAAACAGTAGCACACACTATATGGGTTTTCACCCATATTTCTGTCTTCTTACCCCCTTCTACCACCTAAGTGTGGGGGTGTTGCCCCACATGTTATATATATATATCTCTAAAAAAAAAAAAAAAAAAAAAAAAAAAAAAAAAAAAAAAATCTTTCTAAATAATGGTCGTAGTATTTCCCTTTTACGTTCTTTGTTTCGGCATAACCGCCGGTACTTTGAATATTGAGGGCAATATTCATTTCTAAGTGTGGGGGGGGGAATTCTCACGAATTTCATATATTATCTACCCAATTCCCCCGTTTTTGGCCAAAATTTTTTTTTGGAGTAAGTGTTCTACACTTACTCATTTGGTTATCAGTCCGCCATGTCTGTAAGACAAAAGGATTGGCTAATCCAGGAGCAAACGGCTCTTGGTAAAGATATCTCAAATCCGTTTATATGGCTTGCAATTTGCCCAAAATTGTATGGTTTTCAACTCACCATATCCTAAAAAGTGAAGAGTTGGCTAGCCCGCAAGATTATGGCTTGTGGTAAAGGCAGTGGAAAATCCATAATTGGTAATCAGCTCACCAAAGATAATATTGATAATTTATCTAAGAGTTGGCTAGTCCAGAAGGGTACGGCTTCTGGTAAAGACAAAATCAAATCCGTTGACAGCTGGTGGTTTGCTCAAAATCACATGGTTATCGGTGTACCATGGTTCTTACTTGAACTGAAACATTTGGCTACTCCAGAAGTAATGGCTTTTGGTAAAGAGTTTAAAATCCATTATGTTTTCTCAAATCATTGCTAGGGACTAGCAATATCTCAGTGTGGGGGATTGATGAGTCTCTAAATACTCATCATTTTTGTACTATATAGACTGCAAAATCATCTGAAAACACTCAGAAACACATCAAAATGATCAAAATATCACAAATCAGTGTTTTATGTGTTTTAAATGCAAAATTATCAAAATCAGATGAAAAGCATATCAAATTTGCAAAAATTGCAGTTTTAGTCCCCCAAGTTTCAAAATTTGTCAAAAATAGTCCCTGAGTCAAAATTTCAAAAGAAAAGTCACCAAAGGTCCTTTTAAAATCAAAACTTGTCAAATTTAGTCCTTTGGTGAAAAATATCAAAAGTTTGAGAAAATTACAAATTGGTCCTTTAAGTTTCAAAATTGGCGGAATTAGTCCCTGGAAAATGGCAAAATGTCAACTTTAGTCCTTATACTTTTGGAACTTGTCATTTTTAGCCCTTGGAGCATCTTTGTGAAAATGGCAGCTTAGGTCCTTATCTTTTCAGAAATTGCAACAATGGTCCCTATCTTATTAAAACCTTTACACCATTTAGACCCTTGTCAACAATTGTGACCCTTGCCTACCCTTTGGACCCCCTGTCACAAAGCATTTTGAACCCCCCTGGCTTGTTAATATCTGGTCAACCCAAGCCAGTCAAACTCCCACTTGGCGCCAACAATTTCTTCTCCTTCCTCACACTCTTTCTCTGCAACACCATCCCCCCAGCTCACCAAAACCTTTTCCTGTCTCCTCCACCTCCACAATATACCAAGAACCATTAAATGCGACCTTCACCCTTTACTCTACCTCTCCACCTGTTAAACCCATTTTGGCGCCAAAATTCAATCAATGGCCAAAAAGGCTTCTACTGATCCAATGGCTAGTATTATTGGTGGGATATGCTCAGAAAGTCAAGGGGAAGCATTTGGAGTATAAAAGAGGAGAGAAGAAAGAAGCAAAGGCAGTAGTTAGTTTACAAAAATTTCACTTATGTCGTTTTTTTTAATTATTGTCTTAGTTTAATTAAAAATGGTGTAATTTCAGTTTTATTGTATCACTTTCAAGTAATCTTATCAGTTCAATCTAATTCTAAGTTTCAATTAAAAGTTGTGTTCATTTCTCATTTTTCTTACTTACTGTTGCAATTGTGATTTTCAAACTCATATGCTCAATACCATAGCAGCTTATTTTTAAGCTCAAATAAGCTTATATAAGCTTATCTTAGCTTTTTATAAGTTTACCTTTAAGTTTTAAGCAGTTTTGGAAAAAGTCAACATCAGTCAACAAAAGTCAAAATTCTAAATGCCAAGTCAGTTCTTAGATTGGTTTCAGTTTTGAGTTGAATTATTGGTCTTCAATATGTGTTTAAACTTTTAAATTCAGTTGTAGATTTAATTCATCAAGTTTTATAAAGTTTAGTTGCAACTAAGTTTCATTAAGGAGTGTTTGGCTCATGCTTATTTTGTTGTCTAAAACCTATTCTTACCCATTTTGACTTTTATAGTCAAAGGTATTTTAAGAGTACTAGTTAGTTTTTACAAGTTTTAAACTGATAGGGCAAGTGTTACAAAGTTTGGGTAGGTGTAAATTTTTTGGTACTTTTCTGTCTTGCACTACAAAACTGCAACAGCAGCCTGCTGTTGCAGCCCTTCTTTTTCAGCTTATTTGTCATCTAAATCTTGTCAAAATTGCTTTTCTTACATGCTCACATACTAATCTCAGTATTTCAGTAGTTTGTGTGTACCTAGTATCATGTTCTTTTAGCTCAAATTGCATTACAATTCTGTCCCAAACCCACATATGTATCTGTTAGTGCAGTCCCATAGAAGCTAGTTCATAGCTTATTTATAAGCTATCCTAAGCTTTTCATAGGATTCCTAGTAGCTTTTTAGGAACACCACTATCCCTAGTTTCATTTTTAAGTTCCCTTTTAGGATTAGGATTAGAGTAGCATCTTATTTTTAAGCTCAAAACATTCCACATCAGAATCTGTTTTTGCAGCCACTGAATCCCACTTTCCAGCTTATCAGTGCTTGTCTATTGCTTATTTAGGTCTACTATAGTGTGTTTAGGTTGCTTAGTTAGGTTTAGATCATATTTAAGTGCCCCTTAGTGCTTATCATTAAACTCTAATTGATTATTTCATGTTTAGTCCAGTTTTAGAATTTCCATTAGTTGAGCTTATTGTGCCCACTGGTTTTCTTTATAGATTAGCATAGCTTATGTTTGCTTATTTCAAGTTGAGTACTAAGTCATAATGTTCTTTTATGTTGGGAATTCTTATTGCATTCTTGATTTGCTCCTAAAAAGTGCTTAAGGGGTGTTTGGTAACTAGCTTGAAAGGGTGTTTGTTTGTATACTGTCCAAACAGTGAGCAAAAAGCAGTCTTAACTGCTTATTGCCATCTTTTCAAAAGTTTCATCTTTACAAATAGTGTTTAACTTGGTCTTGTTTACATGTTTCAAAAAGAAAGTCAACAAAAAACAAGAGGTGTGTTTGTTTTGAAATATGTCTAAAAGAAGAGAAACAAAGAAAGAGTTGTTTTGGTTGTTTCAGTTACTGTTGGAATAAGCCCATTCAAACAGCTTATTGGTAAGTGTGTAGAAGTAAAGTTTTCACGAAAAAGGTTCACTTTGATAAGCTCTTCAAGTTTCAAAAAGAAAAAGTTGAAAAAAAAATAGTTGCAAAAAGGTGCATAGCACCAGATTCGAACCTCAGTCCTTTAGCTCACAGACACAACACAACACCTGGATACCAAAGCGCCCTTGGGTCTTTTCTTGTCATACTTTGCAATATTAATCTTTTATATACACATAACAGTTTTAAGCTTGTTTGCTTATTTGCTTTTTATTAGCTTATTTCCTCAAGTAGTGTACCATTTTTTTATTTTTCTCATAATCAGTTTTATCCAAAGTATTTTTAGTGAAATTTTCAGATTTTTCTAAAATCATTTAGTATTTTTAATAATTAAATTAGATTAAATTAGTTTTTAAATCATAATAAATAATTTAAAAGTCGAAAAAATACCCGGCTTTTTCCTAAAATTTTCTTTCATCATATAGTACGTAAGAAAATTAGTTTTACATTCGTAGGCCTTTTATTTCTTAAAATTTACGTTTTATCTTGCGCTCCAGCGCTATTTTTGTAAATAACGCTCGTTTTAGTTTTAAGTAACGTTTTTAGGTAATTTAAATTTATGTTTTAGTTAAAATAGTTTATTTAAGTTCTTTTATTTTATAAAATCATAAAAACATTATTGTAAAAATAGTGATAGCGTTTATTTAATAGATTTTAACTTTTTAATTTTCTTAATTTGCATTTAAGTCGCTTTTATTTTATAACCTTTTTCAGTAGTGTAATATTCAATCCAAATCCTTTCTGATCGCTATCCTTAGTGATCATTCTATCGTCTGAAAGTGTTTGCACACCATTGAGTCTCCGTGGGACTAAACGACCCGGGAATCCACTGTATTCTCTGATCTTAATTGTATTTGTGTTTGAGCAGTTTTTAGTCTTTTAGACTTGACTGTTTGGCACGGATCATTGACGAACTAACCATATTTACTGAAGCCATCAACAAGTAAATATAGAACACATAACACATTTCTCTTATTCCACTTAACTGTTCTATAATTATGTTGAGTTATTTTACACAGATGGGATAGCAAAGCTTTTGACGAACGTCTTCCAGTATACATGAAGTCTTCCTTTAAGGAATGGCGCCTGAAAGATGCAGTGTATAATCGATGCCGTAATTTTACACAAATTGATGCCCTAATTTTACACAAATCGATGCAATATTATATATCTTTTCGATGCACTAATCATATTCATAGATGCCCTAATATCTACTTTTCGGATGCACCAATTTTACACAAATCGATGCCCTAATTTTACACAAATCGATGCCCTAATTTTATTTTTAAACCTCCAAAAGAGATGCCATAATTTTACACAAATTCTGAATAAAAAAAAATAAAAATAAAAAAAAGTTTAAAATCGATGCCCTAATTTTACACAAATTCACAATAATAAGAAAAAATTAAGCTTAAAATGTACATATAACCTGAATAAAATTATGACAACGCAATTATCCAGTATCACAAAATCACGCAACTCAAATCAAGAAAAGTTCTATAACCTGATGGTTGCCAGCTCCTTCATTCCGTCACAAACCAACCACCATCCACCGTCACCTCCGTTCAATCTCCACCGCATCTTCTCCATTCATCACCACTCCACCAATTCGGATAACCGAAATCCTAAGCTACTACGATGGATCTCCGTCGTGGTTGCCGGAACAGGTATCGGCGATTGAGTGTCGTTGTACTTGTGTTTTTCTGCTGATAAATTGAAGCACGAGGGAAGACGGTGACGACGGTGGTGTTGGTGTTGGTGGTGACGGAGAGTATGTGTGTTTCGATCGTGAGGTTGTTTGTTTGAATCGGGAAGAGAAGTGATAACTGTGTGTTTGTATCTGTGTGTTTGAACCGAGAGAAGTGATAACCGTATTTGTTTGCATTTGTTTAAAATTTAACCCTGAAGTTTTGATCGTTATCAAAATCTACCCTATAACTTTTTTTCTCACTTTTCTTTCTAATTACACTTTTCTCTAGAACCGGACTTTATATATATATATATATATATATATATATATATATATATATATATATATATATATATATATATATATATATATATATAAACTGTTTAGCTAAATTTGATGAAGTGAAAAAGTGGTTTAACAAAGTTATGAATGAGCGCGACTATGGAATTTTGGTGATGTTGTATCTAAGAAATTTATGAGGAACGGAAAGTAAATATTTGTACAAAGATATTAATTATATAATAATATACTGACATATATTGTGTTTGTGATTGTGGTTCTATATTTTAGTTTATATATTGAATATTTTTTTAAATATAATTAATTGTAATCTTTTAATAGAGATATTTTCTTGAGATGAAATGGGTTTTTTGATTAATATGTTTAAAGAATTTGATGTTGCTATTGGAGGTTGAAAATGAAGGTTGAAGATGAAGATGGAATGAGTTTTTGTGATTAATAATTATAATTAGAGGTTGAAGATGAAGATGAAATGGGTTCTTTTATTAATAGAGACTAGACGAGTACCCGTACATAGAAACGTGATTTTCTAGTGGCAAATAAGGATGACAATTTCTGACCTAACACGAAACCTGACTTGAAACCAACACGCAAATTAACAGGTACGGGTTTAATAGATGGACTACTTATGTACAAAGTCTGAAATACCCTTACATGCACGGAGTTAACGAAAAACTAACGACCGTTTAGTCAAAAGACCGATCAGTTACAAAGTGTCAAGTACAAGGACTATTTATGTAATTACCTCTTGATAAACAACCTCGGGGATATCAAATATCATCATGATATCTTGTGAGTGAAAAGAAAATGGAGATTTCAGTGCGATCAGTTGCAGGAGTTGAAGGATGCTTCGTTTCATTACCTCTTCATCTCATTCAAACTCTTCAATCTTCTTCAAATTTGTTTTCATTTTTAGCTCTTGAACTTCGCTCAGTTGCAAATAAAAATGATGTTTGGTTTGTTGCTTGGTCTGGTTCCGCTTCTTCTACCAATTCCGACATTCAGGTATTCCGCAATTACAATTTCCATTGCGTGTAATCCTGTCTCAGTTCTTTTTTTTTTTTTTTTTTTTTTTTTACTGTTTATGTCACCAATAAATTTCTGGTGAATTAGAGTATTTTAAAGTGATCTACTTAGTGTAATGTTCTTCGGGTTGATATTTGTTCAAGTTGATGCAAAATTATCTTATCGTTGATACTTTCTTCCATTTACCTATGCAGATTGCTCCGCAATTTGCAGAATGCATTAATCTGCCAAATCATACAATAGTTCGAGTACGAGCCATTCCTAATGTTCCAAAAGCCAAATTTGTGACAATCGAACCTGATACTGAGGATGATTGGGAAGTTCTAGAGCTAAATGCAGAGCATGCAGAGGCAGCCATTTTAAAGCAGGTGCTCACTCAATAGATTGTTGATTTTTTTATATATAAATTCTTTTTTGTTGTAGTATATCTTGCCCGTACGCAAAGCGGAATTTTTTTATAGACACAATGCAATAGAGTTGTATGTGATTATCAATGCTTAAGTATGGTTTTGACAATCAAAATATATTTGTATGCTATCAAACCACCACCTAAGTGGTCTTGTGGTGAGGCATCCGGAGGTCCTCACAAGAGGTCTCAGGTTCAAACCTCCCTAGGTAAACATCTTCGGGTGGCTAAGGAAAGGGTTTGGAAACGGTCACCCGGGATACCCTGGTTAGGCCGTGTACATTTGAGTTAAAGACTCGCCCTCCCCGGGTAACCTGAACACGGAAAACCTCATCCGTTAGACTTCACACCCTCATACATTCTATCGCCCATATCGATGCAGTAATCAATCTTGTAAAATCCTCGTCACTTATTAGGTAATTGATAGTGTATATAATTTTCTAACAATATTCACTCTTAAAAGAAATGGATATAGCTGTATGTTGTAATCAGAACTCTTACATTTGTTACTTGCTATAGGCTGGAATTGTCCATGAAGCGATGAGATTTCCGTTATGGTTGCATGGGCACACGACTATTACCTTTTCCGTAGTCTCAACTGATCCCAAGGAACCAATTGGTGAGTTCCTATCTAATGTTTATCATCTCGATAGATATCTGCTGAAACAACACTTACTTCTTACTTTTTGAATAATGCATGTTCTGCATAGCGCTAATGCATTATCATGTATACAACTTTTAGCCATTACGATTGAAGTATTGAACTCATTATAGATAAATAAGGGGTCTGCTGTTTTTTATTCTGTAAATGATGCTAAAGAACTCAAAAGTTATGAAGTTATATGCTATGAAGTCAACATTATTTAAGTGTTCTTTTTTCCCCTCTGTTTATGAAGCTAATGATCTAAAAACTAGTAACTTATGTTATGATGTCTGTAGTATTAGAGGTGGCAAGATGGGCTGCTTCGGTTTGACCCACAGACAATTATTTTGTGTTATTTTAAATGATTTCTAAATATCAGCATTGATTGTGATTAGTCCGAATAAAAAAATAATAGGAGTTTGTATGCTTTACTAAGAGAAGATGCTGCTACTTTTGACTTTTTCGACCCATTTGAGATAAAGCATGCAAAAAAACTCATTTATACCTTGATGGATCTAAATTGTCACCTGTACATTGAATGCCTACCGGAAATTGGATTAGTATGTTAGTAACTTCTCAATTATGTGTTGTTCAGTGCAACTTGTGCCAGGAACTGAAGTTTCTGTTGCTCCGAAGAGGCGCAGAAAAAGTGAAATTTCAGCTGTAAAGGCATTACTGCGTATCCAAGATGCAGACAATAGATTTTTTCACAAATCTTGGGTCAATGACACTGAAATTGGGTTGGTTCTCACTTCTGCCGCCTTTATTCATCCAGAAACAGCTAATTCCTTTTCGCTGGATTCTCTTCAAGCTGTAATTTTAGAGCAAAAGTTGATTATGAAGGAAAAGAAACTAAATCATGAAAATGCAATTGCAAAGGATATTGAAAATGGAATTCACGCTGACAAAAAGGATACCAGGCAGGCTGTTGTTCGTCTTCTGATATCTGATTCTGTGGCTAAAGGACACCTTATGATTTCTCAATCTTTGCGGTATTATCTGAGAGCAGGCCTACATTCTTGTAAGTTTATTTTTATAAGGCCCTCAGTTTCACGCCATTAACTGTATTGTATATACTCCAGCTCCCTTTTTTTTTACTTGATTTAGCTAAACAGTACCTCAATTGGTCTCTGTAGCTTAACAAGTACGTAAATTATACATGCAGTTCATGTATCATTTATACATTTAAGTACTATTAGATTACTTAGGTTTGCTTTATGTTCCACAACATTAAAGTTTTTCCCTCTATAAGTCCAGGTAATTCCCTTTTTTAGATTATGTTATACAAATTGCAATTTGATTATAGAATGTTCGAATGAATGCTGTTATTGCAGTAGTTAACCCATATGTATATGTCGTTTTATGTACCATTTGCAACATCAATTGTTGAGGCTTGGCGAATCTTAAACATTATAATCTATGATGCTAAGCTGCATATGATTGTGTGCAACTCTAAAATTAACATTACAATTTCTTGTTTGTTCTTAAAAGAAAACTTAAGATCTTGAATTAAAGCTTTATATCGGTTTCTCCAATGTGAGTATCATATAAGTCATACTCTAAAAGGTTGACAGAAAGCTGTCATTCTTGACTCAAAACAAGTTTAGTGTTCTTAAAAGTACTAGATGACTTACATTAGGAAAACAATTATTTCATTATGTTTCTGTTTTTGGCTTACAAGGTGAATCTGGTGTAATACTGCAATATCTTTGCTAACGCTCTAAATTTAAAGAACAACTAGTCATCCCTGACTCAAAGCACATAGTGACGTCTTATTATAACATACAAACTGCGATAAAATCGCTAAAAGAACAGCAGTGCTTGTTTTATTTAGCTTTAAAGTTTGGTAATATGATTCAAAATTAAAATTTGCTACCTCATTTCATTGGCCTTCATGTATGCTCATCTGCCTTTACATTGTTATTTTAACCGTTGTTACGTCATTGTTTTCTTATACCATTACTTACTTTCATATAAGAAGGTAAATATTAAATTGGGGACAGAATACCATAACTTACTTTCATATGAGAAGGTAAATATTAAATTGGGGACAGTAACTCTAATGAACTCAAAAATATCTAACGAGCAGTACTTCTCATCTCAATGCACTTTCAAACAGTGAAATTCTTCTTTTTAGTTCTTGCTGTTCGTATATGTAGCTGTTGTAGATTAATTATGAAAGACCTGTAATTAGTAGGCAGTTTTTGTGTTAGATGCAACAATGTAAATAAAATGTCCTGCAATGCTTCCAGGGATACATGTGAAGACTTGCAATGTTGTTCTACAAAAAGATCCTCCTTCGTTTGTTCTTTCTCCTTGTCAGTTTAAGATATTTGGGAAGAAGGTATCTGAAAATGGCGGTTTTGAAAATCTTAATGGTCAAAGGAACCGTTACACAGAGAAAATGTTAACAAAGACAAACTCAGCTTCCCAGCATGACTTCACTAATTGGTCAAACCATGAGAAAATTACTACACTCTTTGCAGATGAATCAGATCATCAAGATAAAGGGTCAAAAAGTTCACTGGTTATCCTTCGTGCATGGATTTTGGCTGAAGTAGATGCTATTTTGTCTTTTTCTAAAACAGAACTTAATTCGGTTGTATTGGGAAACAAGACGTTGCTTCACTTTCAGGTGAAAAGTACTGAATTGACAAAGTATGCAAAACCACATGAAATAAGAAAGAGAGCTGGGGAATCGTTAGTTGATATTATGTATGTTTTGTCGGTTTCTGTGGATTCTATCCAAGCTGGAGTAGCATATGAGCTCGAGTTTTCTGAAGGGAGCAAGATGTCCATGAATAAGAAAAGCTTAAGTTTCTATCTTGAAAAGTTGCAATTGGGTGAAGGTTTACCTCTCTCGTCTGTTAGAGAAAGAATATCTGACAAGCGTTCTAACATGGAGATTTCTTCCTTGAGCTGGATGGGCACAGCAGCTGCTGATGTAACTAATAGTAGGTACTCTACTTTAGCTTTTGATTTTCTTGCGTTTTCTTATAATCATAACAAAAGAATATTTTGGATTTTATTTATAGTTTTAAGTCTTATGTCTATTTTTGAGGTTGCGGTGGGGTGGTAACCAGTCAAAATGGGATAGGATGGGCTGACCAGGCAAACATATATATATATATATATATATATATATATATATATATATCCGTATTTCTTTTGTATTTTCGACTTATAAAAGTAATAATATCTGGTCAAGTAAAACAATTTGGGACATTGTATGCATCTTTAATTCTTAATTCATCTGAACCATTTGATCTGGGATGACATTTTTTTCCTGTGTTGACAGAAAAAACAATTTTATCAGTCTTATGCTCTTGGTGTCATTTTAATTAACGATACACTTTTTGCTTTGAACATATATATAGAGCTGTGGTTTGTTTTTTCTCTACTGCTTGGTGTATAACCCTTCATTTATCTGACATGCATTCCTTTCTTCAGGATTAATGGTGTTATTGTCCCCTTCCTCTGGGATGTTTTTAAGTACTTACAATCTTCCATTTCCTGGACATGTGTTAATATATGGTCCTCCAGTGAGTTCTTCCTAATCCTTGTTCCATTTCATAAAAGAACCACAATTGACTTTTAAGTGTCATAGACTGAATATGCATATTTGTATTTTTAAAGAAAAAGTGGGGGATATGTTAATAAGGAAAGTCTGTATGTATAACAATAAATCTGCTTCTTTATTATGCCAGGGTTCTGGGAAGACATTATTAGCCACGACTGTTGCAAAAACTATTGAAGAACATGCAGATGTCTTGGCACACATGTAGGGCATTGTGTGACTTAGCTAAAATGTCATAATTATTGATTAGTTAATGAGAAATTGTTTTGACTGAGTGTTCTCTCCAGAGTTTATGTAGGATGCTCTAGACTTGCTTCAAGTAAGTCCCAAACTATTCATCAAGCCCTATCTAGTTACATATCTGAAGCATTGGATCATACTCCTTCCCTTGTGGTATTTGATGATCTTGATAGCATCATATCATCTCCTAATAACTCAGAAGACCATCACTCTTCATCTTCTTCTACATTGCTGATGGAATTTCTCACAGGCATCTTGGATGAATATGAGGTGTAGTTTCATTCTACTGTTATTGTCTTCTGAATTGCCATTGCTATCTATTTTTGTGCCTCTTTAAAGTCTAGATGGTCAATTATGTGGATCCTCCAAAAAGTATTACAAGTGACAAAATGATTGGGTAGGGTCAAAACGAGCAGTTACAGTGCGAAACGGGTCAGTACAGGTCGAAACGGGTTAGATGGACTTGTAGTACTTTTTGTCCAAACCTTTTCTTTTATTTAATTTCTATAATTAGTAAATATGATAACAAAAACTATATTATTACAATATTAATCTAATATTTTGCATAAAGCGATCAAGGAGGTTGTATGCATTTTGAAATACACTTTGGGTGACTTTCAACTCGTCGTACCTTATTTAACTGAAAATATTAATTTTACTCATTTGACCTCTTAGATATTAAATCTAACCCAAACCGACCCATTAATTAGTAAAGAGTTCAATATTGGCACCTCTGTTAGTCATGTGTAACATCGTATGGGCATAAGTCACGTACTTGTTTATCATGTTTTCTTATAATATATGCATCTGACCTAAAATGATCTATATAGACATAGCTCATGGCGTTGCAGTCAGATAATTTATGTAACAACAAGACATAACTCAGTAATTTGCTTGAAGCGTATATATTTTTTTATGAAGATGGATGAAAACAATATTCTTCATGTGCATAACTCCCTAACTAATAAACTAATGTCTGTATTACCAGGAAAAGCGTAAGAATTCCTGTGGAATTGGGCCCGTTGCATTTATAGCTTGTGTACAGAACCTCACTAGTATTCCACAGACCTTGAGCTGCTCTGGTTAGTTGCACTTCTTGTGAAAAAACATAACAAAAGTGTATTCTATTTTTTTTTTGTATACACTTGAGAACATATCTCATATCTTGCTATTATACATTTACCATCATAATACCTTCTCCTATGAAATGCTAAATTTCAGGCAGGTTTGACTTTCATGTCCAACTGGCTGCTCCGGCAACTGCTGAACGTGGCGCTTTGTTGAGACATGAGATTCAGAAACGTTCTTTGTGTTGTTCTGATGACATTTTGCTTGATATAGCTTCATCATGTGATGGATATGATGCATATGATCTGGTATTTATCTTTTTTATACATCTAACGCATATATAATTGCAACTTTTTTTAAATGAACTATGTCTTCCTCACATAAGGTTTATATTATTTATGATAAAAAAAAAAAAACACGTACATATATAGAAGTAGGAAACCAATCCTAGTTACCATTGAATTCATATTTTGCTTTAGGCAAGTTTATCTCAAACTAATAATTTAATTATAAAACTAATACTAAAATATGTTGCTATCATAATAAGGTTATTGCTTAAATTCTAGTGAGCAATTAATTAATTTATTTAGCCCAACATCTTATCAGTTCTGGTTAAAACACTAAAATATATGCAGCAGTTTATTATGTTGACGTGTGTGTCATTGGGAAGTAAACAAAGTACTTTTACAGGAAATACTGGTTGATAGGTCAGTTCATGCTGCCATGGGTCGGTTTGTGTCCCGTGGCATGGCTTTTGGGAGTGACAAAAAACCTACTTTGACAAAAGATGATTTTCTACAAGCAATGAAAGGATTTTTACCCATAGCTATGCGTGATATTACTAAATCTGCCACTGAAGAAGGACATGGAGGCTGGCAGGATGTTGGTGGTCTAACTGAAATTCGTAATTCTATCAAAGAGGTATAGTACAAATTTTTCTATATCGTGTATTTTAATGTTAAAATCACAACTTAAACCTTTCAAGTGTAACCATGTCTCTGCTAAATGTCAGATGATCGAATTGCCTTCGAAGTTTCCAATGATCTTTTCACAAGCTCCTTTAAGAATGAGGTCTAATGTTCTCTTATATGGTCCTCCTGGTTGTGGTAAAACACATATTGTGGGTGCTGCTGCTGCTGCATGTTCCCTACGGTTCATCTCCGTGAAAGGGCCTGAACTGCTGAATAAATACATTGGTGCTTCTGAGCAAGCAGTAAGTTATACTCCACTTTAAACTTAGTTGCAAATCAGATAAGTGTTTATATACAATTGACTATTTGCATCTTCATTTTTGCAATGCGCTATCACAATTGCCTATAACCAAACATATAAATTGGAGGTTATAAGCTTATTAAAATCCTAATCCTTTATACCTTGAAAGGCTGTTCATGGGTTAGGATTTTAAGGGTTGTTTGGATGTACGTTATGAAAATGATTATCTAATTATTGTGACTTGAAGTCGTAGTTTTAGTGTTTAGGCAGAGCGGATTCTGATTTTTGGTTATTTACGGATCGAATAATCTACTTCATATGGTACTACTGGAGCAAACTGATTACATAAGAAATATCAAGATTATTTATTACCCCTTCTTTTGAACACATTCTGTTATTAATGTTATTATTACTATTCTTTTTTTATAAAGGCTTGTGAATATTAATAATAGGGATAATTATATGAAAATGTAACTAACTTGTCACTTTTTGGAGTGTTGTGTAAGCAACCTTTTTTGTTGCTATTGTATACCCAAACTTTTGAATTTCGACCTTTGTGTGTATTTTGTGACCATATTACCCCTACATTTTTATCACACTATTAACAGCGAAGGGTAAAATGGTCGTTATACATTAACAAAATACACACAAAGGTTGAAATTCAAAAGTTTAGGTATATAATAGCAAAAAAGAAAGTTGGCTACAAACACTAGAAAAAGTGGCAAGTTAGTACTAAAAATAAATAGTTATTGAACTTATATGGGATAAATGCTTTTTAAAGAGTTGGTAAGTATTACTTTATACAAAACATATTAAGTTTTTATTTTTGGGTAACCATGGTTTCTAAACTTTGGACGACTAATCAGCGGATTTGAGCAATTGAGCTCACCACCACACAGACGCAAACCGGGTAAAGCCCTCCCCTTTTTTAAGAAGGTTGGCGCGTTTGATTTCTGTAAATGTCCATTTGATGATTTTATATATCAATTTTGTAATAAAATCAGAATTTGCAAACACTCGAACAACTGATTATCTGACCTTTACAGCTTTGGGATAATTCCATATATTCCCCAATCTAACTATCAAAATGTCATATATACCCAAAATACAAGTTTTGTATGCATGATTTACAATGTAGTTAATGCATGTTTTGGGTAAATATGGCATTATGGTGTTTAAGTTGGGTAAATATGGAATTGACCCCAGCTTTAAACAACAGTAGCACATGAAAACACTATCTCGCGCATCAGATTTACCTGATTATCTGATTGTTTTATTCATGGTGACACAATCAGATTCTTAAAACACATCTAAACACCCCTGTGTGAATCTTATAAAATGCTTCAGAAGCTGGGGTAAACTATCCTATTATAAAGTACATTCAAAACAAGTTGTGGATGTTAGATTGCAGTATCAATTTTGTGAATATACTAGCCTCTTCCATGATGAGTAAATCATAAAGTTTCATGACATTTCTTGTGTCGTTTTATCAGAAAAGCTGCTGGTCCTGATAGATTAATTGCAGGTACGTGATATATTCTCGAAAGCAGCAGCTGCAGCACCATGCCTTCTCTTTTTTGATGAATTTGATTCCATTGCTCCTAAAAGGGGCCATGACAATACTGGCGTAACTGATCGAGTTGTTAATCAAGTTAGTTTTTTTACAAGTTAATCTCTACTCTTTGTACAAAGTTTTGGGTAAAATTGAATCAACTTTGAAAACAAAAATGTTGTAGGTAACTGATATCAGCGCCACGAATAAAACAGTGAACATATAATTTTTTTCTGAAAGTTTTGAGGGGTTTATCAAAATTAGGGAAGTATTTGTGGTTTATCAATTTTTTTTGTAAGTTTTAGTATTTTTTTTATCGATAATTTTTTAAGTTATTTGTGGCATAATAATTCAGTTACCTGAAATAATAATTTGACAAAGTTGGCAACCTTTTGTATGCAATTCGGCCCAAAATTATGCTACTTTGTGACTCATACTAAATAAAATCTGTATCAAATATTCCCAGTTCTTAACAGAGTTAGACGGTGTTGAAGTTTTAACTGGAGTATTTGTTTTTGCTGCCACAAGGTTAGTAATTATTTGAAACTTTTTTTTCCGAATATGATATAAAAAGTTTTATTATTTGTCTTTCATAGATGCTCTTGCCTGTCCATGAGAACATTCCTTTGTAGCAGCTCTATATCTGATTGACTGAATACACACGTGATCTTCAAATCGTATTGCCATTCCTTACAAGCTATAATGCATGTTAGTCATAAGTAGACTTCTTACATAAGATGATAACCGTCCATGCAAGATTGAAACTTTGAGTTTCTAGTGAATATTAAATGACTTGGCATCAACATTTTGTAGGCATGCCTTTAAATATAGGTCGAATACTTGAATGCCACTAGTTTATTTTGCATTTCCTTGCAAGACTAATAAGAAATTGTAGGTAATATTAGTTTATATTCATTTATTCGACTTCATTTCAAAGTTGGTGAAAGATCACTTTTACAAACTTCTGAAAATTTGTCAAGATGGCATTGTCAAATTAGGATTACATTGTTCATATATATACCTGTTCCTTGTCCCTTCTTTAGGAACTAGGCGATATGAACTGTATGTGATTGCCAATATATATGTTGTTTATGAAAGTATTCAACAATTTGATGAGTTGCTATAAAAATATACTGCTTTTGAAAATTTAATTGTTTTTTCATAAATGGACATTGATAATGGCTGGAGGGAATATAAGATACATTTAGAGTTAGTTTTCTAATTAATAACAGTTTAAGTTTTGTTTTATTGAAATTAAACCACTTCATATTTATGAATTTGCAGTAGACCTGATCTACTCGATGCGGCCCTACTGCGACCTGGTAGATTGGATCGCCTACTTTTCTGTGATTTTCCATCACCAAAAGAGAGATGTGATATTCTTACTGTTCTTTCTAGAAAGGTAAAAGTGACATTTGTATGTTGGAGGTGGCAATTTCGACCCATTTATATATTGACGTGCTGATTCGGGTTATGTTTTTTTTAACGCCGAATGTGACAATTGAAAATAATTGGTTAAATGGGATTGGGTTCAGATGGTTTTCAATCTCTTTATGCAACCTTATGAGCTTTACACTAAATATCAGATTAGATTGTAGTTTTTGTAATCACATATAACAAATTATATATTATTTATAAACAATGGTCATGGTTTTTAAAGGCCGTTGTCACCAAAACAAATCTACAAATTTTGACCAGAACCCTTTACCCATGCACTCAATCCGCCCAGTTTACCACCTCTTATGTGTGTGCTCATTTTATGGATGACTAAATCTCATTCTCAACTTTTTGATATTAGTTACCAATGGCCAATGACGTCGATTTGGAAGCTATAGCTCAAAAGGTAGAAGGATTTAGTGGAGCAGACCTACAAGCCCTCTTATCAGACGCTCAGCTGGCAGCTGTCCACGATCTTCTGAACAGTAAAGAAGCTCATGAACCTGGAAATATGCCGGTCATTACCAATGCCCTTCTAGAGAAGATTGCTGCAAATGCTAGACCTTCCGTTTCAGAAGCTGAAAAGCAGAGATTGTACAATATTTATGGCCAGTTCTTGGATGCTAAAAGATCTGCCGCAGCACAGGTCTTTCCCATACACTCTTCAACTTTTAGGGTTACTTTTCAATTTAAGTTTAGATCAAGATTCCTTTAAATTCTCAGAATCTGTTTAATATCTATTATAGTGGTCAAAATGGGTGGGCCTGGTAGCGGGTCAAAGTGGGCCATTTTCCGTATGGGTTGGGTTGACTAGATACACATTTTCTGCAACATGTTTTATTTTTAACAAATGATTATTGTGTCAAATGCTACTTCATTTAAAGATGGAAAATTTTGGCTTGAATGATTCAGGAGGCTTTAATGAATCAAATATGTACTTATGGTGACTTTCAACTTGTTTTAATCCGCTTGACCTATTTCCGGTAGACCTCTTTGGTTCGTTGGACATAAATTGTAACCCCGAATCTACCAATTCATAAGTAAACGGGTTGTCTGTATCTGTAATGAAGTTTACTAAACATTCTACATGCAACTAATATTTATGATATTACATTGGTACCAAAATCTGAATTGCAATGAAATTCAAATGTAATCTTATCGACTTTGAAAGTCAAAGTACTAAATTGTTCCTGTGGCTTTTATGTGCAGTCAAGAGATGCAAAAGGGAAAAGAGCAACACTTGCATAATGAATTATCAATGACTAATTGGTGCTATCTGCGGAAGGTTGTCAGATTAGCTAGTTTGAAATGCTTGGGATGGCCACAGACTTCATGTACATACAGGAAATTGCTCCTGCATTAGTCTAGTTGTGAAGCTTTCCATGCTGTGAGTTAAAGATTATAGGGCCCAGAAATCCTTGCATACAAATAATTATCTTGAAAGTAAATGAAACAGCACTATTTTTTTTTTTTTTTTTTTTTTCCCCCCTCCATAATTTTAACATAGTTAATTGACCATAAAATAGATCATCTTAATACAAATCTTCAATTCCTTATTGGTTAATAGGCAAAAAGACAAGTCCCTCAAATTTTATTGAGTAAGATGTCATATGTCTTGCTGGGTTTGAATCAAAAGAAAAAAACAAACAACACAATGTCTAACCGCCTCTGGCTCGGTAAGAGGTAAGAGGCTGGTAAGACATTTTTGGAAAAAAAATAAAATAAAAAAATAAATAAACACACACATATAGTCGACTACGGCTTTAGCCTAATACATTTTAAACTAATCTAGACATGCTAAATTACACTTATTACAATTTAAATCGTTATATCATTAAATTCACAAAGATGGAAATTATCTCAAAAAAGAAAGACTAGGGTGGTGTTTGTTTTTTAAGAGGCTTTGAATCTGAACCGCACATCTGAATCTGAAGCGTAAATGTCTGAATCTGACCGCATCTGAACGGGAAAAAAAAACTCATGTTTGAACCGCACATTTGCTTGCTCGTACTTTTTTTTTTTTTTTTTTTTTTCTTTTTTTTTGGTGTCAGCAAGAGGCATTCAGACACGTCTCTCAAGTCTAGACCATTAAGATCTTACTGCCTCTAAACGCGTCTGAACGGGAAAAAAAAACGGTCTGAACGACCAAAATGTCTGAACGCTTCAGATAAGAGGCTGTTAAGAGCCTCTTAATGAAAAACAAACACCACCTAGGTGTTGTTTCTTTACTTTAAAAAAAGTCTTAACAACCTTTTAATAGACCAAAGCTCTTAGTGAATTAGAGCTTTTAGATGTTAAGTGTGTTTGTTTTTTATTTTTCGTTCAGAGGCAAACAAAGATAAAAACATCTAAACGGACCAGACATGGAAGGAGCATCTTAATGCCTCTAGTCGAACTAATAAATATTCGGACGTTTTCTTAAAAAAACAAACAATGTTATTTTATCCATGATTCAGATTCAGATGTGTGAGTGAGATTCAGATGTATAGCCTCTTAATAAACAAACAACACCTAAGGTGATGCTGTTAGTAAGAGATTTTGAGTCTCAATTTGATTCGCATATTTGAATTTAAATGTGTTGTTGTAAAGAATAAGTGGTTGAAAATTTTGAATCTTTCTCAAATAAAATTGTTTGTTTTTTTTAGAATGTCTGAATTTTTACAATTTAAATATAAAATGATTGCATTCATGCGAGATTTTATAAAAAGAACAAATTTTATAATATAGTCAATTAAAAGTAAAAACACATTTTAAGGAAAACATTCGATCTTATGTTAATTTGGCAACAATAAATATGTTGTAGTTTAGATTGGAATTTTAAAACGATTAACTAATTGAGTCGGGTTAGAGTTTAGTTATATGACTTCGCTAAACCGAACTTTTCAATTTGAGCAAAATACGAGTTGTTACATAGTTATTATCGTCTTTTACATTCTTTATCTAACAAAAAATGTGCAATATATCTATTTAAACATATTTTTAATACGAAAGATAAAGTTAAAACATAAAAGAACAAAAAAATTAGCCAAAAGAAATAAAATAAAATAAAAAATTAAGACGTGTTTAGACACACGCTCACCATCTAGTTCAATGAGAGACTTATGCCTATTAATGCCTCTTAATGATCAAGGAAAAAACGCTCTTTACGTTGAATGGCTCTTACCGCCTCTTAATGACATTAAAAAACAAACACTCTTTTTGGGCCAAAACTCTGACCACATCTGAATGGGTTATAATAAGAGATTATTAAGAGGAATTTTTGAAAAAACAAACACCATCTAAGGTGTTGTTTGTTTATTAAGAGGATCTGAGTCTGAATCTGATTCGCACATGAATGTATGCTATTGAAGTCTTCATATATTTTATATCTATATCATAATACATCAACATACTATATTTATATTTAATATTGGACATGAAGATTGATTGGAGCGGTTCATTGTTCTATCCTTCATTGTCATCATATCATTACAATGAATGCCCATATGATTATGGACGTGCACCATGTGATATTGCGAATTCCGATGCGAGTGGTTAAAGACTTTTGTTGTCTATTGTAATATGTTATATAATATTGTTTGATCTAATTTATATGATATCCCTCTTTGTTTAACCTCGGGGATGAATTTGTTGGATCAGTCCTAGATAGATCTTTTGAGCCTTGAAAAAACTGATAGAATACTTATGTAATCACAAGTAAACTATGGAGAATCTCTTATAAACTTATGCTTACGCGGAATATAAACACAAGAGTTAAAGAAGACAGTAACAACTAAATACTTTGATCCTCTATGGATCTATATTAATTTACTAAGAATGTTTTCAAGCACGTACAAAACTCATAGCCGCAGGTTTCTTTTATACTATAAGAAACCCTAATACAGCCCATTACAAAATGTGTAGAAGATATGCATTATCTCTTCCTAATATAACTCATGCATATCCTAACTAAATACTAATAATACGGATACTACTATCCGCAGAAACAATAACTATCAGCAGTAATAATACTATCAGCAGACAGCAGGAACCTATCAGTAGGAACTGCACTATACTATTACATTAGTTTTAATAATTCCTAACAATCCTCCCCTAAACTTGAATTTGACTTGGTTAACTTCAAGTTTCTAGATAGATCTTTCACAGCAAGAGGATTGAATCTTGGAGCATCCAAAGCAATGAGAATAACCAACAGCAACAGAAACTGAAACCACCAGCAGCAATGAAGTCCAGGGATCCATCAACAACTCCTATAATTGCTCAACCTCCCGGTTTTACAGACTTTGAAAAACCACATCATGTCTTCAAACTCAAGAAGGCATTATACGGACTTAAGCAAGCACCAAAAGCTTGGTACGATCGGCTTAAGACTTTTATAGTAGAAAACAAATATACCATGGGATTAGTAGATAATACTCTCTTTACCAAGAAAAAGGAATCACACATTATCATAGTTCAAATATACGTTGATTACATCATATTTGGATCAACTTGTCAAAAGCTATGTGATGATTTCTCTAAAATCATGCACGACGAGTTTGAGATGAGTATGATGGGTGAGTTAAACTTCTTTTTAGGACTTCAAATTAAACAACTAAAAGATGGCATATTCTTTAACCAATCTAAATACATAAAAGATATGCTTAAGAAATTTGGTCTTGAAGACTCAAAACCAACTAAGACACCCATGTCCTCGGACACAAAACTCACAAAGGATGAGGAAGGTGAATCGGTAGATAACACTAAATATAGAGGAATGATCGGTAGCCTTCTCTATCTCATGGCTAGTAGACCCGACATTATGTTTAGTGTTTGTCTATGTGCTCACTTTCAAGAAGATCCCAAAGCATCACACTTAGAAGCCTTGAAAAGGATATTTAGATACATTAAGGGAACGACATGTTTAGGATTATGGTATCCCAAAGGAACGGGTGTAGAAACTATAGTGTATGCCGACTCGGACCATGTCGGTGACTATGTCGATAGAAAAAGTACAAGTGGTATTTGTACTTTTGTTGGACATTGTCTCACCTCATGGTTTGCAAAGAAACAAATGGCTCTAGCTATCTCAACTACTGAAGCCGAATACGTCTCAGCCGGAAAAGCATGTCAACAAGCTCTTTGGATGAAGCAAGCTCTCGTGGATTACGAAATTCATCTCAACGATATCTCTATACTTTGCGACAACAAAGGAGCTATTGATCTTAGCAAAAATCCCGTCCAACATGCTCGAACGAAGCGTATTGAAATCTGCCATCACTTTCTTCGCGACAATGTTCAAAAAGGAAATATCTCAATTGAGAAAGTATCCTTCGAAGACAACATTGCCGACATCCTAACTAAACCTCTCAAACGAGAACCATTTAATCTTCTTAGACTTGGCTTACGATTAATGGAACCAAACATGTAGTTAAAACATAGTCTAAATCTTAGAACAACCAAAACAAAACAAATTAGCTTAAATCTGCTACTGTTCCCACGGAACCAAACGACCAAACGGACGGAACCAAAAATTTGGTGTCGTCTGGTCCGTGGTGACAACAGTAGCAAATATTCTACTTACAAAACATCTTCTTCCTCACAATTCAATTTACCAAAACGTATCAAAAACACACCTACCTCATTGTTGAGACTTTCTCTCCCATTAATCACTGAAGAAAACATCATTATAAGTATCCTAAGTATATTACTTCTCTTAATTCTGAGTCTAGGATTCTAATTTGTGCACAAAATCTTTACATGGGGATTATGAATATTCTTGTACAACACATGAATTCAATTGGCAAATTGCATAACTAGTTATTGAAATTAGGTACTACATTGTCACATTGCATAAACTAATCATGTTTCTCACTACTTAAAAGATAATTACTATAAGGCCTTATTCTAATTAAACAAAAACCCATGTCAAAATTTTGAAAAGCTTCTCACTTGTAGGAAAACAATTTTTCATTTTTAATACAAATAGAATCGTAAATTTTTCATCACTTGCATAATGTCTCTTGAATACTAAAGGTAATGCATAACTAATATGCATTCCCCGGTATATTCAAATGAAGCCACATTGAATTAGGATCATTTGGGTTTTCTCCCGCTTTTTGCCAAACACTCCCATTAAAAACCATCTTTGCATTAAATGAGTAGAGATAACCGCAACTCCAAATTATTTTCATATAGGCACACACTAGAACAAAAACACTAAGGTTGTTTTCATTTTTCCTAAAACATATAAATTCTTGCTCATAGGAACAACCATGGTAGCCGCAAAATTCTATGATCACAAGGACACTCTTAACTACATCCCTCAACATCACAAAACTAAGGGTCTCACTAAAGACCAAGTTGAAATCTTTAAGAGTCTAGAGCGAAGGTACTTCCATGAGGCTAGGACCATTCATCCTTCTTTTGTCGACGGAACTAATCTCCGTCAAGAGCTAGCCACTATCAACTTCGATTGTCTCCTTGACATCGATGAACCAATATGTCCTAGGTTTGTTCTAGAATTTTATGCTAGTGTTGTCTCTTTTACAAATGAGGATAATCTAATGGCTCTTAGGTTTAGGATCAATCAAAATGACTACTCCATCTCCCTAAACCAATTTGCTCAAGTGCTAGGAATTCCTAACCGTGGTACATGTGTTTACTCGGATAAGTGGTCACTCACTATTCTTGATGCAATCAATGACCGCTCTCTTCCCTACCAAACTCCTTTGGTGGATAAGGACATCATTCGTGAGCACCTTTTTTGTTAGGATTTAGAAAATCCAGTTGTTAAAGTGTCGGTCACCTCAAGTATATGTAATCGTTAGAAAGCTCGTAGTCGTAGCTATTTAATGTTAGTTAGTATTTAGTTAAGTAACACCGTGGAGGACGGACGGGTCTTTACCCACTGTATGCCTGATCCACAGCCCGTAGGAGGCGTATTTTGTAAGATACTATAAATACCCTCTACCTCCCAAGGTACAGTGTTGGAGCTCATAATAAGATTTTTCTTTCTCTCTCAAAGTTCCCTAAACCTCTAAAATTTCTCTCTCTAAAACCCTTAAGTCATACGCCTCTTTACACTATGGTTTGATGTGTTTGTGAAATCCAATATGTTACAAATGGTATCAGAGCCATGGTTTGATCATCCCTCTTACATGTTCTTGGATTTCTAGTGGTTTTATATGGTTTTTGGATTTGAAAAAGTTTAGTGGTATTTGCATCATTTGGACTATTTTTAGTGTTAAAGTTTGGATTTTGATTGTACTTTTGTGTTTAGAACAATCATAAGTGTTTAGGTTTTAATTTGGAAGGCTTGAATCATCGTGGTTGGGTCGTTTTTTATTTGAAAAGTGGTAGTTTTTGAATATTGTACGAAGCGAGTTACGTCTCGTAGTACTTTTCTTAGAAGCGAGTTGGTTTGTTCTTTGAAGCGAGTTGTCACTAGAGCGAGTTGTCACTTAAGCGAGTTGTCGCTTAAGTAAGTTGCTTTGGAAGCGAGTTATCAGTTTCTGCGAGTTGTCTTTTAAGCGAGTTATATCTTAAGCGAGTTGTCGTTTAAGCGAGTTATCTTGGAAGCGAGTTGGTTGCTTAAGCGAGTTGTGTTCTAAGCGAGTTGTGTTCTAAGCGATTTGGTTCTATGCGACTTGTCTATTAAGCAAGTTGTCTACAAAGCGAGTTGACCTCAAAGCGAGTTGAGTAGGGTGCGACTTGTCTAATACACTGCTTGTCTATTGAGACTTGTCACTTCTTAGTGTTACATTTTACGGTGTTCTCTTGATTTAGTAAAATCCCGTGAAAGAATCTATTTCCCGGTTTAATCAAAGAGTTATAAAATCCCGTAGAATCTGTAATCATGTCTACCAACGTGCCTACAATCATCTCTTCTGTAGCTGAGGACGTTCAAGCAGCAGGATTAGATACTCGTCCACCCATGTTAGATAGGACCTATTATGACTCATGGGCTCAACAAATCAGGTTGTACTGCTTGGGTAAGGAAAATGGGGTTAACATTCTCAAATCAATTGATGAAGGACCATACCAAGTTGAGACTACCAGAGACATACTTGAAACTGCTGCTGATGGCTCAGTGACATTAGGATTGGATAGACCAAAGACATATGATGAACTTACTGATAAGGAGAAAAAGAGATACGATGCTGATATTAGAGCCTCAAACATTGTACTTCAGGGTCTACCAAAGGACATCTACAAGCTAATCAATCACAACACTGAAGCCAAAGCAGTTTGGGACAATGTCAAGATGCTTCTCTCCGGTTCAGAATTGACTAAAGAAGACAGAGAGTCTCAACTGTATGATGATTTTGAGAACTTTAAGATGAACCCAGGAGAAAATGTCACTGAATACTATGTGAGGTTCCACAAGCTCGTGAATGACATGAGGAATATCAAAATGACAATGCCAAATATCCAGCTAAATTCAAAGTTTGTGAACAACATGAATCCCGAATGGCATAAATTTGTCAGTGCAGTCAAACTTAACAAAGGATTGAGGAACACCAATTATGAGCAACTGTATGCTTATTTACTACAAAATGAGAAACATGATGCGTTTGAACGAATGATCATGGAAAAGTTCAAGACCAATGCTGGAGATGCAAGCTCTTCAAATGACTCAACTGCATTCTACACCATGTAGGAATTACTACCAAAGCATCACAAGTCATACCTACCGGAAATGGTAACCACAAGCTCATTCCTGATCCAGGGTATAAGCCTCCTGATGCCGAAGCATTCATGGAACACTTTGTCAATCAACTAGCACTTATGGTCAAGCAAAACTTGAATCTCACCCCACACACCAACAATCATCTCAGAACTGCGTCAAATCTTCACAATCATGCTACTGTTAAAGAAGGAAATATAGTGGTACAAAATGTGCAAGGAAGACAAAATGCATACCTTCCACATAATGAGCAAGGGAACGTTGGAGCTGGATATGGGAACGTTGGAGCTGGATATGGGAATGCTTGTGCTGGATATGGGAATGCTGGCGGTGGTGGTGGATATATGGGTAATCAGAATTGTGGAAGGAACATGGCTCAAGGTCAAGTAAAGCCCATTAAATGTTACACATGTGGTGGATAAGGACACATCGCAAGGAATTGCACTCTTCCAAAACGTCCACAAAATGCAGAGTACTTCAGGGATAAGATGCTGCTAGTCCAAGCTCAAGACAGTGGAGCAATGCAGAATGAGGAAGAATTGCTATTTCTTGCTGAGGGAAATGCCAAAACTTATGATGCTGATGTGGATGAACAGCCAGTGCAGGGTATGGGTCAGAAAAATCCCAATGCATTTCAAGTCGCAGACTGTGATGCATTTGATTCAGATGTTGATGATGAACCAACTGCCCAGACCATCTTCATGGCTAATATCTCACCAATGGTAACTCCAAGGGCTTCTTCACCCAAACAGGCCACTCCTTCCAGGGAATCTATCATCTCAGAGGTATTAAAACTATACGATGATGTTGATGTGCAAAAGATGCACGACAAAGTACAATCAACTGAAATTATTGAATCAGATATTGAAAATATAGGTAATATCAATGTTGTCCCATATGAGAAATATGTGAAACAAAATGAAAGTAAAATTGTACCAAGTAATGCATCTTCTGCAGTCAATGATGACTATATTTTTGATGAATTCACTGCATGTGCCCCTGATGATTCTATTATTTCTGAACTAAACGCCTATAAAGAAAAAGTTGCTATATATGAACTGTTAGGAATTAGAAAATTCCATGTTAAAGAGTCGGTCACCCCAATAATAGTCTAGCATATGTTAGCTCGTAGATTTGTCGTTGTTTACGTTATTAAGTAGTTTATTTGTTAGTTTGTAGCGTAGTTTAGTTTAGAGCAACACCGTGGAGGAAGGACGGGTCTTTACCCACTATATCCCTGATCCACAGGCCGATAGGAGGTCGAGTATTTGTAAGTATAAATACCCCTTCCATCCATGGAAGGGGTGGTGCTTTTAATCTAATATTCTACATTTTGTGAAGTAACTCTCTACCAAGAAACCACCCAACTCTCTAACTTTCTCTCTCTAATGGCAAACATGTATTTTGATCTCCCAAGACCACCCGAATCATCAACACAATAAAAATAACGATCCTACAATTGGTACCAGAGCCAAGGTTAATGTGTTGTCTTGATTTGTGTGGTTTCATGGTTTTTGTATTTACTGTTGTGGTATTTGTCTTGGTCGGAATATATTCTTTGGGTAAACAATTCTTTACTGGTTTTTTTTGTTGTTAAATGGATATGGTTTAGTTTGTGATGTGGTGTTAAAGGTTTCCACTATCTGTTTCTTATGTATCCAGTTAGCGTGTTGTCAAAATATGGTTTTTAACAGATTTGGTCTTTAATAGATAAAACATAAAGTCTTTCATGTCATTCAATGAGAGTTTCTTGTTAGCGATTTGAGGTCCCTGTCCAGATTCATTGTGAGCTCAAAAAGATTTAAATGGGTCATATGATCAGTTTATGCTGTCAAACTGGGTATGCTATGAATATGGTCGGAAAACTTTTTGATATTCATGCTAGCGAGTTGGTCATTTGTTTCTTGCTAGCGACTTGTCAATGTATCATGTCCAGATTCAATGGGTCTCTGTAGCGACTTGGATATCGTTGACTTTTTTGAAAGTCAACAGCGAGTTATATCAAAAACTGCTAGCGACTTGACTCTTTAAAACGGTAGCGACTTGTTATTGAACAAGACGTAGCGAGTTGGCATAGCGACTTGGTGCTAGCGACTTGGTGCTAACGACTTGGTGCTAACGACTTGGTGCTAACGACTTGGTTATAACATGGTAGCGACTTGACAGAGACAAAAATGAAGAATGAGAAGACTTAACCACACGACCACAAACCAAATACCAACAAGACTCAAAACGACTTCAGGTATCCTCAACCCATCATCAGTCAAACAAATCCTATACAAATCCTACATCACAACTTCTACAACAAATCTCAATATCCATTCTACCACTGAAAACATCAACATAGATCCATATATCGAAAGAAAAAGATCAAAGACCATAATTTTAGTTAATTAACATAATGACTAACAATCTCAGAATGGGTGCACCTTAATCCGACTAGCTACTACTTTTGTGTGTCACCTCAAGTCATCATCGATCTATAAGTTTTTGTGAATATCCGAATGTTTTGGAGTTATGACAAAACAATGTCTGATTTCATCATCCACTCTTATTCGGTTAACAAGAAAAAAAAATAAGGACAATAAGAGGATCTCAGAATGTTTTTTTTGACTTATCAATTGAAACAAGTCTAACAGTGAAGGTTATTATCACGAAAGAATTTACTCTTCACAGATCCGATTCATGAATAGATGGAAAATGAAAAATGAAAAGACTTTTCAGTGATCTCAGATTCAACGTGTAAATTTTTGGAACCCATATCCGTCCTCTATAATTCATTTACACGAGATAATACATCATTGATCAATTGGTTTGTGACAATTTTCGAATTTAAGAAATGAATTTAACAACTTTGTTAATTCATTTTCTTGATTCGTTTAATATTTTAAAGCCTGATAAACCGAAAAGAACCTACCTTGTTATGTTGTGTTTGAACTCGTGGATGTCACCAAGGACTCAAACCATCCCTGTGGCGAGTCAAGTGGGGGTTATGATGGCGTCTCAAGCCTTTTGCTGTGGCTATATAACACGTCTTCATCCAAGGTTTGATGAGAGGACGATCCTCTTGTGCAATGATTGTTGGAGATGCATATGAAGGTGGGAGCGGACTGGATATGTGAACATGATCTACGTTTGATGTGTATTTTCTTCTTTTCGAAATGGGTGATATCAGAGATGATGGGGGCGGACTAGTTTTCAGAGATAATTAGGGTTTCGAAGTTTAGGGTAAGAATGAGTTAAGTGTGTTTTTATAACCCCCGAAGATTAGGGCATCCTTAGTGCTGGACTTAATTTGATATGAAAGGGCCTCAATGAACTAAGGGTGGATGGGCCGTGTATGATGCTGCTTACTCATGGGCCTGACATTAAATCTGTTTAATACCCGTGAAAGTGTGGTCGATATTTGTGTTGTCTTTCACGTGATATTCCTTGAATATGTTTTTATAACATATCACGTCCTTGACATATTATATGCTTCTTGGGTATCACGATCTTCTTAACATGTCAAGTGAAATTGTTTAATATGTTTCGTTTGGATCAGTTGGAACGGATATGTGCTATCAGCTGGAATGGAAGTTGGTAATACATGACTTTGTATAATTTTATGATACGAGACATTTTTTCATTGTTTATGATACATGATTTTGGGTGTAATTTCATGTGAAATGGACTTTGTGATTTTGAATGAGTTTGGGCCCAGGTGAAAATTGTATGAAATGTGGGCCTTGGGTTCCCATGAGTGATTTGGGCTTCAGTCACTTAACCGGATGAGGATTATTGATTAATTGACTTGAGGCATTTACAATTATCTATGAACGGAGGTCATGTATGAACTAGATCTGATGATGATATGAGACCTACTGAAGAGATTTGTCGATGTGATTTGAAAATGAGACTTGTTGGGCTATGAGAGTTTAATTATGTGCCGTGATGTTGATGCTTGAATTGGTTATTGAACAAAGTTGATCACGGGGTTGTTTATACGGTATTTCGTATTTGGATTTGCTGTGAGATTTTCCGGGCGTGTTTACTTATTTCATCTTCTTTCTTTCTACCCTTCAGCGAAGATGACTTGTTTGAGCATTTATAGAGAGTGATAAAAGACTTGGCTATTTAGTTACGTTTGTGATTCTTTCTCACTTGACCCACAACGTTGCTATCACTTCGGTGTCTCACGCAGTTGAGGATTTGTCAAGAGGTTTTGAACATTGGGTACACCGTTTCTTTTTCACGAGGATGAGTACAAGTTTAAGTAACAAATCTGGGGAATTCTACTTCATGATCAAGTTTGGTATATCGGGTTTACTTCTCCATGTGGTCACTACAATAGCCGACAGATTGCGTGAATGATGTGTTTACCAAAGTATTGATTGAATGGTTGATGATGGTGTTGATGTTGGATAATAAACCGTTGATAAACCACTGCATGTTCTCCTAAAACAGATATTCACCGAAACCTAAGTTGCCATAACACATTCAAGCTGACATTGTTTACGGTTTTGTCTTGGTTTTGTAAAATCCCGCGAAAGAACCTATTTCTCGGTTTAAATCATAGACTTGTAAAATCCCGTGACAATGGAAACATCCTGGTAATTGTAAAGTGCATTTCCGGATCTATCATACGGTTTATTCTTGGTTTTGTAAAATCCCGCGAAAGAAACTATTTCTCGGTTTAATCCATAGAGTTGTAAAATCCCTTAATGATGGAACCATCTTGGAGAAGAGAAAGTGTAATTCTGGATCTCACTTGATGCTGGTGCTACGGTTTCTACTTCAAAGAAGGGATAAAAGGGTGTACTTCATGAATTGGGTGTGTGTTTGGGTTGTCGTAATGGCAGTTTGGTTATTACATGATTTTACGGGGTTATGTGCTTTTAACCATGGTCGGGATGAAACCATTATCATAGTTCACTTAAAACGTCAAAGGAGGCTAGATTTGAGCTTTTAACCAGAAGATGTGACAACGGAGTTAATTCACTATTATTTATTTGAGGTTGAAGTGAAATATCACGGGCGAGTGTACTTAGTATCTGAAGGTATCAGGGATGGATGGATGAAGATTCTTCATGATCCTTGTTCAAGCTTATTATTTAAAACGAAGACTTGGAAATCTAGTTATTGTTGGGTGACTTTTACTTTTTCTTTTACCACTTGGGGAAACTGGGCTCTTACCACCACAAAATAACTATCACTTTAAGGAGTTACGTTGTAGTGCTCAGTGTCACATTGAATTGTGGATTTTCAAGAGGTGATGTACGTCTATTACTTGATGGTTGGTTGGATGAAGAGTATAGAGTACTTAGAGATTCAATGGAGCATGAATTCTCGGCACCGCTCTTTGTTACATATGTGCAAGTTTAAGTCACGAGTTCGGGTTAGTTTACTTCAGCGTCAAATTCATCATATTGGGTTTTCTCCATCAGCTGTCACGACAAAAAGCCTACTGAATGATAATGGTAATGATTACATGTTTTGCTAATAGAGTTGAAAAGAGAGAGATTATGACGTCTGTTCACTTCAGTTCAGGCCTCGTACTCCAAAGAAAAGAAATGTGTACGTTTCAGTGCGCATTATCTTCCAAAGAAGAGAAATCTTCTTATGACGTATGAACACATCAGTTCATGCCTCGTACTTTAAAGAAAAGAAAAGTGTACGCTTCAGTGTGCTTTATCTTCTGAAGAAGAGAAATCTTCTCTATTATGACCATTCTCATCAACATGCTTCATACTTTTTCCATGCGCTTCAGTCATCAAGTGAACCGGGCTACCACTGATTGTTTTCTCATTCCACTTGCTCGATTATAATGAAGATGGCGACATCATGTGCTGATTTTGCGGGAGAAAAGTGTGAATAGAACATTCGGATGATTTTCACTTATTTAGTCAAGAATGGCATATCCGTATGCAATTCTTGAGGGGGAGAAGAAGTGTGAATTTTTTGCATTGTTGATTGATATTTGAGAATATAAATGGTCATACGGCTCTAAACTCATGTAAGAACCGAGCCTCTTCTTATCGGGTCATCTTCACATGGAGTTTTTCTCTTCTAAGAGCCGTTGGTTGACATCTTCACTCGGATTGATGAGTTTATCGACAAAGTGCTCCCGGTTAATGCTTCACGTATACATCAACATGATGATTCCGAACAATCTCTCTGTTCTTGTTTGATGTGATTGGTAGTTTGGCGTTACCATCTTGTGTGTTCGTTGCGGCCTAATTGCTGATTTCCTTGATGAACATCTTTCTGTTCTTGTTTGATTGGGAGAGATTCTAGTTAAGGGGATTTGCAAGATGTAAGTTAATTGGGATGCTTTTTGGTGGGATGCTTTTTGGTGTGAGTTGAAGATGTGAACTATCTATTCCCCAACTGCACAATCTTGAAGAAGGTCGAGTCTACAGTCTGTTCTACATTTTCTGCTACATGTTAGAAGACTAAAGACGAGTTGCATTTAACAATCTAAAGACTTCTTCTTAATCTGGACATTTATCTATCAGATTGTCGGTTTAGGGGAGAGCACTAATTGGGAGAAAGTTATAAGTTAGATTCAATTCCCAATTAGACTTGCTCATATTCTTTAGCAGTGACTCCTCGAGACGTTGATATTGACTATTGTTGGACATTTGACACAAGGTGATTACTTTGGAGTTAATCATTTATCACTTATTTGAGATTGAAGTTTACTTTCACAAAGGCGTGTTCTTATTTGATAACTTGCTCGGGCTTAAGAATTTGAGTTGAAGACTTGGCTTATCTAGTTACCAGCAGTCAAGGTGGATGGTTGAAGACCTGGTTAACTATCACTATTAGGAGTTACTTTGTTTTACTCAGTGTCACACGCATATGACGGTGTGGATAAACGCAAGAGGTGTTAATGTCTCATACTTTGTTTGGGTAGTGAGTACTTAGAGATTTGCTTGAAGCATAAATTCTCTACACCGTTCTTCCATCATTAGGTGCAAGCTTAAGATACAAATGTGGGGAAGTTGACTTCAGTTTCAAGTATGGTATAGCGGGTTTTCTTCTTCAGTGGTCACTTCAAATTGTCTACAGAAGGGTTGATATAAATAGTCAGAGAGAGTCTTCAGCAAGTTGATTCTCACAAGAGTTCAAGTGTTCTTCTCAACAAATTTCTAGTATACGGGCTTATAATGATTTGCTGATTCTGAAAGTATCAAAACTAGAAAGGAGGAAGGAGACAAGCATCTAAACGCGAGTAAACTTGAGGTACTTAATACTTCTAAGAAATTGAAGATATCCCGGGAAGACAAATGTCATGACCGCAGAGAAAATCAAGGTTTTACTCATCAAGGCGTTTAGTGTTAGTATTTCATCTACGTGGGGGAAGTGATGTTAGAGAAAGTTTCTGAAGATAAAAGAGGTACACTAGTGTGTGGTGATTTCGATGGTATCACAATGATCAGGGGAGAGAGATTGTGTACATTGGGGATGCTCAGCTGTTTCACTTGAGTGCTTAATCAGTGATTCAGAGATATAATCACTTATTCCGGAGTTGACATCCGCAGAGATTGTCATCCGCAGAGATAATCAATGACTTGGCCAGCTTCTTCAATGTTTTCCGTTATTCATTCCTTGTGTATTGGTATACTTCGGATCCTTGAGCTTCATACACGTTCATCAGGGAAGAAAAATGTGAACATGGGAAGGTGTTTTTCATTCCCCTCATGATGTGTATTCGGGAGAGTTCTTGGATATTGGTGTACTTCGGGTTCTTGAGCTTCATACACGTTCATCAGGGAAGAAAAATGTGAACATGGGAAGGTGTTCGTCATTCCCCTCATGAAGTGTATTAGGGAGAGTTCTTGAGCATTATACTAAGAGGCTGACTGCATAATTTCAACTACTTGGGGGAAGTGTTCTCTTGACACCTTTTGGAATGGATCGCTTCAGACTTCAGTGGAAAAGGAAATTTGAGAAGATTATTTTAGTGTGGGATGAAACTTTGTTGTTCTTCTATTGGATGATATAACCCCGAATGGAGAATCTCGATTATCGGTCTTAAAAGGAGCAGAGGGATTTATGATAATGGTGTGCTTCTCTGTGCACCTGGCTAAGGAAAGCTTGAAATAGAGCTTCGAATCTGCTCATCTAATGGATTTTCGGTTTGGGGGGGAAGCTGCCAAAGTCTCTCTTTCTCAAAGGCTCATGTTCTATCTTCTATTCTGGAGCCTCGGAAGCTTTGGTGGTGGAAGTTTAAGAGATGACGAATTCTATCTTCTACGACGTGCTGCTCGATATCCTTATCTCGGTACTCGTATCATCATCTTCTTTTACTATATCATCTACTCTATCCTTGTAAATATTTATTCGAAAAACAAAATACAAAAATATAAAACCAGCAAAACAAAATACAAAAATATAAAACCAACAAAAAGAAAATAGAAAAATATAAAACCTTCAAAAACCCATAAAAATCAGAAAATTTGAAAAATTCCAAAAAATATGTTTTCCTAGACATGTCTTCTGGTATCGATAACATCTACGGTCTTAGAAATGTCATTCAATAATGGCACGGGACTTTAGATGAAGTTCGAGCAGGAGGTGTAAATATTTCTTTCTAAACATGTCACAAACTATGGCTTACAGTTACTTCTGACTGTGACCCGCGCTTAAACAATGGCTTGCTATTATTTCAGATAGCAACCCGTTTTTTAAAGGAAGGAAAGTGCTGCGCTAAATCTATTTTCAAAATATTTCGTGCACTTATCCTAAAACAAAACAAGGAAAGCATGTCGTCAAAAAGACTGCTGTTCCTACACAAATATTTTTCCGTCTAAAATTCTTCAGAAAAATATTTGTTGTTGTTAGGTCACTAGTTTTACAACACAAGCTTATAAGAGAAGAGATAAGGCGATTGAACAAGTAAACAAGCACACACACACACAATAGTATGAAACGGTTAGGCGTAATGTATGAGTGAAAGAATAACTTGAACAACCAACCCTCAAATGAGGGTTTACAAGAGTTTATATAGGCAAGGAGCTAGGGCAACACTCCCTCTCCTTCCCTATTTCTTATTGGGCTTGGGCCTCAGCTTATGGGCCTTCTACATAAGCTGGACCTTAAACAAACATAAAGGCCATAATAAAGCTACCTATTACATATGAAATATAAATACTTGAAATACTGTTTAGGAGTGATTCCAACAATCTCCCCCTCAAGTATATATGAATGTAAACGGTGAAGGCGTTGATGTAATAGTAGCGGTGACGTCTTCTGACATTCTTCTTTCTTGTGAGAGGAATTGTCTTGATTCGAACAATCTCCCCAGTGTAGAGAGATTGTTATCTTTGAACAGTTATGTTTTGACGTCATCTTTAACTTTGTTCTTTGATCATTGTTCTTTGTGGTGAAAGTGATAGTATGTTGTTGTCTGCATCAGTCTGCCTCAGGTCTGCTTCGCTGCTCCAGTGTCTCCACGTCATTCTTCAACATGCTCACACGCTCTATGACGTTGGAATTCAATACTGATGAAGTTCTTTAAATCTTTATCATTGTAGATTCTTTGGTTTGACGAAGAATCATTCTGACGGTTGTGTTGCTTTTGAATAGAACTTCCATTAGTGTTGATGTTGGCGTGAGCATGAGAAGAATCAGCACGATCATCCCGCTCCAGAGCTTCCATAAGAAGAAAACATTTCAAACGGTTAGTAATAAGCGGTTTCCGGCACTTACAAGTTTGAACTTCGAGAGTGTTAACAGCATAGTGTGAAAACACAACTCTAATTCTTACAAAGGCCGTTCCTGAACTGGAGTCCCACAAGTGAGATAACGCGATGTACCGAAGTACATCTACAGTTCAGATGAGTCGCTGAGGTACACCGAAGCATCACCCTACGACTGTAGATCGTTTGAGACACACTCCGCGTAATCCACGGGGAGTTACCGAAATGACCTACTGTCAGGGCTGTTTGATGTTGACCCTGGCAGGAGTTTCCATTCAATCACTGAGGATCACAGATGTGAACCTCTCATAAATGTTCTCGACAGATTGCTAAGATCTGTGAAGGACTCGATATGAACAATTGAATCACTGAAGATCTTATTTGTTGATCAACAAGTGATTAAATGTCAAGTGTTCCTAAGAGATCTTTTGATGAATCTCGTGGCTCTAGACTCAACAGTGCGTTTTGGTTTTCCTGAGCGGAGACTAGGGAGAGGGTCTCCTTCTTCAATACCAGCGATCTCTAAGAGAAAGCCAATAGATAATGTAGGGTTCCCTGTGAGAATGAAACATGTTTCTGTTGAGAGAAACTTGAGTGGCTAAGAAGGTTTAGTGCATGCGTCACTGGGTCCATGACGACTTTTACTCTTCAATACCGGTGTCACTAAGTGACAACCAGTAGCATATGAATTGAACCCGGTGTCTGCCCTAAGTTGAATAATCTGGAGGGCTATTTCTTTTCACCCTTTACTTTACATTTCTTTTTGATTCTTCAACTCCTTCTTTCTCCGATTCTCATTTTCTCCTTTTTGTAATCATTCCTAAGGACTTCTAACACTAACTAATGGTAGTGTCCTTGGGTAGATCCCTCCGGCTCTGGCGGATCATAGGACGGTTATTCCTAACCTTAGTCACCTTATAACTCCATGACTAACCTATGTTTGCCATTTAAACCACTGTATGTGAAAAGTATCTCTCAAAGGGTTTGTAAATGAAAGACATGTTTGAACCACAGTGAGAGATAAGTTTTTGCATAAATACTCCCCCTCCACATGTGCTTAATAGTTTTAATGGTTAAATGCACAGTGAGGAAGGAGCGCGCACTTTTTGAATTGATCCACTAAAGATAGACAATCTCCCGCGAGACACGGTTACGTTGAATAGTTAAAGAGTTGCATTGTCAGCTTTTAGGTGACAACTAACTCTAATAACTACCTTGAAGGTGTAGACAAACCTTGGAAGGTTGTCAAACCCGTCAGAGTTCATGTCTATCAAGAGTTTCACGAATGGTACATTCTACTCAGACTAGTCCTTTGCGAGACACGTTTACATCACTAGCGAACTAGCTTGAAATTATTACCCGTCCAGGACAAGTCTTTTCGAGTTACAAACAGTTTAGTACCGTCAATTCGTTGGTTAAGTCTGAAGTACACAGATTCATTTGCGTTTTGCACAACATATTTCTTATCACACAATTTTCTCCCCCTCAAAAATGGCATATAAAATTGCTATTTTTGAACGGTTTGAGAATAAATATGACCATTTTGAGTGTTGCGGGAAGAGTGACCACTGTGAACAAAGTTTTTAGTTCAAATACTCCCCCTCAACTAGTGATATAAACGGTTGAGGTTTTAAAATCATATGGGGAAGTACTTGTCTTTTTGAGCAAAACCTTGAAAAAATGAAAGGTTTGATAGGTTTTACTCAAAAATAAGAAGCTTTCGCTCCTTTTATAAGGATTGTGGCACTGAGGCGTACCACAGGGTCCTTTCTTGACACTTACGGGTTGTACACTGTTATGTGTGCACAGGCCATTCACATATAAAATCATGCATCCAAAATTTTATGAAGGAAACAATTCAAGGGGTACCAGGAAGTGCAGTGATGTTCCCAGGAGTGCGCACAGGGCGTTGAAAGCCGGTGATGTTTCTCCTGGGTCGACCACCAACATAGCTCTCCAAGCGTCTGAACTGATCCCTTCTGAACAACCGTTCATCAATCATGGTGATGATCCTTCTCACATCCCTCCTTTCCTGAGAGTTCCAGCGCTTAGGATTTCCAACTTTCAGGCGTATATCCTTCAATCTGTAGGCCAATCCATCCCTAACCATCTTCAAGGTATGATCCCCGAATTTATGGAGCTCACTACACGCCATTAAGCAGTTTCTGCGAAGTTCACTGCGGTCGGGAAGATCAAGCTGTGGTGGAGTGAAGTTTACACGTTTCTGATATGACTCAACAGCCATCTGGATATCTTCGACACGTTCTTTGATCACAATGCGTCTAATGAAGATGAGAACTGACTTGATAAATTCACGTTGAACTTCAGTCGAGAATTGTCTCATACGACCCTGTACTTTGGCAAGGTACAAGTCTTCGATGTCGTTGAGGGACAAGTTCTCAAAGTCAGCCTCTGAGAATTCATAGTCCTGTTCATCTAATTACCGCACATCACTCGAGGTATTTAAGCCCCTAGTATGGAACTTCTACCAATCCCTACCTAACCGGATGTCTAACTTCCTATATGCGGACTTTCAACCTTTAGGATTCGCGACCTTGAGAGTCCTTTCCTCCCTACACTCTTCCTAGTAGTGGTACTAACTACTTGCCAACAAGTCTTCCCTAGTCAAGTCTGCGAACCTCTCGATACAACCACCAGCTGGGTCCTCTTTGTAGTGGCCGAAAGTTGCGGGACACGCGTGAGGACCCTTGTAGTGACGTGAAGGACCATGGGGAACTTAACAAAGGAAGTATTTTAAAACCTACGTACTAAAATATACACTTACCGGACACGTGTGTATTGTCACATGTTGGGCATTCACAGTTCTTTCCTGGGACACCATGCGGAGTCACGGTGTTAGGAATATTTTCCTCGCTTTCGAAGAATAAAAACTCATTTTGGATAGTTTGGAAAGTAAAAAAGTTCCAAAACGAGTTTTTCTGTTCATGAAGGGGTATACTAAAATTTTGGAGTTGGCAAATATAGTG